>JAJOZX010001544.1:682500-722500 GCA_023014485.1 Bathynomus jamesi | reverse complement strand
TGGGCTGCTTGCGGGGCGTGGTTCGGATTCCACGTTAAACTGTAGGTCTAAGGTGGAGTGAAAAGCTTGACCTTCGTCAGAATGAACAATTCGGGCGGAAGCTAACCAAAGGTTATATACTGTATATATATTTTTTTTTAATTGGGGTTGTTTAACCTCCTTCGCAACATCTAAGGTCATATGACGGAGGGGACCTACAGCTTTATGTGGGATCCGAACCACGGGTCGCTACATAATCTGGTCGCAGAGGACGGTCTCCCATCCAACTACTACCCAGACCCAATGTCGCTTAACTTCGCTGATCTCCGAGAAGCGGTGTTACGACATCGGCCACTACGTAGCCCATATATATATATATATATATATATATATATATATGGGATGACTTTCACAATTAAACACGTGAAATGAATGAATGATGCAAACCCACAAGGAAAAAGAAAAACGATTCCAAGGCCTTTCGTGTATTCAGAGCTATACCTCGTCAGGGATTCCCTGACGAGGTGTAGCTCTTAATTAATACATGAAAGACCTTGGAATCGTTTTTCTTTTTCTTTGTGGGTTTGCATCATATATACAGGGCCATTCAAAAAAGACGCAACAGTTTAAATTGCTTATATTTCGTAATATTGTTAACATACAGGAGTGATTTTTGTATTAGTTTACAGCGTACAATTGGGAGTTTTTATTTAATGAAAAACATGTTCAATGTGTGAACCACCGGCATCCAAAACCATTTGCAGTCGACGTTGAAAGTTGGCAAGTACTGTGCGTAGAACGTCATGAGTGATTGTGCTGACAACAGATGAAATTTTCTCTTGCAGCTCACTAATTGTGAGAGGATTGTTTCTGTAAACATTATCTTTCAGATATCCCCTTAAAAAATAATCACATGGGTTGAGATCCGGAGAATATGGTGGCCAAGACCATCCACAGGCAAAACGTTTAGGGAAGCGATTCGAGATGACGCGATCGTCAAAATATTCATTTAAGGCTGCAACAGTCGCTCGCCTAGCGCCTTAGGCTACTAGGCCTAAGCGGTAACAAAACTCCCAGGTGTACGCTGTAAACTAATACAAAAATCATTCCTGTACGTTAACAATATTACGAAATATAAGCAATTTAAACTGTTGCGTCTTTTTTGAATGGCCCTGTATATATATATATATATATATATATATATATATATATAAATCAATCAACAAAATTATTAACTATTGAAACTATAAAAGATCTAAAAAATACAGAAGTTAAAATTAAAAAAATAAAATCCTATTTGATTCCGCATTTGGAAATGGGTTTAAAATACTTTTGTTGTTAGGAATATGTGTGAGGACAAATAATTCTTCGGTTTAGGGCTTCACACCGATTATATATTGTGATTCAAGTATAAGAACGTCCTGCAATGTTGATTGCTCATACTGTCCAATGTTTCGAAGGAGGCCGTTGTTAAACGGTGGTTCTCGGTAAAGCAATGATTCCCGATGGGTTCTTTGCGGATTCATTCAGTAGTTAGCCAATACGAGTAGATACTCCTCTATATTCATTGAAGTGAAGCTCGGGATGAGGGTTCGACTTCCGATGATGCGGTTAATAATAACCTGGGCATTAGCCCAACGGGCCCCATTAGTCTGACCTGAGTGTTGACAGTTTCTGGCTCTCCCGAATGATTACATCTTCACAAAGTTGAAAGTTATGTCACTTTCAAATTGGTACAACTTTAACTGCGTTTTCCTGGCGTTTTTTTACTTTTGTCGTGTAGCTACTTCTTTCTAGGAAGACCTCATATGTTATGCAAATTTCTTCCACAAAGTTTTTTACGATAGATACCCGAAAAGAGACTAGGCTTTAAAATTTTTTGCAAGAAAACTAATTCTTTCTAGAGTGAATCTTAATAGGAACAAATAATAAGCGTTCTTTGCATCGATATTATAATGTTGTTTATTTTGTATTTGAAAGGTGCATGACGGAATAGATTTGTGCTTAAATCTGTGCTTGTTGGTTTTCAGTAAACTATTGTTTACTGTTGTTTTCTGTAAACTTTTTATTCGATTTGGAAATGACAAGATCTAGGAAAGGCAGTGAAGAGTTACTCTTTTTCATCTTCAGTAAACGTAATATTGGAATGTCGTTTATTTCAGTAGTCTGAAGAGAAAGATGCGAATTCTTCGTTACTGAAGAGCGGAAATGTGTCATCCGTGTAGCGCTTGCGTAAGTACGGTCGGGAAGGGTAGTGTAATTTATTAACCAATTTCCTTCATGATGGCAGAGGAATATAAAAAAAAAGTATACTCATACAACCTTTTAAAGAAGCATTTTCTGTACCTAAGCCCGTAGTGCTAAAATTTCCATACCTATCATTCACTAGTTTAACATAAAATGATAAAAGTATTAGTAATAGATAAAGTTTTGTTATTCGTATCATTCTCATATAATTAACTACTAAGATAGCACAAATGAGCGATCGATTGTTGATACATGGTTGATACAGTTCATATCAACCATACATTACCAGTTCATATCAACCATACATTACCAGTCCATCGACGAACTTTGCTACCTGAATACCTTTTTGAGAAATCAAATGGAAGATGGAAGACGATGTTGAAAGAACAAACATTTTTTTTTGTTAACTGTTAAATTGTTTGATTACTCATAATAACAATGAATCATGAGGGCCAGAAACTGGCACAGCGCTTAGGCCGAGTAATGAGTCCCATTGTTCTAACTCCTGTATTATTATTATTACCAACATCACTGGGAGTCGAACCCTCGACGACAGTATCTTTAATTCGCTTAAAGGGGAGTGGTGTTACCCACCGAAGCATAGTTTGATCGTTTTTTTAATTACGTTTATTGCTCTTTATCATTCGCATTTCTTTTCCTAAAATATGTATTAATCTGTTAACAGCGTGTAAAAGGACATTCTTACGTAATAAACAACTCTTCTGATAAGATTCTAGAAATTATTGGAACTATTTACACTCCATGAGTGAAATAGAGAAAAATCTCGTGAAATTAACAGTAAAATTGATAAGAAAGATAAAAGATAAGATCTTTGAGAACTTTTATATAAAAAAGTTTACAGATTTTGGTTTAGTAATTACCACTTATTTGTATTTTGAAATATTTATGAACTGTTACCCAAAGTGCCACAAAATTGAACGATGGAAAGTTGTAGTCAATAGACTTTCAGCAAGAAATTTAGTTAGCAATTTCTCGAGTTTATAAGCAAACTTCTGAAAGAAATTGTAAACATGTTTAAAAAGCAAGTTTCTTAGCATGCGTAAACAAAGTTTTGCAGAGACAATCTTAGTTCTTAGTTTTTTGCTGACGTTTACTTAGGCCGGCCGCACACAGGATCGTCTTGCGACTCACGACTGACGACATGGGTCGTGACGACTCGAGTCGTGTGTAATTTTACATTGACAGAATGTACATTGACACCCCGCAGCGACCGCGACGCGATTCTAGGGAATCGTGTCGCGGTCGCGCGGTGTGCGGGCCTCCCATTCTGTCAATGTAAAATCACACGTGACTCGAATCGTCACGACGCAAATCGTCAGTCGTGAGTCTCAAGGCGGATCAAGTAAAGATAAGCACCCCCAACCTTTTTTAGTTAGCTTTATAAGGCTAACTAACGAAAATATCACGACTTAACCAAACCAATCGTTAGGTCAACTGTACGCCCTTGACGATTGGTTAGGTTAGGTCGTGATATTTTCGTTAGTTAGCCTTATAAAGCTAACTAAAAAAGGTTGGGGGTGCTTATCTTTACTTGATCCCTCAAGGCGTTCCTGTATGCGTCCGGCTTTAAAGTTCAGTGGAAGAGACCTTTAAAATACCATCTCGTGAAGATGGAATCTTTACTTTTCCTATATTCGTTTTGTTTTATAATTCAATTTATTAATATTATCACATTCTTATCTTGGACTATGTTCTTATTAAAAAACTGACAACGCAAAATTTTATTCTTAGAATTAAGCGTATCGGTAAATATGATAAAAATCCAGTAAAGTCTAAAGCTTAAGTGCCAAATTAAATAAAATAAATAGTCCAACTTCGCAATTATTTATGTCATTGTAAATTGTAAAAAACAATTTATTTATTTTATCATTAAAAAAGTTATTAAACGTTATTCAATGATGAAAACATAATTTTTGTCCCGCCAAACTAAAAAAGAATAATACCCCGAAACTTTAGTATCGATAACTTACATTTTAGGGAAGGAAGATATTGTTCATGCAATTCTAAATATGAGAGAATGTATTCTTAAAGTTATGTTCATCATGTTTAATACAAATTACAACACTCGTTTACTTTGTATTTTGAATAGCCGGTAAAGTTTCTAATCTGTTAGTAGGCGATCCCAGGCTCCTATAGGCCGAAGTTAGCAGACGACCAACCAATTACTTAGATAAGGGACCTATTCAGACTTATATACAGTACATTTTGTCGACGGGGAATTCCATCGTCAGTCTAATAACAATCTAACCTAACCTAACTAAGCCTTAGCCAACCTAACTGAAGCGAACCCCCATACAACTTGTCAATGAAATGTTAGCCGGGTCTTTTTTTTTTAATGCAGGAAAGAGAAAACCAATGGCGAATGGCCGCAAAAATGCCCCTCCCACAGCAGGAGAGAGCCGAAATCAAGGTCTCCGTGGCTCTTAGAACCTACGCTACTTTTTTAATTTTGAAAATTATCTGGTACGCACCGCTCAGAAACAGACGTATTAAAAATCTTTGTAGCGGCACAACAATGCTTTCTTTTAGTTCTTTTAGTTGTATGGGATATATGGAATCCGGCCCCGGTGATTTAATCATTTTCATTTTACAAATATACTGCATCACCTCCCTTTCACTAACCACAATATTATCTAAAGTATTACCATTATCAAAAGGTATTATGTCTATGACTGTAGGGATATTCGTTACATCTTCTATTGTAAAAACTGACGTAAAAAAATCGTTTAGCAGAGTAGCCATTCGCTTGTTTTCAGAAACTAGCTCTGTCAGAATTTTTCAACGGTCCCAAGACGCTCTTTACTGGGTTCCTATTAATTAGTGATGTATTGAAAAAATCGCTTTGAATTTTCTTTGCCGTCACGAGCTATGGAAATTTCAAATCGCGCTTGGACTTTTTTATTACGCTTTTCGCTTCACGCCTGAGAGATATGTAATTATTTCGTAACCACAAATTGTCTTTATCGCACTTATGTAGCCTATAAGCCCTATCTCTACTCTTTATAATATCCCCTACTCTAGAAGTAAACCACAAGGGCTTGTTATTTACTTTCGTATGCTTAATCTTGTACGGTACACACTCCTCATTTATTGTCCCAAACACTGTTTCAAACGATTCCCACATTATTTTTGCGTTGGAGGTCCCATTACGTTTTCCCAATTGAAGTGTGACAATTCATTTTAAATTTACGAAAGTCTGCGCGCTGGAAGTTAGGAATTTTAGTCGAGTTAGCTGGTTTTGAGTGACTTACCGAGAGGACAAACTCTACCATATTGTGATCGCTACTGCTTAACGGTTCTATTACTTGAAGATCAGTGATAAGCCTATCATCCGTAGTTATTACTACCTAACCTAACCTAAGCCTTAGTCAACCTAACTGAAGCGAACCCCCATACAATTTGTCAATAGAATGTCTTGTCAATAAAATGTTAGTCCGGTCTTTTTTTTAATGCAGGAAAGAGAGAACCAAGGGCGAATGCCAGCAAAAATGCTCCTCTCACAGGAGGAGAGCGCAACATATAAAAAGGAGGTGCCAACTGCCTTACAGTTATGCCCTCATCCTTTTTAAATAAGAACTATGTCGGAGTGACATCACTGTTCCCTCCTCTACCTGCTATCTTAACCTTTAATGTAGGAACACGAGTTTTGGTAAAAAGCATCGTCTTATAATCATCCATATGTGTGTGTCAAGTTTCATCAATTTATGTAGTGAACCTCCACTTGACCTTTGACCTCTATTTGACCTTGGAATTACTGCACGGACATCGTCTTGTAATGATCCATATACGTGTTTAGTTTTATTTATTCTGAGCGGTTCAAAAGTTATGGAATGGATCTCCATTTGACCTTTAACCTCTATTTGTGACCTTGACCTTTGAAGCAGGAATGTGACTATTACTCATGACACACCGCCTTGTGATCATCCATACGTGTGTGAAACTTCATTAATTTTTGTCAAGTGGTTCAAAAGTTAAAACCCGGACACGAAAGTGTAACGAACAAACGGACAGACAGACAAGTGCAATCCATTAACATTTCCATACCAATACCTCTTTGAAAATCTGTTTTTCTGCCTATATCTTTCTCCATCTTTATTCTGTACTATAACTATACTTACACCGGCATTTCATTTCTGATATATATTTATAAGGTACATATAAATTCATATACACCAAAAATACAATATTTCTGGCTTTCTCTAATACAAAGATCTGCTTACAAAAAGAATCTCTTGGGACCAAAAGCTTTCTTATCCTGAAAGCTGAAAGGGATCTAATGAAACTTCTTTCAAACTTCTTAATGACTTCGGTATAAAGTGTCACCTCGCTGGAGATTACGATGGTGCAGATAGACAGTCATCCACTCACTCATTCAGTTAACTCGATGTTATCATATATATATATATATATATATTATATATATATATATATATATATATATATATATATATATATATATATATATATATATATTATATTATATATATACAGGGTCCGCAAAAAAAAAAGGAGCATGACGAAAATTGCTCTCACGCCCGCATTTTTTGCCGGACCCTTAAGTGTTATATATCTAGCTAAAGATAAAAGAGCCCAGAGTTGTATAAAACAAATTTCATCAAAATCGGTCACAAATAAAGATTTTATGGCCACAAACGTGCAATGACTAAAAAAAGTGAATTTCCGCGTAAAAATTTAATGTTTTTCTCATTTGAAATTATTGTTTTCAGATGCCTAAATAATTTTAATCAATAAAAATGATAATATGCCCTTTTCTAAAGAAGATAAAATATTAATAAAACATTATAGACTTGATAAAAATTATGGCGCAATAAAATTATTACAAGAGTAATTATTACATATTATTACAAATTATTACATATCGAACAATTTTTTTAGTCTTATAATTTCGTTTTCTTTGGAAATTGTAAAATTATATGACATGTTGTAGTAAAACTTTTATATTTTCTTTAATTTTTGACGTATTGACATAAAATTTGGTACTAACTTAGTTTATTTGTTGCTTATTTGCCTAAATAAGTTATTTGTCATTATGTGTAAAAATAAATGTACAGTAAACATTTTCGTCATGCTTCTTTTTTTTTTTGCGGACCCTTGTAATAATTTTATTGCGCCATAATTTTTATCAAGTCTATAATGTTTTATTAATATTTTATCTTCTTTAGAAAAGGGCATATTATCATTTTTATTGATTAAAATTATTTAGGCATCTGAAACAATAATTTAAAATGAGAAGAACATTAAATTTTTACGCGGAAATTCACTTTTTTTAGTCATTGCACGTTTGTGGCCATAAAATCTTTATTTTATGACCGATTTTGATGAAATTTATTTTATACAACTCTGCGCTCTTTTATCTTTAGCTAGATATATAACATGTAAGGGTCCGGCAAAAATGCGGGCGTGAGAGCAATTTTCGTCATGCTCCTTTTTTTTTTGCGGACCCGATATATAAGCAAACAACCACAGGGAAAAGGAAAAAGAAACACGAAATCCGAGCGCTTTCGTGATATATTCACATCTTCAGGGAAAATTACTTGTTTTACTATTACTTGTTTTTCCCTGAAGATGTGAATATATCACGAAAGCGCTCGGATTTCGTGTTCCTTTTTCCTTTGGTTGTTTGCTTATTAATAAGATCACGTGTTATTCTGTGATTTTACTGCATATATATATATATATATATATATATATATATATATATATATATATATATATATATGGGATGAATTTCACAATTAAACACGTGAAACAAATGATTCACATCCACAAGGAAAAATGAAAAGCAATTCCGAGGTCTTTCGTGTATTCAACAGCAGACCTCTTCAGGGAATAACTGGAAAAGTGAAGAAACCGAAACTATATATTTCTGTACAGCGTAAACAAAACAGATATGGTCCAATTTACACGTTTCGAACTGTTACTGAAATTATTTCAAATGAATATGAATGGAAATTCCAGAATGTTCCTTTCAGTTATATCTTAATTTTTAACGAGGATTTTAGAACTCTCCTAATTAAAACTATGATATATATATATATATATATATATATATATATATATATATATATATATATATATATCAGACATGGGGTCATTATCATTGTCATGGTAATTAATTATAATTAATTACAAATCCCTTGTAATGATACTGTAATGATAATGAAAGAAATTTCGAGGCAATAATGGTAATGATAATGGTAATAATGGTAGCGAAAGGTCTGTAATGAATCATTACACATCATTACAGTGTAATTTCAATATATATATATATATATAATTATATATATATATACAGTGGTGGGCACGCGCAACGATTTTTGTAGCGCCGCAACCGCAACCGCAACTCTGCTGAAATAGTTGCGCCGCACGCGCAAAGCGCAACCCTTTTCAAAAAGTTGCGCCGCAAGCGCAAGCGCAACCAAAAATGTTGCGCCGCAAGTTGCGCCGCAACTGCCCACCTTTGCATTTAACGTATATCTACAGTGGTGGGCACGCGCAACGATTTTTGTAGCGCCGCAGCCGCAACCGCAACTCTGCTGAAATAGTTGCGCCGCACGCGCAAGCGCAACCCTTTTCAAAAAGTTGCGCCGCAAGCGCAAGCGCAACCAAAAATGTTGCGCCGCAAGTTGCGGCGCAACTGCCCACCTTTGTATATATATATATGCGGCTTCTGATTCCTCCCAGTCCCAGCCAGCACCAAAGCGGTGCAAGTTGTTCAATTTTATGGCTGCTCCAGCTCCATCTACAGCTTCTCAGAACCCTAATGTCAGCCAGGTGAACAGCTACCTCGACCAGCCCTGCATTGATGAGGACTGCAATCCCGTGACATGGTGGAGGGACAATGCACATCTGTATCCTGACGTTTCTGTTCTTGCTGCCAAGCATCTTTGCATCCCTGCCTCCACTGCACCGGTGGAGCGCTTATTCAGTATATTCAGTATTGTAATGATCATTACAATGATAATGAAGGGCTTGTAATGATAATGTAATGATAATGAAACAAAAATGCTGTAATGGTAATAATAATGAAAAATTTCTGGTAATGGTAATGATAAACCTTGTAATAACCCCATCTCTGATATATATATATATATAATATATACCCCTCCGTCTATGGCCTGGGTTGGTTCGAAGTCGGCGGGGGTTCTAGTTAGGTGGCAGCAACGGATGTCTTACTTGCAGTAGTTTTCTTCTATATTACTCTCCGAGTTCTTCTATAGTGGCTCGGAGGATTCTGGGAGGCTTACTAAATTCTCTGAAGATTCCAAAATTCTTCTTATAACGTATCGGGGAAGTTTAATGACTAAGTTCTCTGAAGAGAGCAAGGCTCGAAGGAGAAGATAAAGACTATTTCTTACTGTAATTTACTGCTAAAATGTACAGGTAGTGCTCAGCCTCTAAATTGACTTCTGAATGAACATGGAAGAATTTACTGGGGTTTATATACCCCGATTCTACTATCATCATCATTATTAAATGTTGAAGAGGCTGCATTATTTTTGAACAATGTTTGAAAATAAAGTAAATTTTTTGTTATGACAATGGTTAAACAGATAAACAGGATATAGGAAGAGGAAGTCATATTTTTAGCTTAATCCGTATATTTTTAGATCTGCTGTTTTTCCTGATCCGCCGAGTTAATTAGAACGGAAATTGAATCATGCATTCTTATATTAAGATATGCATATGGGAAAAAATTAAAAGTTTACGGCAAGACATGACTTCACTTTTATAACGAAGAGAGGATGCATCTAATCTAAGAAATGATTAATAAATTTGAAAAGAACAAGTCACCAATTATTTGGCAAAACAGGAAGCAACTCCAAAATTTATTCCAACGAACAAAAAAAAATAATAATAATAAAAATAAGAATATCGCTGAGTGTATATTCCTACATGGCGACATAATGTCGTGTCGGACATTTAGTACAATCTAAGTACATCACTGAGTACGGTGTAATTTTGGTTTATTACAATTATGATTATAAATACCAATCAATTCACATTCACTTATTATCGTTAACTACAATTCCATTAAAGTACATTCACTACGTCATTAAGTACATTACATCATTAAGTACATTAATTACATTATAAATTATCATTAATTACAGTGTGTGTGTGTGTGTGTGTGTGTGTGTGTGTATGTATGTATGTATGTATGTATAACATAACACACGTGATAATTGTTTTATAAATTTGCATTAGAGCGAGAGGAGATTTATTTTTAGTTCAGAAGTGCTCGATTCCGCGGTGGTTAGCAGAATTCTAACACTCACATAAATATTTGAGATTGCGAGAAATTAATTAATGTTAAGAAAAGAAAATAAAAAGAATACATGTGGACGGATGTACATGTGCGTATGAATTGAACAACAGATAACTCGCGCTATGCGAGTTTGGTCCCTATGTAAAAATTAATAATTGAAAATAAAGATCAGACAGGAATTATTCATTTTTACACACACACACACATATATATATATATATATATGCGCCTCGGTAGTGCGGTGGTTAGCGTCTAGAGACCCAGTGACGGCAGTCGGCGCGCAGCAAAACCCAGCTGTTAATCCTTCCACACAATAAAGAAAGTGGTTGATAGATAAATGTGTACCCTGGGTAGCCTAGTGGTTAAGACGCAGTGTTGCTGGTGGGGCGTGGTTCGGATTCCACGTTAAACTGTAGGTCTAAGGTGGAGTGAAAAGTTCGACCTTCGTCAGAATGAACTCGAGCGGAAGCGAAACCAAAGGTTACCAAAGGTTATATATGGTTAAACAATGCATCAAAATTATTAAGCTTTGCACAATTTTCGAGAAATGAAATAGGATAACGCAGTTCAATACCAATGTTCATAAAAATATAATCCGTAACTCAGAATCTAAAAGTTTCGGACAAACGACAGAAGATTTTATCGAGGGTTGATGGTCAGAATAGAAGTGAACGTAAGAATTATTACACAGCTCAACAAAAAATTTTTTTTGTTTCGTTGCCAAGGAAATTCGTACGAATTTAGGGTATTTTGGGGTTGCTGAATTCCAAAATGAAAGTAGTTTTTCCGATTTGGCTCTAGTTCTTGAGATAATGAATACCCTCAATTAATAGGAAACGTAACCATAACGCGTGCATATGGGAAACTACCGGAACATTCTAGATGGTGAGACCGAATAAAATGCCATTATGTATTTCATGTGTTTACTTTTGTATGATTTGAGACAATTTCAATGCGATTTGTAAGTAGGCTCCGCCTGAACATTAAATTTTTTGCATTTTTACGTGTTTCAATGGGGTACCAATTATCTCATAAATTAGAGCCAATCTAGCAAAACCGATGTCATATTCGGAATCAGCACCACAAAGTTACCCCAAAATCACTCTAATATGATTGGCAATAAAATGAGTGTTGACCAGTGTTATTAATAGGCTCGCGAAAAAATTCAAATTTGAATTGATTTGTGGATCCCCGAATTTTTAAATGGAGAAATAATGATCATTCGTCAGTTTCCTTTTCAACAGTAAATTTTATAGACGAAACTAGATTACTGAATTTATCAAGGAATTAATCAACAACCAAATTATCAAGCCAAAGGCATAAGACGGGTACCAAACAATGTTGAAATTAACAGTAGTTAATTAGTTAACACGGGTAAGAAAGGATTTCCCATTGCCACTCCAAACGACAAAGCATAAAAGTTATCTTCCAACTAAAATTTACAACCTTTGAAGCAAAGCTTAAGAGTGTCGTCTTCAACAAAGAAAGAATACTCGAAAATCTTTTCTTTTAAAAAGTGAATAAAAAACATACGTCAAAAATAACCAGTTTGAAATTGGGATCATTAGGAAACTTCAGTTTATTAATAAGATCTATGCTATTTACAATACAGGGTGTCCCAGAATTAACTATCTATTTCAATGAAATCGGACAAATTTAATAAAAACTGACATAATTTTGTGTTTATTACTAAATTATGATACAAAAACAAATAGATTTATAAATCATAAGTCAAAACTTTATTGAGAAGTTTCAACATGTGCACCGTCTGTATCTCTGCAAATTTCAAATCTATCCTCAGCGCTGCGAAACACATTTTGAAGCATTTCAGGTGTTATCTCCCGCACTGCCAACTGGATGCGTTCTTTAAGTTCAGCTAAACTATTGCTCTTTTGGCGATAAACCTTTGTTTTTATGAAACCCCATGCAAAGAAATCCAGGGGTGTCAAATCCGGAGAACGCGGAGGCCAAGGTCGAGGTCCTCCACGTCCAATCCACCGATTCGGAAGGCGTCTGTTGAGGTATTCTCGAACAATTAGAGCATAATGACATGGTGCTCCATCTTGTTGAAACACAACATTATCAAGAATGCCATCATCAAGAAGCTGTGGTTCGAGAAACTGCTGAAGCATATCAAGGTAGACGGTACCTGTTACAGTTGCTTCGGCAAAGAAGAATGGGCCATAAATTTTGGATTTGGTCATTCCAAGCCACACGTTAACTTTTGGAGAGTCTCTTGCCATTCTATGACTTCAGACGGTCTTTCATTGGACCAGATAATGAAAAAATTATGAAAATAAAATTATGAAAAAAATTTAGAAATTTATACATTTTTAACACATATTAAACATGATAAACATAAATAAAAGTGTGTTTTTAAAAAATTTGTCCGATTTCATTGAAATAGATAGTTAATTCTGGGACACCCTGTATGTGACTTGGAAAGAGATCCCACTAAAAGAGTTAACGAACTGATGAAGTTTACAAAGCTAAAAACAGGTATCATGAGATGGTTAAGTTTGTCTTTTAACTAAATCATACAAATAAGGTAATAATGGGTTGATAGTAGTGATGGGACGATTAATCGGAATCGGAATCGAGAATCGGAAGAATCGAGCATTTTTCAGGAATCGGAATCGGAATCGAGAGAATTGTACCATGATTTCCGATTCTTAAAACGATTCTTTAACTTTTAATTGAACCAGTTTTGCAATGTAAACTTTAAAATTTAAATGAAAGAGGATAACAAATTTTATTTTTATCGTATTGTAGCTATACATTAAAACATGTATATCCATGATGTGTAATCAAGAAGATTAAAATGAATTGTTACAACTTACAGTTGATTTTTATTTTTAAACCAATCTATTATAATTTATAACTTATATTACCATACTCATAATGTAAATAGTTAATCTTACCAGAGTAAAATATGACAATTTCCAGAAAAACAAGTATAGAATTATATTTAAAAATATTGAGAATCGGAATCGGAATCGAGAATCGTATCGGAATCGAGACTTTTTAGTGGTATCGGAATCGGAATCGGAATCGTTAAAAATTTTGGTATCGTCCCATCACTAGTTGATAGTTAGAAACATCTTGGAGAAGTCAATGTGTGTGTGTGTGTGTGTGTGTGTGTGTGTGTGTTAATTTCATTCGAAGAATCAATTCAAAATCGTTTGATGTCACTCAAAAACATTTAATTATTCATACATTCTCTCTCTCTCTCTCTCTCTCTCTCTCTCTCTCTCTCTCTCTCTCTCTCTCTCTCTCTCTCTCTCTCTCTCTCTCTCTTGATAGGCGGACCTCCGACGCGGACATCGCTAATGTGCTGAATGAGTACTTTGCGGGAGTGTTCACCAGAGAGGACACCCGCGTTATCCCCGAGTGTTCGGTGTACCGCGACAGTCATTGCCAATAGAATAGACAAACTGAGCGCGTATAAGGTTCCTGGGCCAGACCAGTTCCTCCCCAGAGTCTTGCGGGAAATGCGCGAACAGGTGGCTCCCCACTTGGCTACAGTCTTCAACAAATCGTTGGAGACGGGCCAGGTGCCTGGTGACTGCAGGGAAGCCAACGTGACCCCTATCTTTAAGAAAGGGGATCACGAAAGTCAGGGATCTATCGTTCCATTAGTTTCACTTCGGTTGTAGGTAAATTATTAGAGGGGATAATAGCGGATAGGGTCGTTGACCATTTGGATTACTACAAGCTGCTTGGAGACTCCCAACATGGGTTTAGACAGCATAGGTCGTGTCTCACCAACCTGCTCGAGTTTTTCCACACCATGTGGAGTGAGTACGATAAGAGTAGTAGGGCGATTGATATACTTTATCTCGACTTCGAGAAAGCCTTTGATAAGGTACCTCACCACCGGCTAATGGCCAAAGTGCGCGCGCTGGGTATCGGTGGGGAAGTAGGTAGCTGGATTCGAAACTGGCTGAAGAATAGGCGGCAGAGGGTCGTAATTAAAGGAACTAGCTCGGGTTGGGCCTCGGTCACTAGCGGGGTTCCTCGGGGTTCCGTTTTGGTGTCACTGTTGTTTATCATTTACATAAATGATATCGACGCTGGCATCGTCAGTAGGATCGCCAAATTCGCTAATGACACGAAGCTTGGGGCCAATGTTGGGAGGCCCGAAGCGATCGAGGAACTGCGTGCGGACCTACGTAGGAGAGGAGAGTGGTCCGAAAAATGGCAACTGCCGTTTAACTTGGGTAAATGCAAGATCATGCACATTGGCTACTCCAATCCAAAGTTGGACTACTCCATGTTGGGGAGTAATATCGAGGCCACTGATTTGGAAAAGGACTTGGGTGTGCTAATTAGCAGCGACATTAAGTTTACCAAACAGTGCGTAGAGGTGGAAAAGAAAGCCCAGAAGCTGTTGGGTTATATCAGGAGGCAATTTCGATTTCGGAACAGAGAGATTGTGTTCTCTCTGTACAATTCCCTGCTTCGGCTGCACCTGCAGTATGCTATGCAGTTCTGGTCGCCCACCCTCAGGAAAGATATTGAGAGGCTGGAGTGAGTCCAGGCGAGGGCCAGAAAGTTAATCCCTTCGGTTAGGCATATGGGCTACAATCGACGTTTACACGCCCTGAATTTGTTTTCGCTGGAAACTCGGAGGCGGCGCGGTCAACTCATCGAGGTTTTCAAGCTCTTACAAGGGTTTAGAAGCATGTTTAGTTTAAATGATAACCCAACTCGCAACAATGGTTGGAAGTTGGATTTGAAACGGTTTTAGCACTAGTGTGTGGGAATTACTTTACTTATAAGATCTGTGACACGTGGAACAGGCTACCTTCAGAAGTTGTGAACAGTTCCTCTGTGGATCAGTTCAAGAAAAGGTTAGACCGAATCTTGCACACTATTTGAGGGTGTATGAATTTTTCCCTGGCACCCGTTGCCATTGGTACCTCCTCGGTATGGGCCGCAAGGCCTTTTGAGGTACTTATTTTCCTTGTAACTCCTTGTAACTCTCTCTCTGACATATATTACTTCATTTATGGTTTTACTGGTTATTAAAACCTTTCCTGCTTTTTCTTTTTTTCCATGTTCTTTTTCCACTTTTATATCTTCACCTGTTGAAGTTCTTCCCTATTCATATCTTTTTCCTATATATTTTTCCCCTCTACTCATTCACTTCCCCCCCCTCTTTGTCTTTTCCCTTTTCATTCCCCCTTCCTATATACTTCTCATTTCTGGTCTCTTTTCCAACTTAATCTATTTTTCTTTCTTCTTCCCTCTCCCCTTCATTACTTACCCTCTCTTCTCCCCCCCCTTTCACCCCATCTTTCTTTCCACATCTCCCCTTTATTCACTGATCACTAACCGACCATTTGAGTTGTACCAGTTCTTTGTTAATTATAATTATGCAATTTATTGCATATTTCTCTATATTTACAATTTTGTTGAAGTCATTTTCCGCAAAGAAACTTTTACTTTATTTTTTTTTTGCCTCTGACTGATTGTAACTATTATACTGCAAAAAAAGCTTTATTTTCTTTTAAGAAAAATCAAAGCTTTTTTAAATTTACAGGTCAAAAGACCTTTAGACCTTTTGGTTTAAGGTGGAGTGACACGCTTGACCTTTGGCAGAATGAACAATTCGGGAGGAAGCGAAACCAAGGTAAACCAAGGTGTATACAGGGTGCTTCAAAAAAATATTGCCACTTATATGGCGCTAATATGTCACTGCTTACCACTTATAGACTTTTTTTTGTTTATGCAAGTATTTGTGTGTTTATTTGCTTGTTTTTCGTAATAATGTCTTTTTCAGGGGTTGTGCGAGTGATTAATGAGTGAACCCCATTCAATGGAAATAGCTACAAGGTTTACATTAGAGCAACGCAGAAAGATTGTAGCCATTTCCACTGAGTGGGGTTCAGTTATTAATCACTCACACAATCCCTGAAAAATCCATTATTATTAAAAAACAAGCAAATAAACACACAAATACTTACTAAACAAAACAAAAAACAGAAACTATAAGTAGTAAGCAATGACATTACCGCCATATAAATATGAAATTTTTTTTTAAACACTATATATATATATATATTTTATTTTTTTTCCCTGGCACTCGTATGTATATATATATATATATATATATATATATATATATTGTGAAACAAGTCAATCTACAACAAGCTTTCACTTTTTCAGTTAGATAAGTGAGTGAAGAGCAAAGGAGATAATTCTCTAAATCCATTTTTCAAACTATTTCATCGAGATAAAATGAATAAAAAGAAAGGTGAAAAAATATTTATTGTTTGGAACAAAACAACAAACACTTCATTTTTTTACTCTGTGCAATAAACGACTTTTGTACGAATTGTTCTTCATTATATTACACTGGTCTGCGTCATTTTTTAGGTCAAGGTTTTTTTAGTTGTTCTTTTATGTTTTGCATGCTGAATTAAAAAATGTAACTCATTTTGCTCAATCAGGTCAGGTTTTTATGCTATCTCAATTTTTAAAAAATTAGATAATCGTTATGAAATGAGCAAGTTTATTTTTTTAAAACAGACTTGCATTTTAGCCAAGTGTTAGCCAAACTCTATATAATAAACAGACACAACTTATTTCTAATTACGATTGTCATTACTGTTTTTCAGCATGAATAGAAGCATTTTAGCCAAGTGTTAGCCAAACTCTATATAATAAACAGACACAACTTATTTCTAATTACGATTGTCATTACTGTTTTTCAGCATGAATAGAATGTGCAAGAATGACCCAAACAGGTTCTGCTACATCTGTGGTAAAGTCACTATGTCAGACCGGCAGTCAAACATCACACATTTTGTGAAGAAAAGCTATCACGCCTACTTCGGAGTTAAACTTGGTGACCAGGACAAAGCCTTTGCCCCTCACATATGCTGCAAAACGTGCGTTCAAAGTCTGCGGCGCTGGAGCCACAAGAAGGTAGAGTGTCTACCTTTTGGTGTCCCAATGGTGTGGAGGGAAGGAAGAGATCATACTACTGACTGTTATTTCTGTATGACAAACCTACAAGGTAAGTTAGTATGAATTTAGTATGAATTTCATTTTATACTTACAAAAATATGCCTGACAATATATGAGATATGTCTTTATCTTATCTTTATCTGTTTCCTATTAGGCATAACTCGGAAAAACAAGCAACACGTAAAGTATCCAGACGCGCCATCTGCCATAAAGCCAGTGCCTCATGGACCAGAAATTCCAATTCCAACACCGTCCGACAACTTTGATTCGTCGTCCGACTCAGATGAAGAAATGGATGACGGTGACATATCTGGTACATACCAACCTACTGCCGAGACAAGTCAACCCAAACTCTTGAGCCAAGCTGAGTTGAACGATTTGACAAGAGATTTGTGCTTGTCCAAAGAATCTGCTCAGTTGCTAGGGTCACGTCTTCGCGAAAATCGTTTGTTAGCTCCAGAAACAACATTCTTCTGGTATCGCAGCCGCGAAGAAGAGTTTCGAGAATATTTCACGTTGGACGAAGAAGCTTCGCTGGTTTACTGTAACAACGTCAACGGCCTCATTGCAGCTATGGGTTTAGCGTATAATCCTACAGAATGGCGGCTCTTCATCGACTCCTCAAGCAGTACTACTCTACAATGGTAACAAGGTCGCGTCTGTTCCGGTGGGTCACTCGGTGCAGATGACTGAAAGTTATAGTAACATGGAGCTTTGCTAACTGCTTTGAAGTACAAACATCACAATTGGATGATATGCGGAGACCTAAAGGTATGTTCGTGTCTACAAAAAAAAATACAAATATATATATATATATATATATATATATATATATATATATATATATATATATATATATATATATATATATATATATATATATATATATATATAATATATTAGGGCCCTGATATATATATATATAGTTTTATAGGTTATAGCCCTAGTGCTGGGTCTACAAGGCGGCTACACCAAATACCCGTTTTCTCTGTCTGTGGGACAGCCGAGCAGACAAGCAACACTACGTACAACGCGACTGGCCAGCAAGGACGTGGCCTGAACCAGGTTCGCACAACGTTCTGTCACACGCTCTCGTGAATCCGCAGATGATTCTACTTCCGCCGCTGGCACATCAAGCTCGGACTTTATGAAGAATTTCGCCAGAGCACTCAACAAAGAAAGCAGAGCTTTTCGCTTTCCTGAATCAGAAATTCCACGCGTCAGTGAGGGCAAACTGAAAGCAGTATTTTGACGGCCCTCAGATCAGGGAGCTAATGAAAGATGCTCAATCGACGAAAGTCTGGAGGACAATGAGATCAATACCTGGCTCGCATTCAAGTCCATTGTCACGAATTTTCTGGGCAACCACCGAAGTCCAGAGTACGAACGTGTTGTCGAGGAGCTCCTGCAGAGCTTCCAGGGCTCTTGTGCACGTATGTCCATAAAGATGCATTTTCTCAGCTCGCATTTAGACTACTTTCGGACAACTGCGGTGATGTCAGCGAGGAGCAAGGAGAGCGCTTTCCACCAGGATATTCGAGTGATGGAAGAGAGGTACCAGGGCCGCTGGGATGTGAACATGCTCGCGGACTACTGCTGGTGCCTTAAGAGAGACGTTCCAGCTGTGGAACACAGACGAAAGTCTTTGAGAAAGCCCATTCGTCCACATTAACTGTACTCGTGTACCATTTTTATATACTTTGTACATTTTCTGTCAATTTAAGTCCGTTTTAAAAAAAAAAAACTCGCTAATTTCATAACGATTATTTCGAATTATCTATTTTTTAAAATTGAGATAGCATAAAAAACCTGACCTGATTGAGCAAAATGAGTTACATTTTTGAATTCAGTATGCAAAAATTATAAAAGAACATAAAAAACCTTGACCGCAGGAAAAAACATTTCAAACGCAGACCAGTGTTATTATTAGTAATAATAATATTTGGGATTGTTTAACCTCCTTCGTAACGGTAGAGCTCGTATGACTGAAGGGACCATCAGATTTAAGTGGAGTCCGGACCATTTAAGGATCGTTACATCACTTCAACGCAAAGAACGGTCACCCATCCAACTATTGAACAGGACCATGTCGCTTAACCCCGCTGATATAACAGAAGGGGTGACAACGTGGCTACAACGTGCCCTTTCTTCTTCTTTTTATTATTATTATTATTAATAGTGTAGTAGTAGAAGTAGTAGTAATCAGAACGGAATCCATTGCAACCTTGGTTTGTGTAAATCAGCGGGGAGAGTTACAAGGAGTTACAAGGAAAAGAGGTACCTCAAAAAGGCCTTGCGGCCCATACCGAAGAGGTACCAATGGCAACGGGTGCCAGGGAAAAATCATACACCCTCAAATAGTGTGCAAGATCCTTTTCTTGAAATGATCCACAGAGGGACTGTTCACAACTTCTGAAGGTAACCTGTTCCACGTGTCACAGATCTTATAGCTAAAGTAATTCCCACACACTCGTCCTAAAACCGTTTCAAATCAAACTTCCAACCATTGTTACGAGTTGGGTTATCATTTAAACTAAAACATGCTTCTAAAATCGACATTGTTGAACCCGCTAAGAACTTGAAAACCTCGATCAGTTGACCACGCAGCTTCCTTAAGTGCGCCGTTCCCCGCCCGGGTAAGCACCTTACCTTCCTCCTGTCCCGGTTTGCAGAAGCAAAGTACTTTCCTGGCCCCTGATCTGTGAGTCCTCAATCAAAACGGTGTCCTCCTCCTTCGCGCACAGGAGACTAAAGCGGCTGGAGGTCCTGACAGCGGCAACCGGGATCTCAGGTTTCGGCTTCGCAGCTTCTTGCCCGATACCTTTCGATACCCGTCGCCACCCGTAGACTCAGCCGCACTTACAGCACCCGAACCCACCCTGACCAGCAGCTACATCCTTCGGTTTCTTTGGGCCATCAGTAGGCCCCTTCCCACCTTTTTCTTTATCGGCCCCTTCTTTGTGGCCTCCCTTCCCTCCACCTTATGTCGCTGGCGATTCCTGACACTGATTTTGCACCCGGCCCCCGTTGCACCTTTATTCTTTCTCCGCGGTCTCGAGCTCTGTCCAGTCCGCCGCTGGACCGCCTTTCCAGGGCGGCTATCCTATCAATAAGCCCCGGGGTGGAGGGCGCAGCCGCGTCAGTGACTGCCACGCCTCCAACAGCCGATCTGGACGACTCGAGCCGCCGGACCCTCTCTTCTAGCTTCTCGTACAATTGCATGAGCTCGCAAAAGCGGCACATGCTGGAGTGGTTATCTTCTCGAAGCAAGCTTCTTTGAAGTTCGTCATCCACTGATTTACGCCACACCTCGCGCACTCAGCCTTCAGTTTCTGCAGTCCAGCCATTGTAACTTATTTTTCGAACTCTGAATACACTGAATAAGATAGAGCGTTCTAGCAATGAAAACTATCAAAAACGTTGACCAGTACATAAAAAAAGGAGGGGGTGGGGGTGAATTCTTCCCGCGGAAGCCTTATCCGCCTATCTGTAAGTGACGTTCATTCCATCCAGAAGACTACACCTCTCGCTGCTGCCGCACCGACTAAGGGTCTCCCCATGGCCGGACAGTCCCAAACGTATCGCAGCTACCAACTGACAAACACTCGCGACGCAGGCGTCACGGATTTCCGACAGGAGCGACAGCGAGATGCAATTCCTTACTAAGTCTACTAGTCACTCACAACGGCCAGACTCCTACAATCCAGTGTTCAAGGATATCCCACAGACCAGCAGCTATGCCCCGAGACTTTCAGCTGGCCTGGCAGCCAGCTGGGCAGTAAAGCTCTCTCACCTAAGAGCGGTACAGCCAAGCACCATCAATTGGTCACCAAAGAACGGTCGCAGGGGGCTGGTCAGTAGGGCGGCTCGTTTTACACTTTTTTCGATATTTGATTGGGGGTGTGCGGAAAAGTTGTGATTTGGAGAGAAATAAAGTGTGTAAAATTTTTTTGATCTACGTCAATACCTTCCGGTGGCGGCGAGTCCTTAAAAATCGAAAAATAGCCTAAAAACACATAAAATTTTTATATAATTTTATATAATTTTTATATAATGTTCATTGTTCAATGACTGCTATTAAGTTATTCAAGCCTATAATAGTGTTCTCAGGGTTGTTTGCACAGAAATATACCGGAATTAACATTGTATAACATCTGTTAAAACTTGCTTTAAATCAATATTTTGGATATTTTAACGGCTAAGACGCCACCGGAAGTTATTAACAGATTGTGCTGAAATTTTTATTGTTTATTTTGTAAGTCTTTAAAACCATTTTCCAATCTACCCCGTTAGGCCTATTTTCGATTTTTAAGGACTCGCCGCCACCGGAAGGTATTGACGGAGATCAAAAAAATTTTACACACTTTATTTCTCTCCAAATCGCAACTTTTCCGCACTGCCCCCAATCAAATATCGAAAAAGGTGTAAAAAAACGAGTCGCCCTACTGCTCAGGCCATTACGCATTAGGAAAGGACTTAACGGGGCACTAGCCACACTCCATTCATCGCGCCCCTACGCCTGGGACCCCTCCATCACAGTCTCTCACGACCTACGAGCGTTAATTGGTGTTATTTATAGAGGTTCCAAAGCCTCTCTTCCCATGCATGAGGTAGCAGTAGGGTCTAATAATAAAAGAAGAGAAAAAGACATACTAAAAGATTTTTTTTTTGCAGTCAGTCAGAGGCGAGCATCCTTAACCTAGGCTAAAAGGACAGAGTAGGGATGGGATGGGGTCCTAGTAACCCACCGGACAGGATTGTACAACAGACTTCACCCGTCCTCCCGAAAGAGAGAGAGAACCTAAAGAAACGCAGCCAATTTCACTAGAATCCTACGACTCGGGACCGGAGGGCTGTCACACCCTAAGTATAAAGTTTACAACACCCAGAAGAAATCTGCATAACCTTTATACCTCCTGCGGGAGGGCAACACTCCCTTAACATCGCCGCCGATCTCTAACCCCATCTCACCTACGCTATTCAGGAGAGAGAGAGAGAGACAAGGAAAAGTAGTACCTCAAAAGGCCTTGCGGCCCATACCGAGGAGGTACCAATGGTAACAGATGTTAGGGAAAAATTCATACACCTCAAATAGTGTGCAAGATTCGGTCTAACCTTTTCTTGAACAGATCCAGAAGAACTGTTCACAACTTCTGAAGGTAGCCTGTTCCACGTCACAGATCTTATAGGTAAAGTGATTCACACACACACAACACACTAGTGCTAAACCGTTTCAAATCCAACTTTCAACCATTGTTGCGAGTTGGGTTATCATTTAAACTAAACATACTTCGAAAATCGACATTGTTGAACCCGCGTAAGAACTTGAAAACCTCGATCAGTTGACCGCGCAGCCTCCGAGTTTCCAGCGAAAAAAAATTCAGGGCGCGTATGCGTCGATTGTAGCCCATATGCCTAACGGAAGGGATTAACTTTGAGAGAGAGAGAGAGAGAGAGAGAGAGAGAGACTCCAGAAATATCCTTCCGATTCTTTATGTCAAGATCAACTCTCCTCAAAACGTTCAAACGACATCATCTTTAATAAACATTCAATTAATATTATTAAGTAGCTTCTCAAACTATTAAAAAATCCCCTTCGCGTAAGTTATGAAGCGTACAAATATGGACTTCAAACGATTGAGAGGAGACTGTCAATTATTCCAGTTAGTGAAGTCAATCTCAGTTGGCACTCTACTTTCAACTTTACTCCACTGAAATTGTTTGTCCATTAACTGCTTCAGATATGAAGGAAAGAAAATAAATGCGCGCGTGTAAGAAACCGAACCCAAAGTTCTTCATAACTTTAATGTCTTTATGATAATCGTAAGTGTCAGTTTAAAGTTTTTGACAACTATAATGAAGAGCAAATTTTTTTTTTTATGTCCAACTGTTAAAAAGTAGAACGCAATTTTAAGCCTAAATTAACTTGGGTTGCCCGAGCTTTTTTTTCTTTTATGCAGGAAGGCTTAGGCAAGGGAGAACGCTCGCAAAAACGGCCCCCGACCAATAGAGGAAGAAGAAAGTAAAAATCAAGGGCCAATGTTTTCGAGATGCCTGGACACGTTGGACACAGACAGGGGGAAAGATGGATTGAGGAAGATTCGTTCTAGAGTTGACTGGATGAGTAGATGAAAGATTGAAAATACCGATTAACCTTTGTGTTAGAGAGTTGGACAGAAAAGGAATGAGAATGTGTAGAAAGTCTGGTACTGCGTGTTCTCCTTAAAGGAGGAGACATGCAGTTAGAGAGTTGAGAAGAGCAGTGTCCGTTATAATGGCGATAGTAAAGAGACTGAGTAAACATTGCGGCGAAGAGAGAGGGATTGAAGAGAGTCAGTAAGAGGCGGGGAATTAATGAAACAAAAAGCCTTTGATTCCACCCGATCAAGTAAAGCTGTGTGGGTTGAACCACCCCACACATGAGAAACGTACTCCATGCAAGGGTGGGCAAGACCCCTACACAGAGAGAGCAAATGAGTGGGCGTGAAGAAACTGCGGAGGCGGTACAGCACACCTTACCTCTTAGAAGCTGTTTTGGAAAGAGAGTATTTGTGATCTTTCCAAGAAAAATTATACAGATAAGGAAAGATCCCTGGAAGGAATGGCTGAAACGAGGTTCGTTGAAATGGGACAGTGAAAGGTTGATTCTTGGGGCACAAGACCAAGCACTGTATACCAACGGATTAAAAAAAAAATGGCTGGCATTAGTAATGATGATAAATGCAGATTTTGTAGAGCCGAGGTTGAAAGTGTAGCACATCTTCTATCTGGGTACCAGACCCTGTTGACTGAGGAGCATTACACCATGAGCCACAACAAAGTGTGCAGGCTTAAACACTGGAAAATCTGCCAGCATTACAAAATAGAAGTGCCTCGCCTCCACTGGGAGTACGAACCAGAAGATGTGGTAGGGAATGCTACTGTCACCATATATTACGACAAAATCATCCCAACAGGAAGATATATCCAAAACAGAGCCATCAAGCCGGATACAGTAATATAGGACAGAGAGAATAGAAAGGAACAGATTATTGATGTAAACATCCCCAATGATTACGGTCTAAACTGAGCAGAAAGTGAAAAAATAACCAAGTACCAAAACCTAAAGAATGACCTAAAAAGAACGTGGTCACCGCATGAAATTGAAATAATACCAGTCATAATGGGAGCAACTGGGTTGTTCAAAAAGATTTTAAACTCTTATCTAGAGAAAATACCTAACAATCCAACAGCCTCAGAGATACAACTGGACACAATCCGGGATAGTGTCAGTATCTTGAAAAGCGCCTTCGGAACGGAAGCATCGTCAGTAACTAAACATAGATCTGGTTAGACCCTGGGTTGGGGTCTCCAATATGTGACAATAAAACAAAAGTCAACAGAATATAAACCAAAAAGTAATATTGAATTTGTTCCGTTTTTTGGTTTGGTCTTGAAGATGGAGGGGAGGTTTACTCGGAACTATCATATATATATAGTCGGCTGTAAAATATAAAACGTTCACATTTGTGTTGGTTCTTTGGGCTCTTATAAAGTTCTGACTCAAAAGTAGTTCATATATATATGTAAAAAGTGAACAATGAACAATTCCTATACCATCGTTATATGGATTCATTGTCTTCATGCAGTACTTATGTTCGTATAGTTTTTATGTTCGAATGTCCATTTTTACATAAGAAACCAAAATCGCCTAAGCGAGTTTTGGATAGAATTTCGATTTGTAGGTCTTTATTCATTACTGTATTTTTCTAATTCATCTTTTCTAATAATGACTTATACACTAGGACGTCATAAAATAACTTTATTCTCTTTACGTTTCCCATACTTTGTACACTGAATCACGTTCTTAGTATTTGGACATCTTCCGTATTCAATGTATGGTAAATTCTTTAGTAATAATGTTGTGGTGTTATGTAGTATAAGTATTATTATTCAACCATATTCATCCATACGTCACATTTTCCCGTCATTAATTTCCCTTGATCATTATCCTATATAAATTTTATTAAATATTCATTTTTACTCGTGTCAATCTGTGAAATGCAAAACTTTTGCCTTCGTTCGAAAACGCAAAAATACGTTCTCGTATTATTTTTTTCATTTTTATTTTTAACTATATCACCTCCCGCATTGAACTAAAAAATGCTGAGTTAAGTTATCAAATTCCGCTCACTACGACAGAATCGAACGCTTCTAAGATAAATACCTCCGTTCGCTCTGATTTCAAATTTATAACATATTATAACATTATGTTGTATATAAATCCAAACCATATGTGCCCCATGTACTTTGTATTATATTTATAACATCTTAATTGTCTATTAATATGAAACACTGTAAAAACAAAACAGTTATAGTAACTGTTTAATTGTAATTAACTGTAATACTTTAATTTAATATAACGTAATGTACTTTAATGAAACTGTAATTAATAATAACTTGTAATGTACTTCAATGAAACTGTAATTAAATGTAATGATTTAATTTATAATGTAAGAATGTACTTTAATAGAACTGTAATGGACAATCATAAGCGAATGTGAAGTAATCCATAATTGTAATCGTAATTGTAATGAACCAAAATTAATACGTACTCAGTCGTGTACTTAATTTGTACTTATGTGTACTATTACGAAATGATATCGCCTTCATAAATGTAGACTCGGCGAAAAATACAAATTAGTTTTTATTTTTATTTTTTAAATTTTTATTTGCAATCTTTCAAACATCTGATCATGTGTTTAAAAGGGGGAAACTTAACCTTCGACTGTCTTCCCCCAAACATTTAGGTTTATATTATACATGTATTTGTTAAATTACGGCACTTTATTAAGTCACTTCATCAAGTCACTTCATTACGGCACTTCATTACGAGCCTCCTTTGTTAGCAGCCTTGCTGCGAGGAGGGGGCAGAGGCCCCTTGCCTCCTTAACTTAATTTTTAGATTCCGGCCTGAGCCATGGTCGAAAGAGGTTGAACCTCTACCCCTGTAAATTCAGAGCACTACCTGTACATTTTGAGAAGTAAACTAAATGTAAGAGAAACTTTTTATTTTCCCCTTCGAGCCGTGCTCTCTTCAGAAGAACTTAGTCAGTAAAGTCGATAATTTTAGTATCAGAGAAAGTATCAGAGTATTATAGAAAGAGAAGAATTAAAAATTGGCGACCCTTTGCCCAAATTAAGAGACAGCCCAAGCACCATAGAAGATATCGGCATAACAGTCTGGCGAGTCTGTAGCCAAGAGTTTAACAAGAGGCGACCGAAAAGAATTAGAATGTTATAGAAGAAATATCCGTTGCTTGCCTCCTAACTAGAACCCCCGTCGATCCGAACCACCCCAGGGCCATAGACGGAGGGGTTAACATATATATATATATATATATATATATATATATATATATATATATATATATACACAGAGGGTGTCCCAAAAGTCCGGCATCATAGGAGAAATTCATATTTTTCTATTTCTACAAACCATAATTCATATTTTTCTCTTTCTACAGGCCATATGCTCGGGATGCCAATTTCCTGTCCCCATTCTGTTCAGTGACGAGGCTGTTTTTTATGGAAATGGTGAGGTAAATCGACAGAACACCCGCTACTGGTCTCAAAACAACCCTCACTGGTATACCTCTTCAAAGGAACAAGGTGCATCTCGGGTGATGGTATGGTGTGGCATTTGGAAGGATCGCATCATAGGCCCCCTCTTTTTCGATGAACATGTCACTGGAGGCACCTACCTACGTATGCTCAAGGAAGAAGCATTTCCCAGTGTCTTGAACGAAGAAGGAAATTTCCCAACATGGTTCCAGCAAGACGGCGCTCCCGCACATTACAGCACCCAAGTAAGGGAATACCTGTACCAACAATTCCATGGTCATTGGATAGGACGTCGAGGGCCTGTGGAATGGCCAGCTAGAATCCCGGATCTCACGCCACTAGATTTTTATCTCTGGGGCCATTTGAAAGCGCTGTTATACGCAGAGAAAATTAGGAGTGTTGAACATTTGCGGCAGCGCATTATTGGGGCATGTAACACCATTACTCCTGACATCATTCACCGTGTGCTTGCTGACTGGGTATCACGTCTGAATTTGTGTATTGAAAACAATGGTGGACATATTGAGCACGTTCTGTAAATAAAAGCTTTTGTTTTGCCTTTTTTTTATTATTTTTCCTATGATGCCGGACTTATGGGACACCCTATATATATATATATATATATATATATATATATATATATATATATATATATATATATATATATATATTAAAACCCCACTTGAAAGAATTAGGAAATATAATCAATGATTGAAGCAAAAATATTGTTTAGTGTTTAAATGTCTTCTTTTTTAATTATAATTTTAAATTTGCAGCACGATGACACAGTAAGAAAGTAAACTTGAATTCAGAGAGAGAGAGAGAGAGAGAGAGAGGAGAGAGAGAGAGAGAGAGAGAGAGAGAGAGAGAGAGAGAGAGAGGTAAAGAACAAAACTTGGGCTCTAAATTATTAAAAATTCTTCGAAGGCAGGACACCTGCTTTTAAAGGGTGTTTGCATCATTAAACACTTAAAGTTAATAGGTAGGACTGACTACTTCTCCACTCAGCATCCGCTTCACAAAACCGAATTACCGGTTTCACTTTTCGAACTTTGAAATCGGATTTTTGCAGACGCTAAGCTAGACATAATAATCGAACTGACCGTGAAACGGCCTGATCGATCGTCCAATGTAAATTTTTTTTTTATTCAGGAAGGAGCCAAGGGCAAATGCCCGCAAAAGCGTCCCTCCCTTAGAAGAAGAGAGCCAAAATCAAGGTCTGGGGTTTTCGAGATGCCTAGCCAATCTGCGTTTTAAAGATGGGAGGTCATAGACAGGAGGAAGATTGCTCAAGAGTTGACCGGTTGAGTAGATGAAAGACTGAAAATACCGATTAACCCTTGCATTAGATAGTTGGACAGAAAAGGAATGAGAATCTGTACAAAGTCTGGTACTGCGTGCTCTTCTTAAAGGAGGAGGCATGCAGTTAGAGCGTTCAGAAGAGCAATGTCTGTTATGATAGCGATAGTAAAGAGAGAGTGAGGCAACATTGCAGCGAAGAGAGAGAGATTGAAGACAATCAGTAAGAGGCGGGGAATTGATGAGACGAAAAACCTTTGATTCCACCCGGTCAAGTACGGTTGTGTGGGTTGAACCACCCCACACATGAGAGGCGTACTCCATACAGGGGCAAACAAGACCCCTGTACAGAGACAGCAACTGAGTTGGAGTGAAGAAACCGCGGAGGCGGTTGGGCCTATCTCCAGGGCGATCGGAGATACGAGTAGGGTGCTGTACAATCTGCTCTAGGTCATTTAGGAGAAAAGTTGTAAGCTAGTTCACCAAGGATGTCAGTGAAATGGGAGGAAAGCCAAAGGTGGTGGCGAACATTGAAATCTCTTAAAATGCAGATTTCAGCAAAGGGAGAACGGGAAAGAATGTATTCCACTTTAGAAGTGAGGTAGTCAAAGAATTTTGGATAGTGAGTAGAATTAGGAGAAAGGTAAACAGTGCAGATTTATTTAGTTTGAGTCTGACATGTAAGCCGTAGCTGGAGGGTATAGAATTCAGAAGATTCAAGTTTGGGAATACGAGAACAAATTAGGTCACTGCGTACATATACGCAACAGCCACCTTTGGAATAAAATTGAGTATAAAGTAAAAGGGTACAGAAAAGGGGTTGCTGTCAGTTGTCGCAGACACTTGAGTTTCAGTGAGGAAAAGAAGATAAGGTTTAGAGGAGGAGAGGTGGTGTTCAACAGATTGAAAATTTGAGAAAAGGTCACGAATGTTGCAGAAGTTTAAGAAAAATGAATCAGACAGAGGTCCAGAACATCTCGAATGGGCAGTAGCAGATCCAGCACCGTTGCCCTGGTCTGCGTTCCCGGTATCGGCAGAGGGGGAGCCAGAAATGGGGTCATTTACGGTCCCCTCCCCAGAGGACTCCGAGGCTCTTGAAGTTGATGCCATTTTTTTTTTTAAATTTTGAAAAGATTGTGTAGTGTGTAAGATGCATATGTATGTAGTGATGAATAGGGAGAGAAGTGTGTGTGTTTGAGAGCATGCTGGACTGCTCATAGGGAAAATGAGACACGGAAAAAGATCAGCTGAGGAGGACAGTGACAGGAAAAATAAATCCCCTTTAAAAAGATAACTGGGTCAAGCCAAGTTCGTGCAGCGGTCTCATCACTGTACCTCATCCTCATTTCTCAGACTGACGACAGGCGAGAGAATAGTTGAATCGCATCAAGTTACCTAATTGGCGCTTTATTCTCGACGATATTCCTTCATGATCGGCAACATACGGATAGAAAGATGGTGAACAATTTTTTATGCAGGAAGGAGAGGGGAAGGAAGCGCCCGCAAGAATGCTCCCCCCACCCTTCCATTGAAGGAGAAAGAAAGAGCCGAAATCAAGGTCCAGAGATTTCGAGGTGCCTGGACACTCTGCGTTTGAAAGATTGGAGGTCATAAACAGGGGGAAATATAGATTCAAGAACATTGTTCCAGAGTTGACCGGTTGAGTAGACGAAAGATTGAAAATACCGATTAACCCTTGCGTTAGAGAGTTGGACAGAAAAGGAATGAGAATGTGTCGAAAGTCTGCTACTGCGTGTTCTCTTAAAGGAGGCATGCAGTTAGAGAGTTGAGAAGAGCAGTGTCCTTTTCATAGCAATAGTGAAGAGAGAGTGAGGCAACACTGCAATGAAGGGAGAGAGGGATCGAAGACAGTTGGTAAGAGGCGGGGAATTGTGAGACGAAAAGCTGTGTGGGTTGAGCTACCCACCCCAACATGAGAAGCGTACTCCATATAGAGGAAGACAAGACCCCTTCACGGAGATAGCAACTGAGTGGAGGTGAAGAAACTGCGGAGGCGGTACAGCACACCTAATCTCTTAGAAGATGTTTTAGAAAGAGAGTATTTGTGATCTTTCCAGGAAAAATTACGAGAAAAGGAAACGCCAAGAATGTTAAGAGAAGAGGAAGGATTAATTTGTGTATTGTTGAAGGTAAGGGGATAGTCGTGTGGAAGATTGTGACGAGTAGACAGGTGGAGGAACTGGGGTTTTGAGGGAATAAAACCCACACGTTTTTCTCTGCCCCAGTCAGAGATAGCAGAAAGGTCTGACGTCAGGTGCGTCATAGTCGTCTCACGCGAAGCGTGACTGTTGAGAAGGACGCTTTGGGAAGCGGGTGGAGAAATGAAGGGTGGAATTATCGGTATAGGAGTGGATAGGACAGGAGGTACGACTTAAGAGATCCCCGATAAATAAAAGGAAGAAAGTGTGTAACAGGACAGAACCCTGAGGAACACCACTATTAATAGCTTTAGGAGAAGAACAGTAGCCATCTACAACCGCAGCTATAGATCGACCAGAAAGGAAATCAGAGATGAAGGCACAGATAGAAGGATAGAAACCGAACGAGGGCAGTTTGAAAATTAAGGATTTGTGCCAAACTCTAACAAAGGCTTTTGATATGTTTCGCGCAATAGGAAAGGTTTCACCGAAATCCCGAAAGGAGGATAACGAAGAGTCAGAGAGATACGTAAGAAGATCGCCAGCAGAGCGTATCTTGCAGAACCCACCACAAATGTATATATAAATTACCGCTGAATTAATTTTAAGCGCAATTTTGTCTTTAAATTTAAATATGGTGACAATTGTGCGTTAGTAAATCTTGTTCATGATAGTTGAGGAATATGAATATCAATTAAATTATTAATTTTACAACTTAGTTCATAACTATTCTTTCCAAAACCAGTGAATGCCCATAACCCAATAGGTATAATACCGTTTCCCTGTGAGCGAATGTCTGGGGTGGAGGGGGGTTCAAATCCCGATGGGGCTAGTAATAATAACAATAATAATAATAATGCGCAATGAACGGCATTAATTGACCTAAGTTCTGTACCAGTTTTTGGCCCCTCATGACTGATTGTTGTTGTTTTCGAAGTGAGGTACTTTCATATAAACTATATAATTTGGTGTTGTCGAGTAAGTTTATTAATTATATTTAAGAGATAATCACATAAATAATATCAGTTGATAACGGAAGATTTTATCTATGAGACGTTCTGGAAGACACTTGAACCGAAAAGTCCTTTAAAAAAAAAATCAAATGTCCTGGTTGGATAATTCGCTGAAATCTTATAATCGCTGTTGAAAAACGTATACTCCGTATTATAGTTTGTATTTTAACAGAACAAATTAATCACATTTAGTAATAATTAACTTCTTAATTAAACGCAGGTTTTCGAAAGACAAAAGAGCCTCAAAACTAATACCATTTTTAGTGGAGGTTCACCCCATAAAGGGAAACCATTATTGGATCTTACTCGATAGATAAATTGTATATTTGGGTGCCGTGGATTAAACATGTAATCTAAAAGCATTCGATCTAATAATATTTGCTATTTAAATAATGAAAAATGTATCGTTCACGCATGCCAACAACACCCCCGAAGTTTAAAGGGTAACACCATTTCCCCGTAAGCGAAGTGAAGACACTGAAGACACGCGGAGTTCGAATCCCGATGATGCTCGTAATAAAAATCCAGCAGTTAGCGCAATGGGTCACTTTAGTTGTTGGCACTAGCGATGTGTCAGTTTCTGGTCCTTCTCAATGATTATTATTAGCATTATCGTCCACGCATCTTCTATTCAGTATAGATTTAAACTTTAAAATAAGGTGGATACCTGTCTTAACCAAAATTTTTCATGCTAACACATGAAAAGATTACTCCGGATGGGACCCTAGGCTTCCCACCCTTCCGCTCCCACGACCAAGTGCTCCACCTTCTGTTTGTGAAATTTATTGTTAAGCATGAAGATTATATCTTTAACAGCAATATTAATAAATTGTCTAAAATAGCCTTCGTTATTATACAGCATATACAGTATATATATATATATATATATACATATATATATATATATATATATCAAGGATGGGAAACCGAAATGAATTTCGATTCGAGTTTCGATTTCAGTTCATAGTTTTGAGAAATATCGATTTCGGTTTCGATTTCGGTTTTTCATATCGATTTCGATTCGCGTTTCGATTTCGATTTCAGTTTTTCAGATTTCAATATAATATGTTCATTATTTACATATAATATGAGCTTTTATCTATTATTTCTGCACACTTATTCCAAATAAAAAAGTTGTGCTATTGGATGATTATTTACATTTAATCAGTACTATATCTTGAAGTTGTCTTCATTTTTTTCAGTAAACTTTTTCATATTATTTCTACAACTTAGGGACCCGCCTAAAACCGCCCTCCTTTGAGGGAGGAGAATATATTTATCAGATCAACGCAGTCAAAGCACCCTGTTTCTATTTATATATAATAAAAAATCAGGGATAAATAAACAAAACTGGTCGATTTCGGTTTTTCCAAAAATATCAGTTTCGGTTTTTTTTCGATTTCGCTTCAAGAAAAATATCGGTTTTATCGGTTTATCGGTTTCGATTTCGATTCGGTTTCCCATCCCTGATATATATATATATATATATATATATATATATATATATATATAATATATATATACTGTAAAACAGTTCCGGAAAAAAGTTCCCATAAAGATAAAATTTCTGAAAAGCATAAAAAAAATTACTAATCCGAAATGAATGAGGTTTTTTTTTTTTATTAGTTAACGCCCCCCTCTCCCCCTCTCCCGCTCGCCCAAAAATATATAGTGAATTTTGATGCATTTTAGTTCTTTCATCATTTCTAGATGACTTTTTTTCCAACCTTGTATATCAAAACCAGCCACAATGTGATTGTTTTTGGAATTTGATTAACTCATGAAACGAAGGTAAATGCATCCTTAACCAAATATTTCCAATCAATTTATGTAGAAAAGGAAGGATCAATGAAAGAAAGCCACCCCCAGCCTTCTTTAGTTAGCTTTATAGGGCTAACTAACGAAAATGTCACGACCTAACCTAACCAGTCGTTAGGTCAACTGTACGCCCTTGACGATTGGTTAGGTTAGATCGTTATATTTTCGTTAGTTAGCATTATAAAGCTAACTAAAGAAGGCTGGGGGTGGCTTTCTTTCATTGACCAAAAGGAATAAAGAATTGAAGGACAAAAAGGGAAAGACTGCTACGTGCTATGTACCTAAAACAACATGTAGCAAACTTTCCCTTTTTGCTCTTCTATTTTCGTAAGTTAGAGTGGAGTCTTTTACGTAACTCCCGGAAGCAGCCATAAAGAAGGCTCTCTTTCGGAGGAGCTTCCGATTGAAACTCAAATTTCATAAATTATAATTTACATTTTTATCGATATCTGATATAAAATGCAAAAAAAAAAAAAAAAGACCAACCAGCTGATAAGAAAAATCGGATGGGACAACCGAATTTGTGAATCTTTATGGGAATCTCATACGAGATACCAGACCTAGAACCAGACACGAATAAAGAATTATAAACTATCATTAATAATTAATTAATTTTTAGAGCTTTGAATTTACGTAATAATTAGTAAAGTTTATTCTCGAGTAGTTTCCAATCAAGAATTTAAATATGATTTGGTTGGACAGAGTACTCTGAACTTCGGTGGGTAACATAGTCTTTACCCAAGATAAGAAAGGCTTCACCACATTTGTTATGTAATGGATACGTTGTTGGAATACGTCAATATAATAATAGGAAAGTCAAAAAATAAATATTAATTATTATTATTATATATATGTAAAGATTACACATAAATTATTTTACTTGGTTTCCACTCATATACTGTATGTATGTATGTGTGTGTGTATATATATATATATATATATATATATATATATATATATATATATATATATATATATATAGAGGTACAGGGTGTCCGAGAATTATCTGTACAATTTTTGGCTGTTATTAAAAGTTAACCATGAAGTGTAGAAATTCCAGTGTTGTCCCATTTTACAGAGAATCTCATTAAGTTTTTTCTGATACCAAGTTGTGACAAGTTTTTTAGAAATTCCAGTGTGTCCGAACATTATCTGTATAATTACATCTTTTAATAAAATTCTTGATAACACACGTAAAATTCTTAAACAAGATTATTTAGAATCTGTATTTTCAAAAGTTTCTTTCAAAAGTTTCTTTTATTAAAGTAACGTTGTTACAAACATTCGATATGTGCACCATTAGTGATTCGCAAAACATCCAATCGATACTCCAAATGTTGCCATGTACGCTGCAGCATATCCACATTAATTCGCTCAATAGCAGCTGCGATTCTTGCTTTTAAATCATCAATGTCTGTCACCCGCGTACATTTCTAAAAAACTTGTCAAAACGTGGTATCAAAACAAACTTAATGAGATTCTCTGTAAAATGAGACAACACTGGAATTTCTACACTTCATGGTTGACTTTTAATAACAGCCAAAAATTGTACAGATAATTCTCGGACACCCGGTGTATATATGTGTGTGTGTGTGTATATATGTGTGTGTGTGTGTGTGTGATGCTCCAAAATGTGTTCCGCAATGCTGCTGACAGATTCGAACTCTGTAGAGATACTGATGGTGCTCATGTACAATCATATGCTTAAGTATTCATTAAATGTATGCCTTCTATTATATTGTTAATGAATTTTACCCTTTTTGCTACGTTTTCACTGAAATAAATAGGAACTTTACTTTATACACATCCTGTATATATATATATATATATATATATATATATATATATATATATATATATATATATGATACTATCATTGGCAACACACCTTTATGAGTATCGACCCACGCAAGTATGTCAAATTATCGGAACCAAATATCGGGTAATCGGCCATATACTATAAGGAGAAAAGAAGGTAGCCGAATTTATAATTTCTGAAGTTTTATGAATGCAAAAGCAAAACCCGAATATGTTTTGTTTTTACAAAAATAGATTTTAGTTTTTGTACGAAAACCTTTTTTTTTATATAAAATATTATTGGCTAAAATGGTCTATAATCTTGAAGACGGAAAACGAAACTAATTATTATGCTCAATAGTTACTATTACTGATATTACAACTTATAATAATTATTATTATTAATATTAGTAGTAAGTCGAAGTGTTAAAAACTATTGACTTACCAGCTTTTGACTGAAAGTGAAGATCGACAGCTGCGAGGGGACCGAACGTGGAGGAACAGTTGGTGTCTCTATAGTGGACACTCACATTCCAACCCTTCAGTGGCCCGTGAAGCTCCTTTTCCTGAAGGTGTTCAACAGCCAACTGAACAGCCGGCATCACGTAGTCCCTGGAACACGGAGTGAAGTGTTCCGGGGTTGACGTAGGAACGAGAACCGCTATGTCGATGGTTTTATTGGGAACGAGGGGCTGATGTGACGGTAAACACGTGGACAAGTTGGGGTCGTCCCCTTGCCAAAGGTAATTCTCGCTGTCGTTGGAGCTTCTCTCGTACAAAAGATGGATGATTGGATCATCTTCAGCATCTGCCGTTTTGGTCGGTTTTAAAATATTACTGAAGGTGTCTCCTCTAATTTTGGTTCGTTTTATAACCTCATTCCGAGACTCGTCTTTTATTTTGGTCGTTCTCATAACCTTATTATGAGCGTAACCTTTACTTTTGGTTGGTTTTATTACTTTATCATTTACGCTACCTTTACTTCTAAAACCTTTGACATTCCCTTTATTTCTGGAACTTTGTCCTTGATTGCCATCGAAATGGATGGAAAAGTACTTTTTTCTCCCTTTGGCATCCATCTCTGACTCTTGGACAGCGTATCTTTTAGATTTCTTCTTTTTCTTCTTCGCCTTCTGTATGATTTCCGGGGAGGAATTCCGCGTCAGGAAATAATACGGCATTTTGACGCCGAAAATCGTCTGAATTCGCGCACTGTGACCGCTAAGGCCAGTCATCATCGAGTTTTTGGGATTCACATTTTTCGCAACGTGAGAAGAATGGTTCATGGCTTGTCCATCGTAACTGTAATAACTGAATTTACCACCGATTTCAGAATTATAGTCAGTATTCAAACTAGTATTCTCAGGGTAACTACTATTAGCAATATTATTAATACTTATACTTTTACTACTTTTGCTATAAGTACTGTTATCAATGTTATAATAATAATTATTATTACGAATATTATTGTTACTATTATTATTATTATTATTACTATTATTATTATTTTTCCTGACGAGCCGAGACGACTGAACAATTTCTAAAGAGTGATTTAAACACACAATCAGGAGGAACTTAATCCAAATACTTCTTCGAGTTTTTGCCATTGTCTCTAAAGAAGACTCCTCTTAAAAAGTTTCCTATTATTCCGGCTAGTTTTCTTTCACCTGAAAAAAAAAAGAATAAGTGGATTACAAACTATTGACATTATATACATATTTCTATATCCCTACGGCATAGTATCGGAATGGCATCTGAAAATGTTTGTTACTTTTACAGAAGTCTCCGCCTACAAGCCCTACATCTCTCCTGAACGTGCATTCAGATCATGTTGGGTTAGATATTATGAACTGTCCAAATAGAGACCACCATTTCATTTCTTCCAAACTGACTAATCACAGGAAAGGAAACATTTTTACAACTTAAATCCGATACTATTTTGTTAGAATACATATATATATATCATTTGTAGTATCATTGTATATGTTAAACACAGACCGTGCATGGAACAAGGAACTCTTCTGGGAAATTACATGAACTATAGTTCGAATAAGTAATGATGAATGACAAATACTATAGTTTTTTTCTTTTTCATGATGGAAAGCCCAACGTGGGCACCGGGTTGCTCACAAAGAGGCCCCAAAATATAGCTTCCCTCACCAGCTATCTGCAAAGCAGATAGGATCCAGCTTGGGGACAGACTCGAGTAACCCGGTGCCCACGTTGGGCTTTCCATCATGAAAAGAAAAACTATAGTATTTGTCATTTATCATTACTTATTCGAACTATAGTGGATGTAATTTCCCAGAAGAGTTCCTTGTTCCATGCACGGTCTGTGTTTAACATACAAGTTTCTCAGGGGACCATTCTGAGTTTGTGTGCATATATATATATATATATATATATATATATATATATATATATATATATATATATATATATATGCTGCGTTCCAAATTATTAAGCAGATTACACTTTCTCCAATGTTTTCAAAAGTTTTTCCCCGATTTCAATGAAATTTGTAGCAAATAATCACTATATATAGCAGCATTGATGGTATTCATTTCGATAATTAAAATGATTATCTCATTTTATTGAAAAATATGTAAAATATTGTGTTCCGAATTAAGCAAGTATTCTATTTACAGATCTAAATGGTGAAAATGGGTAAGAAGAAGGATTTAACACTAACTGAGAAAAGAAAAATAGTCAAGTTACTCACTGAAAATATAAAATCTATAGAAATTGCGAAGCAGTTTGGCAAAGCTTATCGAACTGTAAACAAGTTTGTAGCGGAGGGTACCAAACTGAGGCAGCGAAGTGGTAAAGGAGCTATAAGAAAAGTGACAAAGGCGGCAGATATCTGTAATCAAGCGCAAACTGCAAAGCATCCATTGTCCTTTAAGTAAACAGGTTTTTGAGCAGGCTGGCATACATAATGTACCAAGAACATCTCGATGTGGAATCCTCCAAACAATTGGCAAGACGTGTAAACCTACGATTCAGTCACCATTAACACCCAGGTACGAGAAGCAGCGTGTTGAATGGGCGCGTCAGTACGTGAAAACAGATTTTAATACCGTATTGTTCACCGATGAATGAAAAGCAACCCTTGAGGGTCTTGATGTTTGGTCAAGAAGATGGATTGGTGAGAGCCAATTTCTACCATCGAGATTAAGACGCCAACAAGGTGGAGGTAGTGTCATGTTTTGGACAGGATTGATAGGCAATGAAGTAGCTGTCCCATACAGAGTGCCTGATGGTGTAAAAATGAATGCCCAGTCTTACACAAACTTTCTAAAAGAAAACCTCATTCCATGGTAGAGATTGACCCTTAACAATCCATCTTCTTGACCAACCATCAGATCCCTCAAGGGTTGCTCTTCATTCATCGGTTAACAATACAGTATTAAAATCTGTTTTCACGTACTGACGCGCCCATTCAACACGCTGCTTCTCGTACCTGGGTGTTAATGGTGACTGAATCGTAGGTTTACACGTCTTGCCAATTGTTTGGAGGATTCCACATCGAGATGTTCTTCGTACATTATGTATGCCAGCCTGCTCAAAAACCTCTTTACTTGAGGACAATGGATGCTTTGCAATTTGCACTTTATTACAGATATCTGCCGCCTTGTCACTTTTCTTATAGCTCCTTTATCACTTCGCTGCCTCAGTTTGGTACCCTCCGCTACAAACTTGTTTACAGTTCGATAAGCTCTGCCAAACTGCTTCGCAATTTCAATAAATTTTATATTTTCAGCGAGTAACTTGACTATTTTTCTTTTCTCAGTTAGTGTTAAATCCTTCTTCTTACCCATTTTCACCATTTAGATCCGTAAATAGAATACTTGCTTAATAATTCGGAACACAATATTTTACATATTTTTCAATAAAAAGACAATTATTTTAATTATCAAAATATTTTATCGAAATGAATACCATCAGTGCTGCTATATATAGTAATTATTTGCTATAAATTGCATTGAAATCGGGGAAAAACTTGTGAAAACATTGGAGAAAATGCAATCTGCTTAATAATTTGGAACGTAGTGTACACACACACACATATATATATATATATGCATATAACTGCAATGACCGCGCAGTATATAAATGAATAGAAACGACATAAGTGTTAAGGAACGTTTCTGCACACGAGGAGGAGAGATAACGAATAATGAAAAATGAGGCGAACCGCCCGGGAATCGAACCCAGGGCCTACCAATTGCCGGTTGGACGCTCTACCATTATGCTACGGACCTCACTCAATCACAAATCGAAATTCTCCCACATAGGGCAGAAACCAATGCCCTGAGAGGCACCCTCGCAAATCGTGAATATGCGCATATAACTGCAATGACCGCGCAGTATATAAATGAATAGAAACGACTTATGTCGTTTCTATTCATTTATATACTGCGCGGTCATTGCAGTTATATACGCATATTCACGATTTGCGAGGGTGCCCTCTCAGGGCATTGGTTTCTGCCCTATGTGGGAGAATTTCGATTTGTGATTGAGTGAGGTCCGTAGCATAATGGTAGAGCGTCCAACCGGCAATTGGAAGGCCCTGGGTTCGATTCCCGGGCGGTTCGCCTCATTTTTCATTATTCGTTATCTCTCCTCCTCGTGTGCAGAAACGTTTCTTAACACTTATGTCGTTTCTATTCATTTATATACTGCGCGGTCATTGCAGTTATATGCGCATATTCACGATTGCGAGGGTGCCCTCTCAGGGCATTGGTTTCTGCCCTATGTGGGAGAATTTCGATTTGTGATTGAGTGAGGTCCGTAGC
>JAJOZX010001544.1:390000-680000 GCA_023014485.1 Bathynomus jamesi | reverse complement strand
TTCTGTAACCTATATATAGGCTGTAACCCTTTTATGTACTTCAGTGTTCCTGAGGATGTCATTAGACGAAAGCGCTTGAGCACCATTTTGTGTTTCCTTTCCTTCGTGGTTTTATTCATCATAAATATTTTTCACGTGTTACTTTCGTGAAATAATTTTCATATGTATATATATATATATATATATTGTTTTAATTCTTGACGAAAAATTCGAAAGTACTCGGAACAAACATTTTCCTATTTCCTTGTGAAGTAGCATAATTGCATAATTTATGCATATGTTAAATAAAAATGAAAAGGTTTATTGGTAGATTATAGTCCATATGACAAATAGTATTAATACAATGACAGTTCACATACTAAGGATAGAAATATATACAGTTGATTAGAAATAATACAGTAATGTCGGAGTTAAGTGGAGCTACAGAGTACAGACAGACGTTTTCGTACCAAGAATTTCATAGCTTAGAGGATAAACGGCAGGACTCATGGATAGCTTGGATAATCGGGTTGGTTGATTTTTTAAATCTTTGCATCAGAGTGTATTGAGCACGTTTTGTTACCTCCGAGAAGCCAGGGACATTGCGAGGTTAGCAAACATTTGGGAAGCTGAGCATCTCGGGGGTAATTTATGTAAGAGTATAAAAGACCTGTTGGACAGCAAATTTAGGGTTCTGCCAGAACCTTTTTTATAATTCACCCACAGTTGCTGTCTGTGTATATATTACTGCAGAAAGTACGAAAGAGAGTGTCTTTAGTTTCACTTGTACAGAACCGAAAGTTGCATATAGTCATATTCGCTTTAGCACAAAGGCTTCGAGATTGTTTTTTTATATCTGAGTCATCACTCAAGGAGCTGGTGATAGTTTAACCCAAATACTTAAACTCTTGTACTTCCTCAATTACTTCACCATTCATTTTAAACCTTATATCAGCTGGCTGATTACAGCCTTTAGGATGCAATTGCATAACCTTAGTTTTTGTAACATTAAAAAGAACATCATGTTTCTGCGAATACACTTGGCAAACTTTTAGTAGTCGATCTAGGCCTTTAACAGAGGGACTTATTAACACCATATCATCGGCATAAACTAAGTTATTTATCCTTGTGTTATCTATACAACATCCCACTGTTGCCTCATTAAGTGAAGCAATTAATCCGTCAATATACACATTAAACAGCATACGAAAGAGCATGGAGCTTGCCTCACCCCGCAAGAGGAGCCAAAATATTCGGATCGTACATTGCCCCCACTTAACGGTAAAAGATTGGTGGGAATACCAAAATTTCAATAAATTTAATATGTACATGGGAACCTTCCTGTCTTCTAGTTTTTTAAATAAAATGTTGTGGTTCACTCTATCATATGCCTTACTTATATCTAGGAAACAGCTATAAATGGTTGAATTACTGTCAGTGTATTTAGATATTGTTTCTTTAAGTACATAGATACACAGGTCAGTTGAGTGAGACCTTTTAAAACCAAACTGATCAGATGTCCATAGGTAATTATTTAATCGGAGTAACAAGAGTTTTTCTGGTAGTTTCGAGAAGCAGGAAGTGACAGCAATAGGCCTGTAATTATTGCTGGACAGAATGTCTCCATACTTATTTTTGACCAGGGGCAAGATACATACCCTCATGAACTCTGCAGGGATATAGCTATGAGCAAGCATGGCTGATAAGAGCAATGATATATGCAGACATACTACGTCATTGGCATATTTTAAGTGCTCATTCGATCGGTCATTTACCCCTGACGCAGAACCAGCCTTACATCTTTAATTAACCTCTTTACTTCAGGAACTGATATCAAAGCATTTTCCCTTGTCCCTCCCACAGGCGTTTCACCGCAATCTATCTTAAGATTATCCCTACTCACACTGTTAAGAATGCTAGAATAGTGGTTTTTCCACAGCTTTGCAATTTCATCCTCCCGTGACACCCCATCGATTGTCGGAGGGAGGACACTTTTGACACCCGTTTGATTCTTAACAAATTTCCAAAATTTGTTATTATCGTTTTTTATGCGAGCTTCACAGGCTTTTGATGTTCGAATAGACTCTTCTTCCTGTTTACGCCGCCTTGTACTGACCCCTATTTCTACACATATTCATGTATACTGGTCCTAATCTGGGTCTACCATGAACGCACCACAAATCGTGGGCGTCTTTCGATTCTCTCTTCAGGGGGGCAATAAAATCATTCCATCCAGGAATAAACTTAGTATGATAGTTGTAAGATTTAATCAGGGGGATTCTTGCTTCTCTTAACAGGGATACTATCTTACCATAATACCTATCTATGAGTTTACACTGAGAAGCGTTTCAGCAAGGATTACTACAGGCAAGATGCAAAATTTCTAAATTATTAAAGAGGTGACCTGTTCTGTCTTTGTATTCTATTCTCTGTTGCATATTAACATTAGACCAATCGACGCGATTATTCTTACCTATTGAGTTCTTGTTATGTTGCGTTGCGCATAAATTGGTAAAATTAATTAATAGTTCTAATGGTCTATGATCAGAAAGAAGGAAATCATGCAGAATATGAACTCTAACAATTCGATCCTTTAGATTATTAGTAGCGAGACAATGATCAATTCACCTGGTGGTACCACTCATATCACTAACGTATGTAAAATTACCACTGGTTACCCCTAATACATCTACATCACTTATACTTAATTTGGCCGACTCGCACATGTTACCCAATTCTACAAAGAATTCCGAGTTCACATGCGCGTTAAAGTCCCCTATTATTTTACAGTGATAATATTTGGGGTTATCTGATAATGACTTCATTTTGTACAGCAAATCAATGTATTCATCTAGATTACTGCCGTTGTTGTATGGTAAATAGCAGTTTACAATTAATATGCAATCATTGTTTACTTGTAATTCAATGCCTAACAACCTTACATTATCGGCCTTTTATCGCTTGTTAAAATTTTTATATGTTTTGACAAATTTTTCCTTATTAAAAAAGCAACACCACCAAAAGGCTTACCGTACATTAATTCATATGACAAGTCTACTGCTGATGACGCATGGTACATAAAGTCATCATGGATGGTAGAGAGGAATTTTATCTCTTACTTGGGTAGCCAGTGCTCTTGCAAGAGTATCAAATCTGCACTGTCACAGATTTTATGAACATCTACAATTGAATTCCTCACTAACCTTACGTTATACGAGACTATTTTCAACAAGTTATCCGCCATGACTGATAGAAAATTTATTATTAATATGATTATTATTATACACAGTATAAATTTCAGGCATTACCGTTAGGGCGCCTATTATTATTATTATTATTATTATTTATTATTATTTTGCCTGTTATCAAATCTCATGGAAAAGGGAATAAACTCCTTAACAATAATACCGTCTGGCCACTGACTCATATTGTACCCGTTAAAATGCGAATTTACACCATATATTATAACCTTGGTTAACCTTGGTTTTGCTTCTGCCCGAATTGTTCATTCTGACGAAAGTCAAGCTTGTCACTCCACCTTAGACCTACAGTTTAACGTGGAATCCGAGCCACGCCCCACCAGCAGCCCAGCGTCTTAACCACTAGGTTACCCAGGGTACCCATTTATTTACCAACCAACTTTTTTTTATTGTGTGGAAGGATGGACAGCTGGGTTTTGCTGCGCGCCACCTGCCGTCACCGGGTCTCGATATATATATATATATATATATATATATATATATATATATATATATATATATATATATATATAGACTACATAACGTATCACACTAAAAAGGATTCCGTCACGAAAATATAATCAAAAGAAAAAACTCCCTTCCTTAATTAAGAATGAAATACGGGGAAGAGAAGAACAGAAAATAGAACAGATAAAAAGAATCCTCTCTGAAAATGACTTTTGAGCTTCGAATGGCGACGTCAAATTCCAAAAGTGGGTAGGAATTCCACAAAGCTTCCGCATCTCTTTCATCTTCAGAAAGGAAAAAAAATATAAAGCTTATGAGAAAGTCAAATTGAATGCTAATCCTTCCTTCGACAAGGAAAATCTTATTTCAGAATTATATGCTGCAACTCTCTATGAAAACACGATGCAGCTCAACATACACTCGTCCATGCATATTTTAGATCCAAAATTTATCGGTTCTTTAATTTCCAATTGCGAAATACGATTAGAATGATCACCCAGTGAAGGATAAAGGCGACGGAGTATGTATGTATCGAAACGTCAGCATACAGTATAGTGTACAGAACACAGTGTACAAATAAATACAGTCTTTGTATTCTTAATGCAAAATTTGTATTTTCAAAAAGGAGCAAAACAGAAATTACTTTTTACCTCTGAAATGAATGTGGAATTTCATTCACTTTTTGTCTGTGAATAATAATAGCTTCGTCTTTGAATGAACACCGGAAGTTTATACCACTTAAGTGGGGGAACTTATACCATTTACGACAATAACAGTTGGGAGTTTATCGAACTTAGGGAAATTCATACCACATAGGGTAGTTTATACCACCCACGGTAATTTATGGCACATAGTGGAACTTACGCCACTCAGGGGAATTTATACCACCTATATATATATATATACAGCATTATGGCAGCCTCAAATTAAATGGCACTTTTGGGGGGCACGTTTTACGAAGTATCACTTTGTTTTTTCTTTTTTTTTTAGAACTATTACCGTAAAAGTACTCGGTATGAATTCGCTGCAGAATTAATTAAGGCTAAATTACAGCATAATCATCTTAATAATTGAAAGAAAAAGCCACCAATCAGTTTTCCAATCAAAATTACTAAACAAAACCTCAACGTTCATCAGCTTTAATAGTATTAATGATAATTAGAACCGCAATTATTTTAATTATAATTATAGTTGATCTATAGAATGGATTACTTTGATAGGAATCGTTTGCGTGTTCGCGCAAGTATTATGAAGCAGACATTTTAATTTAAAATAAACTCGTGTATTTTATATATATATATATATATATATTTTTTTTCTCTGTGGTGATTTTAATTTCCCATTCATGAAATATAAAAGAGGAAAAAATATATGTATACACCAGGACAAGGGGGGCACACGAGAAGACCAGGAGCAGGTAAAAAATGCTACTAGCTTTAGCTGATGAATTTATGTTAACGCAAGAAATAACAGAAAACACAAGAAAAACAACTGCCTAGATTTGGTATTCACAAACAACAGTAATCTAATTGATAATGTGGAAATATCCCCAACTAGGATATCAGACCACAACATCATTGAAATAACAACTAATATAAAGGCAACAGGAAAGGAAAGAACACGCACAACAGAAAGAAGCAAATTCGAAATTTTTAATTTTCACTCCAAAGCTATAAACTGGGAAGATGTGACATCCAGCATGGAAGTAATAGATTGGAAAACCATTTTCGAGGCCAAGACAACGGAAGAGATGCTAATGACGTTAGAAGAGAAGACGTTAGAAATTGTGGAAAAACATGTCCCAAAGATACAACAAAGAGGAAAGAGAAGCAGGTTCGAAAGACAAAAGAGGGCATTGTTCCGAAAGAGAAAAAGAGTGACTGCAAAATTAAATAATTGTAAAGATAACATCAGAAAAATATTAAATGATAAACTGCAAAGTATCGATGTCGTCATACAGGAACTAATCGAGAAGCATACAGAAAAAGAAGAAGATGACGCTATAGAAGCGATAAAGGCTAACTCAAAGTACTTCTATAATTTCGCAAAAAGAAAGTCGAAAAACTATGCGACTATCGGGCCTTTAAAAAATGAGAACAGTGATTTATCTGATGATCTAACAGAAGTAGCTGAAATATTAAAAGCTCAGGATGAATCATCTTTCAGCATCCCAAAAACTGACAAACTGATATGCGATAGAAACGCGTTCTTTGAAGAAGAACCACAAGGGGAAAGTATAACGGATTTCGACTTTACGACGGAGGATATTGCACAAGTCATAGGGAAACTAAAAACACACTCAGCAGCAGGACTGGATAAATGGAATGCCACACTGATCAAAAACTGCAAGAATGCAATCGCTGAGCCCCTATACTGGATATGGAGACGATCATTAAACACGGGAGAAATACCGGGCATCCTAAGAGCGCGAACATAGTCCCAATATATAAAGGAGGAGATCGATCCGAGGCCAAAAACTATAGGCCAGTGTCGCTTACATCTCATCTCACCAAAATATTTGAAAGAATTGTTAGACAGAAAATCTATGACTTTTTGGAAACTCAGAAAAAATTCAATGATAACCAACACGGGTTTCGGTCAGGCAGATCATGCCTGTCACAAACTAATGGAACACTACAACAACATTATTGATTCACTTGAAAGTAATGAAAACTATGATGTACTATACACAGACTTTGCTAAAGCGTTCGACAAGTGTGACTATGGAATCATAATACATAAACTGAAATATATGGGAATAACAGGAAAAGTAGGGAAATGGATATATAATTTCCTTAGTGAGCGGAGGCAAGTCGTTACAGTACAAGGAGTATCTTCATCAGAATCAGAGGTCCTCAGCTCAGTACCACAAGGAACGGTATTAGCTCCACTACTCTTCATAATCATGCTAACTGACATAGATGAGGACGTTACCAGAGACAGCACAGTAACATCCTTTGCAGATGACACAAAGATCAGTAGAAAAATACGAAAACCAGAAGACATAGGATCTCTACAAACCGACATAAACAAAATTTACAAGTGGACGGAAGACAACAATATGAAGTTTAACACCGAAAAATTTCAGCTATTACGGTACGGAAAAAGAGAAGACCTAAAGTCCATGGAATATATACCCCAAATGGACAAGAAGTCCAGAGAAATTCCAGAGCAAAAGATTTAGGGGTTGTAATGACAGATGATGCGAAATTTGAAACACAAAATAAGATAGCAGTAAACAGAGCAAAGAGAATAACGGGTCAGATATTGAGAACTTTTAAACGAAGGGATAGGAATGTAATGATCCCTCTACTGAAAACCCTGATAATACCCAAACTGGAATACTGCTCGGTCCTAACATCCCCATATAAAAAAGAAGACATTAGACAGCTGGAGGGGATTCAAAGAAGTTTCACAGCCAAGATCAATGGGTGCAAAGAACTAAATTACTGGGAAAGGTTACGAGAACTAGACCCATATTCACTGGAAAGGAGAAGAGAGAGATACACCATTATTTACACTTGGAAAATAATAGAGAAACTAGTCCCTAATCTTACTCTGAATCCCATAACTCCCCAAACAAGGGGGGAAAGTAGAAGCGGTAGACTGTGTCGTATTCCCAAATTGAAGGCGAGACAGGGAACATCCTTAACCCTGAAAGAAAATAGTTTTGTATGAGAGGACCAAAACTATTTAATCAGTTGCCCAAAGACCTAAGAAACACGAAGGGAGTTGCAGTGGAAATCTTCAAAAGAAGACTTGACGCCTGGCTCAGAACAATCCCCGATGAGCCGGGCGTACCTGGCTATGTGAGGTGGAGAGCGCAAGAATCCAACTCACTACTTCACCAGGCCAACTCGAGAGGAGGGGCGACACGCTTGACCTTCGCGAAATGAGAAATCATCACGTGGAACCTTTGTAAGGTTGTAAGGTATATATATATATATATATATATATATATATATATATATATATATATATATATAATAAACTGTTTCGTCGCTGTAAATTCGTGTTTGAAATTTTCTATTTTTTATTCAAATTACAAAGTTTTAAAGTAGAAATAAAAACACAACTTATTACTCATCAAACGAGTGGAGAGGAGGGGCAACAAGCTTGACCTTCGTGAAATGAGGAATCATCGCGCGGAACCTTTGAAAGGTTGAAAGTGTAAGTTTAATAAACGTTCAGAAACGTTCATAAATGTTCATAAGACGTTCAGACACGTTTCATAAGCGGGGTATAAATAACGTTTCATTAATACTGATTTCAGTTCCCGTGGCTTTGTTGGTTCAGGTTTGAACTCGGGGTCGTGAATAGGGTTGCTACCTCTCTGGAAATTCAGTCTTGTCTCCGGACTCCGGTGGGAATAGGTCAGATTTGTAAAATCTCCGAATTTTCACGCATTTTTTGGAATCTTTATACAAATTTCAAGCTTTATTTAAAATGATTTTTGCTTTATTATGTATTTTAATAAACTTCGCTACTTTTTAAAAAATATATTTCACTGCCAACTCTGCAGGCTGATAGCCTCCGGGCCGTGTTGCCATCCTTTCAATATATTATGCGCTTTGGTTTTTGAGTTAACTAACTATCATTCTATTTTAGTTAATTACAAAATTCTTCAATTGAAAAACTAATACTCTCTCGTGAATGCTGCAATGAGCAACAAAAAGTACGGATTAACGTGACAGTAAATAAAGGTAACCATAAAGTTCGAACATTTTAATTTACATTAAAAATTTTAATCACATCAGTATATTTTGTAGTTATCACTTACGTACCTTTATTGACAATTTTAATTTAAAAAAAATTAACATTGCAATTCGAAGTACGTACATTTATACGAGTCTTGCGTTGCAACCTCCAAAGCTTTCAGAGTCCAAAAATTTTATATTTTATATTAACAACTTTTTAGGAGCGGAAACGCTCTTCCGTACTTTACTTTGTCATTGATTGTCATTGATTATAAAAAACATAAGAACATAGAACAAACACTACAAAACATACTGTCCCTTTGTACGGAGGAGCGTTTCCGCTCCTAAAAAATTGTTAATATAAAATATAAATGATTATTATATAATCTCCGAACTCTGAAAGCTTTGGAGGTGGCAACCCAAGACTCGTGAAAAAATGACCGGATTCGACTCCCAACGCCGCCCTGGAAGTTGGAGTTAGGCCAGCCACCTACTCTTGTGATTAGTCGAGTTCAGGTGATAGGCCTACTGTACAAAGCTCAAACCTCCCCCCGCCGTGTAGGGAAATAGGAGTTCCACTGTAACATGTTTATAACAATGAATCAAAACCAAACTCATGCAGTTGACTTTCATATATATATTATAATATATATATATATATTAATATATATAATATATATATATATATATATATATATATATATATATATATATATATATATATATACACACACAAACTCAGAATGGTTCCCTGAGAAAATTATATGTAGATCCATGTCCCAAACTGGATCCTGTCTGCTTTGCAGATAGCTGGTGAGGGAAGCTATATTTATGGGATCTCTTTGCGAGAGACCCGTTGCCCACGTCGGGCTAACATCATGAAAAAGAAAAACTATGGTATTTGTCATTTACCATTACTTATTCGGACTATAGTGGATTTAATTTTCCCAGAAGAGTTCCTTGTTCCATGCACGGTCTGTGTTTAACATATATATATGTATATATATATGGGAATGAACTCAGAATGGTTCCCTGAGTTTTTTATGATACACACAGACCGTGCATGGAACAAGGAATTCTTCTAGGAAAATTAAATCCACTATAGTCCGAATAAGTAATGGTAAATGACAAATGCTATAGTTTTTCTTTTTCATGATGCTAGCCTGACGTGGGCAACTGGTCACTCGCAAAGAGGTCCCAAAAATATAGCTTCCCTCACCAGCTATCTGCAAAGCAGATAGGATCCAGCTTTGGGACAGGATCTAGGGTTTAAAAGCAGCCTAGCTCAGCTACATTTAGAACCTCAATATAAGCAAAAGACTCGCTGTCTTCACGTAAGATTGAATACATCAAAGAAACAGGGGTAAACTATTATATTTTTAGCCAAAAACCAAAACTTAAACCTCAACTGGCAGAATTGAGCGTCCACTTTTAAGTAGGCTGACCATACGTACCGTTTTGAACGGGACAGTACCGTTTTGTATGGGTTTTTGTATGGGTTCTGTCACTGAAGAATAATTGTAAGCTCAATATGTTTATGTACTTACTTTTTCATGAATACAGAATATTACATAACCCCCGTCCCTTTTTTGCCATCCCAATGTCCCGTTTTTGTCTCAAGGAAATATGGTCACTTATTGGTCAGCCTACTTTTAAGGCACATAATAACATGTCCGTTTCATGATGGGAATTAACTCAGAATGGTTCCCTGAGGTTTCGGACTATAGTGGATTTAATTTTCCTAGAAGAGTTCCTTGTTCCATGCACGGTCTGTATATATATATATATATATATATATATATACATATATATATATATATATATATATATATATATATATATATATGATACACACAGACCGTGCATGGAACAAGGAATTCTTCTGGGATAATTAAATCCACTATAGTCCGAATAAGTAATGGTAAATGACAAATACCATAGTTTTTCTTTTTCATGATGCTAGCCCGACGTGGGCAACGGGTCTCTCGCAAAGAGGTCCCATAAATATAGGTTCCCAGAAAAACTATGGTATTTGTCATTTACCATTACTTATTCGGACTATAGTGGATTTAATTATCCCAGAAGAGTTCCTTGTTCCATGCACGGTCTGTGTGTATCATATATATATAATATATATATTATATATATAATATACAGACCGTGCATGGAACAAGGAACTCTTCTAGGAAAATTAAATCCACTATAGTCCGAAACCTCAGGGAACCATTCTGAGTTAATTCCCATCATGAAACGGACATGTTATTATGTGCCTTAAAAGTAGGCTGACCAATAAGTGACCATATTTCCTTGAGACAAAAACGGGACATTGGGATGGCAAAAAAGGGACGGGGGTTATGTAATATTCTGTATTCATGAAAAAAGTAAGTACATAAACATATTGAGCTTACAATTATTCTTCAGTGACAGAACCCATACAAAAACCCATACACAAAACGGTACTGTCCCGTTCAAAACGGTACGTATGGTCAGCCTACTTAAAAGTGGACGCTCAATTCTGCCAGTTGAGGTTTAAGTTTTGGTTTTTGGCTAAAAATATAATAGTTACCCCTTTTCTTTGATGTATTCAATCTTACGTGAAGACAGCGAGTCTTTTGCTTATATTGAGGTTCTAAATGTAGCTGAGCTAGGCTGCTTTAAACCCTAGATCCTGTCCCAAAGCTGGATCCTATCTGCTTTGCAGATAGCTGGTGAGGGAAGCTATATTTTTGGGACCTCTTTGCGAGTGACCAGTTGCCCACGTCAGGCTAGCATCATGAAAAAAAAAAAACTATAGCATTTGTCATTTACCATTACTTATTCGGACTATAGTGGATTTAATTTTCCTAGAAGAGTTCCTTGTTCCATGCATGGTCTGTGTGTATCATAAAAAACCTCAGGGAACCATTCTGAGTTCATTCCCACACACACACACACATACATACATACATATATATATATATATATATATATATATATATATATATATATATAACCTTGGATTTGCTTCCGCCCGAATTGTTCATTCTGACAAAGGTCAAGCTTGTTGCTCTATCTTAGACTTACAGCTTAACGTGGAATCCGAACCACGATCCACCACAGGTGGTCAGAAATTACAAAGAATGCGCCCGAACTCGATCTCACGACCTCCTGATCAGCAGCCCAGCGTCTTAACCACCAGGCTAGGGTAACCATTTATCTACCAAACCAATTTTTATTGTATGGAATGATGAACAGCTGGGTTTGCTACGCGGGGCCGGTGGATTCGTAGTCAGCGATGCTAACCACTACACCACCAAAGCGCAAATAATGCGTAACTTTTATTGAGAATGTTTTAGTGAATTTGTATCATGATAATATTGGGGACGGACGGTAATGCAATCAGCTTTAAGCGAATGATGAAAGGGAAGTTAATTATAGCAATTATCTCGTTACAGTTTAAAGAGAGAGAGCGAACACAAAAAGTACGTCAACAGAAAATATTTACAACTAAATAGTGAATTTGTTTCCGTTCACAATTTTCCCCTCTAACACACACACACACACACACACACACTTTATATATATATATATATATATATATACACACAGGATGTCCCAAAAGTCCCTATTTATTTTGTTGAAATAGGCTGAATTTCAAATGAATGTTTTAATGACATGATTGCATGCACCTTTCTAGACAAATACATGCATTAGATTTCTATTTTAATTATTTTTTAATTTTTAATTAATTTTCTCAGATCCATATCATTGGTGACCGACAGATAAAGCAATTTGTGAATTGGTGAACAAATTCAAAAGGACTGGATCTGTGCATGATGAAGGAAGAAGTGGACGCCCAAGAACAGTACAACAAAACATTGAATCTGTTCGCATAATGTTCGAAGACGATCAAAGAATGTCAGTTCGCCAAGCATCCCACAGATTGACCATACCCAAAACAACTGTTCACAGAATCTTGCGTTCGACGCTGAAGAAGAAGTGTTGTCACATTCAGCTGTTACACAGCTTACACGAGGAAGATTTTCCAAAACGAGCAGCAATGTGTGCGGAACTGGTCGAACAAATCCAAAATAAACAATTTAATGGACCACATTTTGTTTAGCGATCAGGCGACTTTTCACACCTGTGGTAAAATCAATCGACATAATTGTCGCATCTGGGCTAATGAAAAGCCGAGTTCACTGAATGGGAAAGAAACTCACCTAAAGTCAACGTGTGGCTTGGAATGACGAAGTTTAAGATTTACGGGCCCTTTTTCTTTGCAGAGGCTACAGTGACAGGGCCTGTTACTTTGATATGCTTCAAAATTTTCTAGAACCTCAACTTCTTGAATATGGCATTCTCGATAATGTAGTCTTTCAGCAGGATGGGGAACCATGTCATTATGCCAGAATTGTTCAGACATACCTACACGAGCGTTTTCCAAATCGTTGGATTGGACGTGGGGGAAATAGGCCCTGGGCAGCGCGATCTCCGGATTTGACCCCATTGGATTTCTTTGCTTGGGGTTTCATTAAATCAGAGGTCTATCGCAGAAATATTCGAGATTTACCAGATCTCCGAGATCGCATTAGGCAAGCAGTTGAGAAAATAACCCTGAAATGCTCGGAAATGTGTTCCGCAATGCAGCTGACCGCTTTGAGATTTGCAAAGATACAGATGGAGCACATGTGGAAACTACTAATTAAAGATTTTAATGGTGTAATACTTGTAATTTGTATAGAAATACATCTGTATTCAGGTCAGTATGACATTTATTTGAAATTCAGCCTATTTCAAAAAATAGGGACTTTTGGGACACCTTGTAATATATATATATATATATATATATATATATATAATATATATATATACTGTTAAAAATATTTTCTTCATGGCCAAAAAAAAATTTTGGGGGTTACTTATTACTTACTTATGGAGTTTTTTTTATCACTTAAGAAACCAATATTTTGAAGTCATGAACTTTAAAAAAAATCTTAAATTCAAGGTATGCGTTATTACTAGTGGTGTACCGATTAATCGGCATCAGCATCGGCCAAACTTAGCCAATTTTCTCACCGATTCTTTGAAATTTTAAAATTTTTACTACAAAACAAAACCCATATTTATAGAAAATTGGGATCACTTGAAGATCAGAGTCCCCAGCCTTCTTTAGTTAGCTTTATAAGGCTAACTAACGAAAATATCACGACGTAACCTAACCAATCGTCAAGGGCGTACAGTTGACCTAACGATTGGTTAGGTTAGGTCGTGATATTTTTGTTAGTTAGCCTTATAAGGCTAACTAAAAAAGGCTGGGGGCCCTGATCTTCAGGTGATCCGAAAACTGAACAGACAAAAAAACGCGTTATAATAATTTATACTCACTTCAAAATGTAATTATATAAAAATATTTTACATTCACGAAAAAGGCAAAGTTTAATAAGTTAAGTTGCCCAGAAATTTACATTTCTCTAACTAGCTAATCTCTCACTATTATAAACTATTGTAATCTCCTACTCTATATTAATACCTAATAATTCCATATTAAGTTGTACTTTATAATTTATATATTAAACCATCTTATGTTGACTAAGTATTTTAATAATTTTATAAACCCAAATTATATATCCATTTTTTATTCAAATTGGCTAAGTGAGTTAAGGAAAAGCAATTAAACAAATCTGAAATATAAAAATATGAAAATTGAAAGTTTTCACATTAGATTGTGAAATTTGTGAAGGGAATTAATTTTTTAAAATCTAGACAAAGAATCGGCATCGGTATCGGCAGTTCTTCATGGAATCGGCATGCTAAATTCGGAATCGGTACATCACTAATTATGACAGTCGAAAGAACTCTTGTAAAACTGAAAGATACATACATACATTATCAAAATCTCACTTCTCAACGAATTGGGGTGAGAAGGTAGAAACAACCCGGATATAAAATATATAAAGTGAGGCGTAAAAAAGGTAGAAAATAAAACGTACACATTCATGCACACAGGCGTCCTGGAAGACCAGTGCCCTCACCCAATTCCAAACACACATTGCAAAATTCTGCGCGTTTCATAGGCCATATGACAAGTAATATGAGAGAGAGAGAGAGAGATTTGAACCCACCACCTTTTGAGAAGAAGGTGAGAGTGCTACCCGCCACTACATTACAAAGGAATAAACATTAATACACCCTGACGGACATTTCATCATCCAAGGAACACACAAAGCTTTCGCGCTCAGAGGTGTTTTACCAATTAATTTTGGGGTAAATTTTGCATCATGCAAAATCGTGCACGTTTATGCCTGATATTCCATCTTTAGGACCCTAGAGTTACGTCATATAATTTGAATGAAATGCTGGTCATTAGCTTGAGTGCGGGAGTTTAATAGATAGAACACTCCTGGGTGCGAAACCGTTATGTATTTCTTCGGACGATGAAATATCCATCACGTTGTATTAACTTTTATCCCGTCGTCGTAATGAAGCAACTAGCGTACTCACCTTCGACTCAAGGTGGTGGATAACGGGTGGGCCTAAAAACTATTACCCAACTTTTGAAAAAATATTGTGGCTCACCCTGTATATGATAAATGCAAAAAACTTCACTTTTTTCTACGTGAAGGTCAAAATATGATAATTAAACCCACTCTAATAGACAGAGTTTATTTCCACAACAGTTTCGATGCCCACTGGTATCCTCTTCGGGTGGATACAGAAAGGATGCCAGTGGGCCCGAAGAGGATACCAGTGGGCATCGAAACTGTTGTGGAAATAAACTCTGTCTATTAGAGTGGGTTTTAATTACTGTATAATGATCTTACTGCTGACGCCGTATGTTGTACCCATACTTTTACTCTTTCAAACGTTGGCTTTTGAAACTAGATTCAACGCACCAAGAGTAAAGGTACAGGCTCACAACTGGAGGGAGGTATCAGAATATGGTGCTCAATTGAAAGGCGGTAAAAGTCAGCAACTGATACTTTCAGATGACAGTCAGTTTCTCCATAAATAATTAATTTTCCTAATTTTTACACAAAATAATTAATTTATTTCCTTTTTCATTTTAGACTATCATTCTGCTAATAGTTGGTGAACAAGTTATAAACATAATAAAGTACTTTTTGGAAGATGAAGCACTGATACTGAACCTGCGTAAGGAGAAACCGGGGTGCAAAACAAATGAAGAAAGAGTTCCCAAATAACGATGGACGATACCTGGACTTCAATATCTCATGAAGAAAATCGATATCACATGGTCGACCAAACGAAAAGAAGGCAGTCGAAGGCCAAAAACATCAGGAAAATATTGACACTGTTTCATCCATGATATGCAGTCAAGATGAACGGCCCAACACCCACAAGTCCGTTAGAGAAATTTCAAAAACTACTGGTATTTCTCGCTCTCGTGATCGTCGTATAGTAAAAGATGATCTGGGTCTTAAATGTTTTAAAATAGTCGAAGTTCACAAGCTCTCTGCATCAAATAAGCAAGCAAGAGTTGAAAAATGTCGTGCTCCGTTAGATCGATTCCCAGACAGAGAAGTTTCGAAAATATGGTTCAGCGACGAGAAAATCTTTACGGTTGCTTCAACAATAAACACACATTATTTTCATAATATACACACAAAATGACCGAGTTTATAGAAGACAGGACAAAAAATCTATCACTCTAGATCGACTTTGCAGGAAACGTCCGTATTTTTCTCAAAAAGTCATGGTTTCCATCTTTATTCAAAGTTAGGGAAGTCAGAGATTGTTTTGTTGATCAAAATGCCAAAATCACTGCTGCTTATTACCAAGAAAAAATCCTTGATGCGGTACTGCCGTCGATAAGGGAGAAGTCAAGGTTGCAAGCGTGCATTAATAATGGAGAAGGGCACATTCCGCATAATCTTGGACTCAATTAGGTAACTGTATAGAAACCAGTGATGTAGGTCTCGAGATCGGTCTCGGTCTCGAGATCGATCTCGAGACCCAATTTGCAGATCTCGATCTCGGTCTCCGCTATTTAGATCTCGGTCTCGATCTCGGTCTCGACAGACGCGGTCTCGGTTTTTCTCCCCGAGACCTTTCGAGACTTCTCGAGACCGTAATGAAAAATACATGTTATCGGCATACTCATGATGGTGGCTTGGTTGAACAGACACAATCAGAATGTTTATGAAAGTTTGTAAAAGTAAGGGACTCTAGGTATTCACTAATCAGTCACCCTGTTTTGAGTTGCCACGTTTGTCTTGCGGGGGGGGGGGGGGGGGTCTGGATTTTTTTTTAGGTTAGGTTGGTCTCGATCTCGATCTCGGTCTCGAATTTTAAGGGTCTCGATCTCGGAAGGTAGATCTCGATCTCGAACCTTTGATCTCGGTCTCGATCTTGGTCTCACAGGATCAGGTCTCGGTCTCGGTCTCAGTCTCGGACTTGGTGGTCTCGACTACATCACTGATAGAAACAAAGTTTTTCTACCCGTGTCTGTATAACAGCGAATTACAAACTAATGGTTACAGTTAGCAAAAATCCAACTTCACCACGAGATAGACCAGGAAATTCTATACAGGACACATATATTGATTGTACAAATAACATTTGATAAAGGTAAAATTATATTGTTCAAAATCAGGGTAATAGTATTTTTTGGCTCACCCTATATATAGTCAGACTAAGCTTTGAACAAAGGAAATTCATTCTAAAATGCTACTGGAAGTGTGAAAACGCAGTTAAAGTGCAAAGACAGTTTAGGAGGGAGTTTCAAACAGATCCACCAACGCGACTTACCATCACTCGAATTAGAGATAAGTTTGAAGCCGATGGAACTGTTCAGAATGTCCACAAGAAGCGTTCCGGAAGACCACGGACATCGACAAGCCCCACAAAGCAAGAAAGAGTACTGGAAACGTATCACCAAAGTCCAAGAAAATCTGTGCGGCAAGCGAGTCGTGAGGTAGGAATTTCAGAATCGTCTGTCCAACGCATTTTGAAGCGCTGTCAATGGAAAAGTTACATTCCAAGATTAGTCCATGCTATTAATGAAGATGATCCGGACCGAAGAGTGGAGTATTGCGAGTGGTACTTGGCACGATGTGGATGTGGATTGGACGAAGGGGTTTCGTAGAATACCCTCCGCGTTCACCAGACCTCACACCACTAGACTTTTTTTATGGGGATACTTAAAAGACAAAGTCTACGCTATAAAACCTGCAACAGTCGCTGAATTGAGAGCAGCCATTGAACGAGAATGCACACAAATACCAAACGAAATGTTTCGTGATGTTTGCGATTCCATTGCTTCGCGTTATCAGCAGTGCCTGGACCAGAACGGACGTCAGTTTGAAAACAGGCGTTGACAAAACAATTAAATAATGTCTGTAGATTCTATTACATTTTGAAAATGAAATGTATTTTAATAAACACTGCCTTTATAATTATTTAAAGTGTGTATACATTTTTTTGGGACGCCCTATATAATATATATATATATAGATATATATATATATATATATATATAATATATATATATATATATTGTCCTGCCACACGAATAAGTAACACATGTCTTGCTCGAAGTCCCAATTAAAGTTAAATAAGTTGAATTCTCAATTATTAAAAGGTATTAAAAAGTGATGCCTGGTGTACCTGTGTTTGAGTGAATATTTGGTGATACAAATTAAGTTTGAAAATTACAGTGTTCGTTGAAAAAAAAATTTGTTTTTAATGAATAAATTATACATTTGAAATTGCTTCCCTAGTTTCCCACGCAAGCTATAATTATATCGTCGAATGTTTTTTCCCCGACCTTTTATTGATATCAATCACCCTTTTGATCAATCGGAAGCACCTGTGACCCTTTGTGAGTGACCCTCACTCGCAACAGCGTCAAATTAATTTTTGTTTCCTACCCCACCCCCCCACACACACACACTTTCGCATACACACTAAAAATAAGTCAAAGTATTTTTAACTGGATTCTGAATATAAAATAACGCGATAACAAACAAAATCATTTCCAACAATTGTAAAATTTTCAATTGTGCCAAAGACAAAACCAAGACCCAGAATATGTGTTTCCCGTCTGAAATGAGATAATACAAATGTTTGTCTCGCTTCAAATGTGAAACAATAAAATAAATTAAATTCTTTTGTTACAATCGTAAGGTAAATTCCTTCGCTGTATTTAATGTTGACACTAATTTAAAGGAGGATAATAAAGGAATGGGAATAATGACTCGGGAAGAGACAGAAAATGAAGACAACTGCAACGTTAACTCTTTACACAATGAAACCAGACGCCCGAAAAAAGTCGCGCGTAAACGCCTTTTTCAGGCGTTTGAGAGCAGGCGCTTCAGATCAGGCCCGCACTGCATTGCTGTACACTTTACGTGGGTCTCAGAAAGTACCCATAATTTCTTTTTCAAGTTTTCGAGTACTGTTGTTTTGGGTCTAGCAAGAAGGTTGACAAAAGAAAATAAATACCACGATGACTGTACCCGAGATGGCAGAGGTCATCAATGATACGTCAGAACGTGTCATCTTTACATAATTTGAAGGGAAAAGCAACACCATTCTAAATATATTGATTCAATAAATGTGTCATTATTTACTGACTTTTATTATCAAATCAAAAAAGATGGAAAAACCGAAGGTGTCTATTTACTTTTGTAAACCTTCTGTGGTGGTAATGGTGGTGTAGTGGTTAAGACTACGAATCCATTGGCCCGGGATCCAGACCCGGTGACGGCAGGCGGCGTGCAGCAAAACCCAGCTGGGTAGCCTAGTGGTTAAGACGTTGGGCTGCTGATCGGGAGGTCGTGAAATCGAGTCCGGCCGAGGACTTTGTAATTTCTAACCGCCCGTGATGGGGCGCGGTTCGGATTCCACATTAAACCGTACGTCTAAGATGGTGTGACAAGCTTGACCTTCGTCAGAATGAACATTCGAGCGGAATCTAAACCAAGGTTAAACAAGGTTATATGATGCATCATTCATTCTTTTCAGGTGTTTTAGTATGAAATTTATCCCATATACTGTGTGTATGTATGTATATATATATATATAAATTTTTAAAGACACTTTAAAAGTTAACATAAGTTATATATATGAAGAGTCGTGTTGAATGAACGATGAAAAAGTTACGCTACTATTTCTATAAAGTCGGAATCAATGAAAAGAGTTTCGAAAAGGAAGTTGTTGCTATCGAAGCTAAACTTTCAAATGATATAAAAGAGAATTGGAAGTTAAGTTTCCCTTTCTGAAATGAAGTTTATATAAAAGTATGCAATGTATTAGTTCTTCTTCATATCTGTATTCCTTTAAATTGCATAATTTGGCCTTTTTATATTTAACGTCCAGGGTCGTGCGACGAAGGAAACCCGCGGCTTCCAATAGCGTTTAACTTTGCTAATCTAACGGAAAGTGGTGCGGCAACGTGGTCACGACGTTGCCTTTTATTGTTTATAAGTTTATTTGCTTATCTTTTATCGTCCCGATCTCCGAGCAGAGCGGACGTATTCCTCTCGAGCTTCGTCACATAGCGCCTCTATAGTTCATAGGCAGTGCTGTACCCGCTAACTCCTAAAGTTAGCACTGCTAACGCTAACTACCATAAAATTTAGCGCCGCTAACGTTAACGCTAAGCAATTCAACATTTAGCGCCGCTAACGCTACAATAATTTTTTATGAAACCACCCTAATTTTAGATGTTCTGCCTTCCGTAATTTACTTGCATATATGCACACACCTTCATATACTTGGTTGCTAAGGTACAAAAATGTGGCGTTATAGTCTACGAAAATGTGGATATATTTTCGTATATATTAATAGGGAAAACAAACCAAACGGAAGAATAAATTCTATTCAATTTATACGTTCATATTTAATTCAAATACACAAACTGAAACCCAAAGAAATGATAAAATATTGACAAAGAGAGTAAATGATCCATTGATACAACAGATTTCAAAATAAAAAATGGGTACCACTGAAACAGTGATGTGGCGTATTGCATTAATTTTCAAAACAAACCTCTACACGCTCATGTCATAATCAACTTGCAGTTAGTGCTGCCTCAGTCTTTTATAATGGAGATTGTTGTCGGCGAACCAAATTTTAGTACAAGTGATTTTGAAAAATTAGCTATTAGCGGTTAGCGATTGACTTTCTCTAAAAACTTAGTGCCACTACCTGTTTTACTAACAATTCAGAAAATTAGCGGCGCTAACAGCATCGCTAATATAAAGATAGCGCCGCTAATCTCAGCACTGCTCATAGGCTCTCGATCCTGCACCCCCAGATCAAAACTGAGTTCAGAGAACCGTGGCCTCTCCGGTCTCGTAAGTGATTACATTCCGATTACCACATCCCCTTTTTTGAATCCCCGACCGAGAGTCACGCTCCATCATACCGCAGAGAAGGAAAAAACAAGTGCAAGAAATACAAGGAATTCATCATCTACTGGGGCTACCAACGAAGAACACATTAATTACCCTGAAACTAATAACCTGCAGGCCGCTCCTGGCCCATCAACAGAAGTAAAACTCTCCCAGAAGAAACAGAACTAGTGACACCTCCCGGCACAGCGGTGTTGTTTCCACAAGATAATCGAGAATCAATACAAACAGTTTCCATTTTGCCGACGAACAGCAAGAACTCTTTGACTCCCTGAGCACGGAGGGAAAGACCATCGTCAAACTCCTAAGTAGTGATTCATTTAACGATGCCCCCAAAGAAAGGACGAAGAGATTGACGAACTTAAACAAAAAGTCATCGAATTAAAGTAAAAGGTGGATTTTATGGAAAAGAAACAAAACGATCACCACTCGAAGCTGGAAAATCTCCAAGATAAACACACTAATAAGATGGTTATTAATGGTCCCTCTCTCCCTGCGGAAGCCTAGGGCAAAGACTGCAAAGGGATAGTGATTGGGACTCTCCAGACCCACCTCAACTGAAGCCCGATGACGTTCAGTATAAAGAGTGCCAAAGTAAAGAAGGAAATTGTGTCACAGTGTACGAGTATACAAAACAGCCTAGCGTTTACGTGAATAAATACCTTACAAAATTTAAGCAAGATTTGTTCAAAAGAGTTCTAAAATTAAAAAAAGGTCAATCAATTACTTCCACTCACGTTACGTGCGCAGTGGTGTTATGTCAATAAATTGCACACCGGTCAAAGACGACAGATTAATAGTGAAACAGATCTAAATAACTATTATAATATTATTGCCAACTACTCGGATAACTACAAATACTAACTGGTATTATTCTTAGCAGTGCAATTATCAATATTATCATTATCATCATAATCAGTATTGTTGTAATTATAATTATTAGTGGTATTAGTAGTAGTGACAGTATGGCTATACATTATTATTATTGCTACTAATGTAAGTAATACCTACTTCGTGATCCACTAATCAAATTACCCCTTTTCTCACATTAGTCAGCATTAGGAACTGTAGTTACTGTCATGATGTATTAGTATTAGCATTACGATGATGATTATTATTATTATTATTACAATTATTAATACTAGTAGTACTACTTAATTTTAGGTAACTATAACTATTGGACTAATATGAGTATGTTATTAGTAGTAATTATTAGTATTACGGCAGTACCATTACCATCTAACTCAGATAACTGTAACTATCAATTTCTACTGTAATGTTTGATGAATTTTTCTTTATTTTTACCTTCTTTTTTTTAATTATGTTTCTCCTTTTTACCCAGTTGGAACCATTGCTGTATCCTGTATCAAATGCTTATTGTAAAAAAAAAAAAAAAAAAGGTCCCCCAAAACGGCCCTCCCATACGCTTCTTATTTATAATCTCTTGTAGGAGCCTCATTATTAATTAATTTTAAGATGCATCATTGATACAATATTTATCACACCTGATTAACAGTCAAAGATTATAAAAATTGTCATCGATCAATTTGTTTTTAACGTGTTTTTCCATTTCACACTCTTTTAAGTTCCTAGTTTTAACGCTTCTTCATATAATAAATTAAAATTACACTCTCTAAATTTCTTTAGAAGGCATGTGAGATTGAAGCTCATAAATGTGACCTCTCGGGTCGCGGGCTTTACTGATTTTCCCTTATTTAAAAATCTGGAAATTCTTTCGGATATTTATTTACAAAATATAGAGAAGAAAACATATTATTATATATATAATATATATATATATATATATATATATATATATATATATATAGTGTCTTGAACGAAGAAGGAAATTTCCCAACATGGTTCCAGCAAGACGGCGCTCCTCCACATTACAGCACCCAAGTAAGGGAATACCTGTACCAACAATTCCCTGGTCATTGGATAGGACGTCGAGGGCCTGTGGAATGGCCAACCAGAAGCCCGGATCTCACGCCACTAGATTTTTATCTCTGGGGCCACTTGAAAGCGCTGGTATACGCAGAGAAAATTAGGAGTGTTGAACATTTGTGGCAGCGCATTATTGGGGCATGTAACACCATTACTCCTGACATCATTCACGTCTGAATTTGTATATTGAAACAATGGTGGACATATTGAGCACGTTTTGTAAATAAAAGCTTTTGTTTTGCCTTTTCTTATTATTTTTCCTATGATGCCGGACTTATGGGACACCCTGTATATATATTCAGGCATGGGGACGGGGCCGAGGCCTTCAGAAAACCACGAGTTGTCACTGTTGTGGTGTGCCCGCGTGTGATAGATGAACGTGCTTAATGCTTAATAATTTCCTTTTATTAGGTAAGTGAAGTGAGCTATGTCTTTGTTTATTAATTTTGAGTAGAATCTTGCTTTTCCTTATGGACTTCAAAAAAAGAAGAAATACATGCTAGTGTGAGGTTACGGTAGGTTACCTTTGGAAGAGCTTTAGGTCTACAGTAGGCTAGGCTAGATTGTTGAGCCTTCGCAAAGCATGGAGGAGCTTATTCGTAAAAGATTTCGAAGCGAGTATCTGCATCCAGAGGTGCAAATACCGCATTCGTTATTTGCATCCGAATATCACACCTCTGGGTGCAAATACCTTCAGCCTAACAATCCCCCTAAAAAGGCCTCGGCCTCGAGGCCTTTGAAAAATGTATGCCCTCGGCCTCGTGGTTTTCTGAAGGCCTGGCCTCAGGCCTCGAGGCCTTCAGAAAACCACGAGGACGAGGGCATACATTTTTCAAAGGCCTCGAGGACGAGGCCTTAAGATTGTTAGGCTGAAGGTATTTGCACCCAGAGGTGTGATATTCGGATGCAAATAACGAATGCGGTATTTGCCCCTCTGGGTGCAGATACTCACTTCGAAATCTTTTACGAATAAGCTCCTCCATGCTTTGCGAAGGCTCAACAATCTAGCTTAGCCTAGGCCTAAAGCTCTTCCAAAGGTAACCTACCATAACCTCACACTAGCCTGTATTTCTTTTTTTTTTTAATCCATAAGGAAAATCAAGATTCTACTAAAAATTAATAACAAAGACATAGCTCACTTCACTTGCCTAATAAAAGGAAATTATTAAGCATTAAGCACGTTCATCTATCACACGCGGCCACACCACAACACTGACACGCTGTGTGTTTACACTTGCCCACTTTCGTGTCACACAGTCAGTCACAGTTGCCAGAACAAGATTTCCTGGGCACCATACATTAGCCCAATAACTTTTTATGTCTCATTTCATGCAGTTCTTATTTCTCATTTTAATATACCCGCAGTATTTCAAGTACTTATGATAACATGGTAAGTTATGATGTGAAGATGATCTAGCAAAATATTTCAAGATTGTATTAACTCACTGAGTGTTGATCGTATAATTTCTGAATGGCTACAATTATTAGCGACTCTAGCGAGCATTGCAAATAGAGCTACATTTGGAGATACCTTAGTTTTTTTAAATTTTGCATTTTTATGTATCTTGACAATAAGAAATTGTGGTCTTAAAGTCTACCAAAGATCATTAATGTAATTGTAGCTTGTACTCTATGTGAAAGATGTTTCTGATGTACGGTAGGCATACTGTATAGGTATGAAGTTTATATCATGCCATTACTATATAATTATATATACGATAATAATATAATAACGATAATATAAAGAATATATTTGCACCTGATATTTCAATATGTTATATAGGGTGAACCAAATGTAGGTGGACAGTAAATGATAACGTTTATTTTGAGAATACATATTTAATTTTTTTGTATACTATAATACAAAATAAAATTTAAATAAATTTAGTTATAATATTTAATATAATATAACACAAACACCATAGTTATAATGAACACCATAGTTATAATATAATATAACACAAACCGTATTCAACCTACTGTCCACCTACTTTTGGTTCACCGTGTATATGTAATTTGATTCAAGAGTATATTTGCACCTGATATTATCCATTAATTATCAGACATTTTTAAAGTTATATGTATAATACTTCACATATATTATTAAAGTAAATGAAAAGACCGAAAAAATTATTTGCAAACAATATAACAATTTACAGCTGTTATAATGCCGATATTAGCAAAAATATTTACATCCGATATTAGATATTCATTTCAAATCATATTATTTAGAAGTTTATATGTTACAATTTACGACGGACAAAAAACAAAATTATCGACGCAAGTAGCTAGTTATCAGTATATCAGGTGGTATTCTTCTCTAGTTTAGCCTATTTTTTGTTATAGAAGTACAGTACAGTACAAGAGTTTATACACATAAATAACACAAACACATTATATGAGATCAGTTCAACTGATGACCAACTGATAGATTGCTTCCCCACACTATTTTGCTACATTAAGTCAATTGGTCTACTGCTGACTGACTGAATAACATTTATATACCGCGACATATATAATATTTATGTACCTAACGTCACAGTGACCTGTCACTAATCCGTTGGTCACCTAACTGAATAGTATTTATCAAAGAGTGCCGCCTGACTAGTCACCTGTCTGAATAATATTTATCAAAGTATGCCGCCACATACGGTCACCTGTCAGGTCATGGTCCTCACCTGAAGAATATCCACCCCGAGCGCGCCCACCTGAAGAATCTCCACCCCAACGCTACCGGGGGTTGAAAATTACAGAACAAAACAAATCAGGATTCCCAAACTTTTATGGTGGCGACCCTGAATACAATATTGTCCTGGCCTGGCGACCCTGAATACAATATTGTCCTGGCCTGGCGACCCTGAATACAATATTGTCCTGGCCTGGCGACCCTAAACGCTGGTACATGCAGTGTTAATGACCAATCATTTTGATACGTTGTGTTTATATTCATATAGTTTGATTGAATTAGTCGTTGAGAATTTCCGTCCCGCGACCCTCAGGTACACTTTCCCGACCCTCACTTGGGTCGCGACCATGGGTTTGGGAACCACTGCCCTAAGGCCTCACGAAAGTCACGAGGCCTTTCCACTTTTCAGCTGGCCTCTAGGCCAAGGCCATTTTTGAGGTCCGAGGCCAAGGCCACTTTTGAGGTCCGAGGCCGAGGCCTGCAAAATATACCCGAGGCATATGTGTGTGTGTGTGTGTATTTCTCTGCCACCTCATAACTCCGTAATCAAATTGCACTGTATTCTATACATGATGTTAATGAGCTCCCCTTATACTTTAGTCATCCTCATTAATTTGTAACTATATCTTCTTAATAAACTTATTACGAGCAAATTTTTTTCGCTTTTTCAGATTTTATTGTTTTATACATGCGGTCATTCACCCAAATCCACTCTCTATCGCGCACAGCTCACTCAGCTTATATTTCTGCCCGGAATCATGCAAAATCTGCTCTTCGACTCGACAAAAATTCCTTCATCAGACAAAAATGTGAAAACCTATCCAATTCTAATTCTTTTCGCTCTTTCTGGCATCTAGCTAAGAACCTCTTCAACAACTTTACTTTCTCTTCTTCCCCTCCTCTTTTCCATTCCAACGGCTCAGTTGCCGTCTCTACTCCTAATAAAGCTGAACTCTTCGCTCAACCTTTCGCTTCCAACTCAAGCCTGGACGATTCCGGTGCTGTTCCTCCATCTCCTCCTCCCTCTGACTTTATGTCTGAAATTAGAATCTCTTCTAAAGATGTTTTCGCTGCCCTATCTTGGCTCAACTCTAGGAAGGCGTACGGTCCTGATGGTGTTCCTCCTGTTGTTCTTAAGAACTGTGCTTGTGCTGACACCCTGTCTAGGCAAACTCTTTCATCTTTGTCTCTCATCTGGTACTTTTCCTTCTTTCTGGAAATTTGCTTTCATTCAGCATGTCCCAAAGAAAGGTGACCGCTCTCAACCCTCCAACTATCGTCCAACTGCTTTGATTTCTTGCCTTTCTAAAGTTTTTGAATCTATCCTTAATAGGAAGATTTTTAAGCACCTTTCTTCTCACAATCTTCTTTCAGATCGTCAGTATGGATTCCGCAAGGAACGCTCTACTGGCGATCTTTTTGCAAATCTCTCTAACTCTTGGTCATCCTCCTTTCGGGATTTCGGTGAAACTTTTGCACGAAACATATTAAAGTTTTGATAGAGTCTGGCACAAATCTTTAATTTCTAAACTGCCCTCCTTCGTTTTTTATCCTTCTATCTTCGCCTTCCTCTCTAATTTCCTTTCTGGCCGATCTATAGCTGCGGTTGTAGATGGCCCCTGTTCTTCTCCTAAAGCTATTAACAGTGGTGTTCCTCAGGGTTCTGTTCTGTCACCCATTCTTTTCCTTTTATTTATCAATGACATATTAAGTCGCACTTTCGGTCCTATTCACTCCTATGCCGGATTCCACTCTTCACTTCTTCACCCGCTTCGCAAAGCGTCCCTCTCAAGAGTCACTCCATGATTCGCGTAGTTACAAAGTGTAAAAAATTGTGATTCGCAGGGACCTAATATATATATATATATATATATATATATATATATTTTAACTGCAAACAACACACAGTATAATTAATGTAAAGAACGACGCTTGTGTAGAAGAGCGTTCCGCACAAGATGTGTTGTTTGCAGTTAAAATGTATATATGTACGGCATGCGATGGTGCCCCCTCAGGGCATTGGTTTCTGCTCGTATGTAGGAGAATTACGACTTCTGATTGATCGAGGTCCTTGGTGTAGTGGATAGCATATCTGACCGGCAATCGGATGAGCCCGGGTTCGATTGCCGGGAGGTACCTCATTTTCCATTTGTTCGTTCTCCCTCTTCATCTTGTGCGGAACACTCTTCTACACAAGCGTCGTTCTTTACATTAATTATACTGTGTGTTGTTTGCAGTTAAAATGTATATATGTATGGCATGCGAAGGTACCACCTCAGGGCATTGGTTTCTGCTCGTATGTAGGAGAATTACGACCTCTGATTGATCGAGGTCCTTGGTGTAGTGGATAGCATATCTGACCGGAAATCGGATGATCCCGGGTTCGACTGCCGGGAGGTACCTCATTTTTCATTTATTCGTTCTCCCTCCTCATCTTGTGCGGAACGCTCTTCTACACAAGCGTCGTTCTTTACATATATATATATACAGGGCGTCCCAAAAAAATGTATACACACTTTAAATACTTATAAAGGCAGTGTTTATTAAAATACATTTCATTTTCAAAATGTAATAGAATCTACAGACATTATTTAATTGTTTTGTCAACGCCTGTTTTCAAACTGACGTCCGTTCTGGTCCAAGCACTGCTGATAACGCGAAGCAATGGAATCGCAAACATCACGAAACATTTCGTTTGGTATTTGTGTGCATTCTCGTTCAATGGCTGCTCTCAATTCAGCGACTGTTGCAGGTTTTATAGCGTAGACTTTGTCTTTTAAGTATCCCCATAAAAAAAAGTCTAGTGGTGTGAGGTCTGGTGAACGCGGAGGGTATTCTACGAAACCCCTTCGTCCAATCCACATCCACATCGTGCCAAGTACCACTCGCAATACTCCACTCTTCGGTCCGGATCATCTTCATTAATAGCATGGACTAATCTTGGAATGTAACTTTTCCATTGACAGCGCTTCAAAATGCGTTGGACAGACGATTCTGAAATTCCTACCTCACGACTCGCTTGCCGCACAGATTTTCTTGGACTTTGGTGATACGTTTCCAGTACTCTTTCTTGCTTTGTGGGGCTTGTCGATGTCCGTGGTCTTCCGGAACGCTTCTTGTGGACATTCTGAACAGTTCCATCGGCTTCAAACTTATCTCTAATTCGAGTGATGGTAAGTCGCGTTGGTGGATCTGTTTGAAACTCCCTCCTAAACTGTCTTTGCACTTCAACTGCGTTTTCACACTTCCAGTAGCATTTTAGAATGAATTTCCTTTGTTCAAAGCTTAGTCTGACTGCCATTATTAATTCTAATGGGTTTAACTTGGAAAGAAAGAAACATCAATTGAGCTATCAGCTGTTAAAGTGTGTATACATTTTTTTGGGACGCCCTGTATATATATATGGGAATGAACTCAGAATGGTTCCCTGAGTTTTTTTATGATACACACAGACCGTGCATGGAACAAGGAATTCTTCTGGGATAATTAAATCCACTATAGTCCGAATAAGTAATGGTAAATGACAAATACCATAGTTTTTCTTTTTCATGATGCAAGCCCGACGTGGACAACGGGTCTCTCGCAAAGAGGTCCCATAAATATAGCTTCCCAGAAAAACTATGGTATTTGTCATTTACCATTACTTATTCGGACTATAGTGGATTTAATTATCCCAGAAGGGTTCCTTGTTCCATGCACGGTCTGTGTGTATCATAAAAAACTCAGGGAACCATTCTGAGTTCATTCCCATCATGAAACGGACATGTTATGTGCCTTGAAAAGTGGACGCTCAATTCTGCCAGTTGAGGTTTAAGTTTTGGTTTTGGCTAAAAATATAATAGTTACCCCTTTTTCTTTGATTTATTCAATCCGACGTGAATGCAACGAGTCTTTACTTATATTGAGGTTCTAAATGTAGTGGGGTTAGGCTGCTTTTAAACCCTAGATCCATGTCCCAAAGCTGGATCCTGGCTGCTTTGCAGATAGCTGGTGAGGGAAGCTATATTTATGGGACCTCTTTGCGAGAGACCCGTTGCCCATTCGGGCTTGCATCATGAAAAAGAAAAACTATGGTATTTGTCATTTACCATTACTTATTCGGACTATAGTGGATTTAATTATCCCAGGAGAGTTCCTTGTTCCATGCACGGTCTGTGTGTATCATATATATATATATATATATATACACAGACCGTGCATGGAACAAGGAACTCTTCTAGGAAAATTAAATCCACTATAGTCCGAAACCTCAGGGAACCATTCTGAGTTTATTCCCATCATGAAACGGACATGTTATTATGTGCCTTAAAAGTGGACGCTCAATTCTGCCAGTTGAGGTTTAAGTTTTGGTTTTTGGCTAAAAATATAATAGTTACCCCTTTTTCTTTGATGTATTCAATCTGACGTGAAGACAGCGAGTCTTTTGCTTATATTGAGGTTCTAAATGTAGCTGAGCTAGGCTGCTTTAAACCCTAGATCCTGTCCCAAAGCTGGATCCTATCTGCTTTGCAGATAGCTGGTGAGGGAAGCTATATTTTTGGGACCTCTTTGCGAGTGACCCGTTGCCCACGTCAGGCTAGCCTCATGAAAAAGAAAAAAACTATAGTATTTGTCATTTACCATTACTTATTCGGACTATAGTGGATTTAATTTTCCTAGAAGAGTTCCTTGTTCCATGCACGGTCTGTTGTATCAAAAAACCTCAGGGAACCATTCTGAGTTCATTCCCATATATATATATATATATATATATATATAACCTTGGATTTGCTTCCGCCCGAATTGTTCATTCTGACAAAGGTCAAGCTTGTTGCTCTATCTTAGACTTACAGCTTAACGTGGAATCCGAACCACGATCCACCACAGGTGGTCAGAAATTACAAAGAATGCGCCCGAACTCGATCTCACGACCTCCTGATCAGCAGCCCAGCGTCTTAACCACCAGGCTAGGGTAGCCATTTATCTACCAACCAATTTTTATTGTATGGAATGATGAACAGCTGGGTTTGCTACGCGGGGCCGGTGGATTCGTAGTCAGCGATGCTAACCACTACACCACCAAAGCGCAAATAATGCGTAACTTTTATTTGAGAATGTTTTAGTGCATTTGTATCATGATAATATTGGGGACGGACGGTAATGCAATCAGCTTTAAGCGAATGATGAAAAGGAAGTTAATTATAGCAATTATCTCGTTACAGTTTAAAAGAGAGAGAGCGAACACAAAAAGTACGTCAACAGAAAATATTTACAATTAAATAGTGAATTTGTTTCCGTTCACAATTTTCCCCTCTAACACACACACACACACTTTATATATATATATATATATGTATATACACAGGATGTCCCAAAAGTCCCTATTTATTTTGTTGAAATAGGCTGAATTTCAAATGAATGTTTTAATGACATGATTGCATGCACCTTTCTAGACAAATACATGCATTAGATTTCTATTTTAATTATTTTTAAATTTTTAATTAATTTTCTCAGATCCATATCATTGGTGATGGATGTGCATGAACACGTTATGATAGTAACATGTCGCATCAGAGGAATGAAATGTGAAATTAGAGACCGATTCTCAAGAAGGTTTCATAAGCCTGGACCGACAGATAAAGCAATTCGTGAATTGGTGAACAAATTCAAAAGGACTGGATCTGTGCATGATGAAGGAAGAAGTGGACGCCCAAGAACAGTGCAACAAAACATTGAATCTGTTCGCATAATGTTCGAAGACGATCAAAGAATGCCAGTTCGCCAAGCATCCCACAGATTGACCATACCCAAAACAACTGTTCACAGAATCTTGCGTTCAACGCTGAAGAAGAAGTGTTGTCACATTCAGCTGTTACACAGCTTACACGAGGAAGATTTTCCAAAACGAGCAGCAATGTGTGCGGAACTGGTCGAACAAATCCAAAATAACAATTTAATGGACCACATTTTGTTTAGCGATCAGGCGACTTTTCACACCTGTGGTAAAATCAATCGACATAATTGTCGCATCTGGGCTAATGAAAAGCCGAGTTCACTGAATGGGAAAGAAACTCACCTAAAGTCAACGTGTGGCTTGGATTGACGAAGTTTAAGATTTACGGGCCCTTTTTCTTTGCAGAGGCTACAGTGACAGGGCCTGTTTACTTTGATATGCTTCAAAATTTTCTAGAACCTCAACTTCTTGAATATGGCATTCTCGATAATGTAGTCTTTCAGCAGGATGGGGAACCATGTCATTATGCCAGAATTGTTCAGACATACCTACACGAGCGTTTTCCAAATCGTTGGATTGGACGTGGGGGAAATAGGCCCTGGGCAGCGCGATCTCCGGATTTGACCCCATTGGATTTCTTTGCTTGGGGTTTCATTAAATCAGAGGTCTATCGCAGAAATATTCGAGATTTACCAGATCTCCGAGATCGCATTAGGCAAGCAGTTGAGAAAATAACCCCTGAAATGCTCGGAAATGTGTTCCGCAATGCAGCTGACCGCTTTGAGATTTGCAAAGATACAGATGGAGCACATGTGGAAACTACTAATTAAAGATTTTAATGGTGTAATACTTGTAATTTGTATAGAATACATCTGTATCAGGTCAGTATGACATTTATTTGAAATTCAGCCTATTTCAACAAAATAGGGACTTTTGGGACACCTTGTATATATATATATATTATATACTGTTAAAAATATTTTCTTCATGGCCAAAAAAAAATTTTGGGGGAATTACTTATTACTTACTTATGGAGTTTTTTTATCACTTAAGAAACCAATATTTTGAAGTCATGAACTTTAAAAAAAATCTTAAATTCAAGGTATGCGTTATTACTAGTGGTGTACGATTAATCGGCATCAGCATCGGCCAAACTTAGCCAATTTTCTCACCGATTCTTTGAAATTTTAAAATTTTTACTACAAAACAAAACCCATATTTATAGAAAATTGGGATCACTTGAAGATCAGAGTCCCCAGCCTTCTTTAGTTAGCTTTATAAGGCTAACTAACGAAAATATCACGACGTAACCTAACCAATCGTCAAGGGCGTACAGTTGACCTAACGATTGGTTAGGTTAGGTCGTGATATTTTTGTTAGTTAGCCTTATAAGGCTAACTAAAAAAGGCTGGGGGCCCTGATCTTCAGGTGATCCGAAAACTGAACAGACAAAAAAACGCTAGTTATATAATTTATACTCACTTCAAAATGTAATTATATAAAAATATTTTACATTCACGAAAAAGGCAAAGTTTAATAAGTTAAGTTGCCCAGAAATTTACATTTCTCTAACTAGCTAATCTCTCCCTATTATAAACTATTGTAATCTCCTACTCTATTAATACCTAATAATTCCATATTAAGTTGTACTTTATAATTTATATATTAAACCATCTTATGTTGACTTTAAGTATTTTAATAATTTTATAAACCCAAATTATATATCCATTTTTTTATTCAAATTGGCTAAGTGAGTTAAAGAAAAGCAATTAAACAAATCTGAAATATAAAAACATGAAAATTGAAAGTTTTCACATTAGATTGTGAAATTTGTGAAGGGAATTAAATTTTTAAAATCTAGACAAAGAATCGGCATCGGTATCGGCAGTTCTTCATGGAATCGGCATCGGCTAAATTTTGGAATCGGTACATCACTAATTATGACAGTCGAAAGAACTCTTGTAAAACTGAAAGATACATACATACATTATCAAAATCTCACTTCTCAACGAATTGGGGTGAGAAAGTAGAAACAACCCGGATATAAAATATATAAAGTGAGGCGTAAAAAAGGTAGAAAATAAAACGTACACATTCATGCACACAGGCGTCCTGGAAGACCAGTGCCCTCACCCAATTCCAAACACACATTGCAAAATTCTGCGCGTTTCATAGGCCATATGACAAGTAATTATGAGAGAGAGAGAGAGAGAGAGAGAGAGAGAGAGAGAGAGAGAGAGAGAGAGAGAGAGAGAGAGAGAGAGAGAGAGAGAGAGAGATTTGAACCCACCACCTTTTGAGAAGGTGAGTGTGCTACCCGCCACTACATTACAAAGGAATAAACATTAATACACCCTGACGGACATTTCATCATCCAAGGAACACACAAAGCTTTCGCGCTCAGAGGTGTTTTACCAATTAATTTTGAGGTAAATTTTGCATCATGCAAAATCGTGCACGTTTATGCCTGATATTCCATCTTTAGGACCCTAGAGTTACGTCATATAATTTGAATGAAATGCTGGTCATTAGCTTGAGTGCGGGAGTTTAATAGATAGAACACTCCTGGGTGCGAAACCGTTATGTATTTCTTCGGACGATGAAATATCCATCACGTTGTATTAACTTTTATCCCGTCGTCGTAATGAAGCAACTAGCGCACTCACCTTCGACTCAAGGTGGTGGATAACGGGTGGGCCTAAAAACTATTACCCAACTTTTGAAAAAATATTGTGGCTCACCCTGTATATTGATAAATGCAAAAAACTTCACTTTTTTCTACGTGAAGGTCAAAATATGATAATTAAACCCCACTCTAATAGACAGAGTTTATTTCCACAACAGTTTCGATGCCCACTGGTATCCTCTTCGGGTGGATACAGAAAGGATGCCAGTGGGCATCGAAACTGTTGTGGAAATAAACTCTGTCTATTAGAGTGGGTTTTAATTACTGTATAATGATCTTACTGCTGACGCCGTATGTTGTACCCATACTTTTACTCTTTCAAACGTTGGCTTTTGAATCTAGATTCAACGCACCAAGAGTAAAGGTACAGGCTCACAACTGGAGGGAGGTATCAGAATATGGTGCTCAATTGAAAGGCGGTAAAAGTCAGCAACTGATACTTTCAGATGACAGTCAGTTTCTCCATAAATAATTAATTTTCCTAATTTTTACACAAAATAATTAATTTATTTCCTTTTTCATTTTAGACTATCATTCTGCTAATAGTTGGTGAACAAGTTATAAACATAATAAAGTACTTTTTGGAAGATGAAGCACTGATACTGAACCTGCGTAAGGAGAAACACCGGGGTGCAAAACAAATGAAGAAAGAGTTCCCAAATAACGATGGACGATACCTGGACTTCAATATCTCATGAAGAAAATCGATATCACATGGTCGACCAAACGAAAAGAAGGCAGTCGAAGGCCAAAAACATCAGGAAAATATTGACACTGTTTCATCCATGATATGCAGTCAAGATGAACGGCCCAACACCCACAAGTCCGTTAGAGAAATTTCAAAAACTACTGGTATTTCTCGCTCTCGTGATCGTCGTATAGTAAAAGATGATCTGGGTCTTAAATGTTTTAAAATAGTCGAAGTTCACAAGCTCTCTGCATCAAATAAGCAAGCAAGAGTTGAAAAATGTCGTGCTCCGTTAGATCGATTCCCAGACAGAGAAGTTTCGAAAATATGGTTCAGCGACGAGAAAATCTTTACGGTTGCTTCAACAATAAACACACATTATTATTCATAATATACACACAAAATGACCGAGTTTATAGAAGACAGGACAAAAAATCTATCACTCTAGATCGACTTTGCAGGGAACGTCCGTATTTTTCTCAAAAAGTCATGGTTTCCATCTTTATTTCAAAGTTAGGGAAGTCAGAGATTGTTTTTGTTGATCAAAATGCCAAAATCACTGCTGCTTATTACCAAGAAAAAATCCTTGATGCGGTACTGCCGTCGATAAGGGAGAAGTCAAGGTTGCAAGCGTGCATTAATAATGGAGAAGGGCACATTCCGCATAATCTTGGACTCAATTAGGTAACTGTATAGAAACCAGTGATGTAGGTCTCGAGATCGGTCTCGGTCTCGAGATCGATCTCGAGACCCAATTTGCAGATCTCGATCTCGGTCTCCGCTATTTAGATCTCGGTCTCGATCTCGGTCTCGACAGACGCGGTCGGTTTTTCTCCCCGAGACCTTTCGAGACTTCTCGAGACCGTAATGAAAAATACATGTTATCGGCATACATGATGGTGGCTTGGTTGAACAGACACAATTCAGAATGTTTATGAAAGTTTGTAAAAGTAAGGGACTCTAGGTATTCACTAATCAGTCACCCTGTTTGAGTTGCCACGTTTGTCTTGCGGGGGGGGGGGGGGGGTCTGGATTTTTTTAGGTTAGGTTGGTCTCGATCTCGATCTCGGTCTCGAATTTTAAGGGTCTCGATCTCGGAAGGTAGATCTCGATCTCGAACCTTGATCTCGGTCTCGATCTTGGTCTCACAGGATCAGGTCTCGGTCTCGGTCTCAGTCTCGGACTTGGTGGTCTCGACTACATCACTGATAGAAACAAAGTTTTTCTACCGTGTCTGTATAACAGCGAATTACAAACTAATGGTTACAGTTAGCAAAAATCCAACTTCACCACGAGATAGACCAGGAAATTCTATACAGGACACATATATTGATTGTACAAATAACATTTGATAAAGGTAAAATTATATTGTTCAAAATCAGGGTAATAGTATTTTTTGGCTCACCCTATATATAGTCAGACTAAGCTTTGAACAAGGAAATTCATTCTAAAATGCTACTGGAAGTGTGAAAACGCAGTTAAAGTGCAAAGACAGTTTAGGAGGGAGTTTCAAACAGATCCACCAACGCGACTTACCATCACTCGAATAGAGATAAGTTTGAAGCCGATGGAACTGTTCAGAATGTCCACAAGAAGCGTTCCGGAAGACCACGGACATCGACAAGCCCCACAAAGCAAGAAAGAGTACTGGAAACGTATCACCAAAGTCCAAGAAAATCTGTGCGGCAAGCGAGTCGTGAGGTAGGAATTTCAGAATCGTCTGTCCAACGCATTTTGAAGCGCTGTCAATGGAAAGTTACATTCCAAGATTAGTCCATGCTATTAATGAAGATGATCCGGACCGAAGAGTGGAGTATTGCGAGTGGTACTTGGCACGATGTGGATGTGGATTGGACGAAGGGGTTTCGTAGAATACCCTCCGCGTTCACCAGACCTCACACCACTAGACTTTTTTTATGGGGATACTTAAAAGACAAAGTCTACGCTATAAAACCTGCAACAGTCGCTGAATTGAGAGCAGCCATTGAACGAGAATGCACACAAATACCAAACGAAATGTTTCGTGATGTTTGCGATTCCATTGCTTCGCGTTATCAGCAGTGCCTGGACCAGAACGGACGTCAGTTTGAAAACAGGCGTTGACAAAACAATTAAATAATGTCTGTAGATTCTATTACATTTTGAAAATGAAATGTATTTTAATAAACACTGCCTTTATAATTATTTAAAGTGTGTATACATTTTTTTGGGACGCCCTATATATATAGATATATATATATAATATATATATATATTATATATATATATATATATATATTGTCCTGCCACACGAATAAGTAACACATGTCTTGCTCGAAGTCCCAATTAAAGTTAAATAAGTTGAATTCTCAATTATTAAAAGGTATTAAAAAGTGATGCCTGGTGTACCTGTGTTTGAGTGAATATTTGGTGATACAAATTAAGTTTGAAAATTACAGTGTTCGTTGAAAAAAAATTTGTTTTTAATGAATAAATTATACATTTGAAATTGCTTCCCTAGTTTCCCACGCAAGCTATAATTATATCGTCGAATGTTTTTTCCCCGACCTTTTATTGATATCAATCACCCTTTTGATCAATCGGAAGCACCTGTGACCCTTTGTGAGTGACCCTCACTCGCAACAGCGTCAAATTAATTTTTGTTTCCTACCCCACCCCCCCCACACACACACTTTCGCATACACACTAAAAATAAGTCAAAGTATTTTTAACTGGATTCTGAATATAAAATAACGCGATAACAAACAAAATCATTTCCAACAATTGCAAAATTTTCAATTGTGCCAAAGACAAAACCAAGACCCAGAATATGTGTTTCCTGTCTGAAATGAGATAATACAAATGTTTGTCTCGCTTCAAATGTGAAACAATAAAATAAATTAAATTCTTTTGTTACAATCGTAAGGTAAATTCCTTCGCTGTATTTAATGTTGACACTAATTTAAAGGAGGATAATAAAGGAATGGGAATAATGACTCGGGAAGCGACGAAAATGAAGACAACTGCAAAGTTAACTGTTTACACTATGAAACCAGACGCCCGAAAAAAGTCGCGCGTAAACGCCTTTTTCAGGCGTTTGAGAGCAGGCGCTTCAGTTCAGGCCCGCACTGCATTGCTGTACTCTTTACGTGGGTCTCAGAAAGTACCCATAATTTCTTTTTCAAGTTTTCGAGTGCTGTTGTTTTGGGTCTAGCAAGAAGGTTGACAAAAGAAAATAAATACCACGATGACTGTACCCGAGATGGCAGAGGTCATCAATGATACGTCAGAACGTGTCATCTTTACATAATTTGAAGGGAAAAGCAACACCATTCTAAATATATTGATTCAATAAATGTGTCATTATTTACTGACTTTTATTATCAAATCAAAAAAGATGGGGGGAAACCGAAGGTGTCTATTTACTTTTGTAAACCTTCTGTGGTGGTAATGGTGGTGTAGTGGTTAAGACTACGAATCCATTGGCCCGGGATCCAGACCCGGTGACGGCAGGCGGCGTGCAGCAAAACCCAGCTGGGTAGCCTAGTGGTTAAGACGTTGGGCTGCTGATCGGGAGGTCGTGAAATCGAGTCCGGCCGAGGACTTTGTAATTTCTAACCGCCCGTGATGGGGCGCGGTTCGGATTCCACATTAAACCGTACGTCTAAGATGGTGTGACAAGCTTGACCTTCGTCAGAATGAACAATTCGAGCGGAATCAAAACCAAGGTTAAACAAGGTTATATGATGCATCATTCATTCTTTTCAGGTGTTTTAGTATGAAATTTATCCCATATACTGTGTGTATGTATGTATATATATATATATATATATATATATATATATATATATATATATATAAATTTTTAAAGACACTTTAAAAGTTAACATAAGTTATATATATGAAGAGTCGTGTTGAATGAACGATGAAAAAGTTACGCTACTATTTCTATAAAGTCGGAATCAATGAAAAGAGTTTCGAAAAGGAAGTTGTTGCTATCGAAGCTAAACTTTCAAATGATATAAAAGAGAATTGGAAGTTAAGTTTCCCTTTCTGAAATGAAGTTTATATAAAAGTATGCAATGTATTAGTTCTTCTTCATATCTGTATTCCTTTAAATTGCATAATTTGGCCTTTTTATATTTAACGTCCAGGGTCGTGCGATGAAGGAAACCCGCGGCTTCCAATAGCGTTTAGCTTTGCTAATCTAACGGAAAGTGGTGCGGGTTGCCTTTTTATTGTTTATAAGTTTATTTGCTTATCTTTTATCGTCCCGATCTCCGAGCAGAGCGGACGTATTCCTCTCGAGCTTCGTCACATAGCGCCTCTATAGTTCATAGGCAGTGCTGTGCCCGCTAACTCCTAAAGTTAGCACTGCTAACGCTAACTACCATAAAATTTAGCGCCGCTAACGCTACACTAATTTTTTGTGAAACCACCCTAATTTATAGATGTTCTGCCTTCCGTAATTTACTTGCATATATTAGCACACACCTTCATATACTTGGTTGCTAAGGTACAAAAATGTGGCGTTATAGTCTACGAAAATGAAAACAGTTTTATGTGGGAGTCGAGTTCCTTTCGTATATATTAATAGGGAAAACAAACCAACGGAAGAATAAATTCTATTCAATTTATACGTCCATATTTAATTCAAATACACAAACTGAAACCCAAAGAAATGATAAAATATTGACAAAGAGAGTAAATGATCCATTGATACAACAGATTTCAAAATAAAAATGGGTACCACTGAAACAGTGATGTGGCGTATTGCATTAATTTTCAAAACAAACCTCTACACGCTCATGTCATAATCAACTTGCAGTTAGTGCTGCCTCAGTCTTTTATAATGGAGATTGTTGTCGGCGAACCAAATTTTAGTACAAGTGATTTTGAAAAATTAGCTATTAGCGGTTAGCGATTGACTTTCTCTAAAAACTTAGCGCCACCACCTGTTTCACTAACAATTTTGAAAATTAGCGGTGCTAACAGCATCGCTAATAAAAAGTTAGCGCCGCTAATCCCAGCACTGCTCATAGGCTCCCGATCCAAACTGAGTTCAGAGAACCGTGGCCTCTCCGGTCTCGTAAGTGATTACATTCCGATTACCACATCCCCTTTTTTGAATCCCCGACCGAGAGTCACGCTCCATCATACCGCATAGAAGGAAAAAACACAAGTGCAAGAAATACAAGGAATTCATCATCTACTGGGGCTACCAACGAAGAAGACATTAATTACCCTGAAACTAATAACCTGCAGGCCGCTCCTGGCCCATCAACAGAAGTAAAACTCTCCCAGAAGAAACAGAACTAGTGACACCTCCCGGCACAGCGGTGTTGTCTCCACAAGATAATCGAGAATCAATACAAACAGTTTCCATTTTGCCGACGAACAGCAAGAACTCTTTGACTCCCTGAGCACGGAGGGAAAGACCATCGTCAAACTCCTAAGTAGTGATTCATTTAACGATGCCCCCAAAAGAAAGGACGAAGAGATTGACGAACTTAAACAAAAAGTCATCGAATTAAAGTAAAAGGTGGATTTTATGGAAAAGAAACAAAACGATCACCACTCGAAGCTGGAAAATCTCCAAGATAAACACACTAATAAGATGGTTATTAGTGGTCCCCCTCTCCCTGCGGAAGCCTAGGGCAAAGACTGCAAAGGGATAGTGATTGGGACTCTCCAGACCCACCTCAACTGAAGCCCGATGAAGTTCAATATAAAGAGTAAAGAAGGAAAGTAAAGTAAGGAAAAGAAGTAAAAAAGGTCAACCAAATTACTTCCACTCACGTTACGTGCGCAGTGGTGTTATGTCAATAAATTGCACACCGGTCAAAGACGACAGATTAATAGTGAAACAGATCTAAATAACTATTATAATATTATTGCCAACTACTCGGATAACTACAAATACTAACTGGTATTATTCTTAGCAGTGCAATTATCAATATTATCATTATCATCGTAATCAGTATTGCTGTAATTATAATTATTAGTGGTATTAGTAGTAGTGACAGTAAGGCTATACATTATTATTATTGCTACTGATCTAAGTAATACCTACTTCGTGATCCACTAATCAAATTACCCATTTTCTCACATTAGTCAGCATTAGGAACTGTTACTGTTATGATGTATTAGTATTAGCATTACGATGATGATGATGATTAGTATTATTATTATTATTACAATTATTAATACTAGTAGTACTACCTAATTTTAGGTAACTATAACTATTGGATTAATATGAGTATGTTGTTAGTAGTAATTATCAGTATTACGGCAGTACCATTACTATCTAACTCAGATAACTGTAACTATCAATTTCTACTGTAATGTTTGATTAGTTTTTCTTTATTTTTATCTTCTTTTTTTTTATTGTTTCTCCTTTTTACTCAGTTGGAACCATTGCTGTATCCTGTATCATATGCTTATTGTAAAAAAAAAAAAAAAAGGTCCCCCAAAACGGCCCTCCCATATACGCTTCTTATTTATAATCTCTTGTAGGAGCCTCATTATTAATTAATTTTAAAGATGCATCATTGATACAATATTTATCACACCTGATTAACAGTCAAAAATTATAAAAATTGTCATCGATCAATTTGTTTATTAACGTGTTTTTCCATTTCACACTCTTTTAAGTTCCTAGTTTTAACGCTTCTTCATATAATAAATTAAATTACACTCTCTAAATTTCTTTAGAAGGCATGTGAGATTGAAGCTCATAATGTGACCTCTCGGGTCGCGGCTTTACTGATTTTCCCTTATTTAAAAATCTGGAAATTCTTTCGGATATTTATTTACAAAATATAGATAAGAAACAAACATATATATATATATAGATATATATATATATTATATATATATATATATATATATATAATATATATATATAGGGTGTCCCATAAGTCTGGCATCATAGGAGAAATTCATATTTTTCTATTTCTACAAACCATAATTCATATGCTCGGGATGCCAATTTCCCGTCCACCATTCTGTTCAGTGACGAGGCTGTTTTTTATGGAAATGGTGAGGTAAATCAACAGAATACCCGCTACTGGTCTCAGAACAACCCTCACTGGTATACCTCTTCGAAGGAACAAGGTGCATCTCGGGTGATGTATAGTGTGGCATTTGGAAGGATCGCATCATAGGCCCCCTCTTTTTCGATGAACATGTCACTGGAGGCACCTACCTACGTATGCTCAAGGAAGAAGCATTTCCCAGTGTCTTGAACGAAGAAGGAAATTTCCCAACATGGTTCCAGCAAGACGGCGCTCCTGCGCATTACAGCACCCAAGTAAGGGAATACCTGTACCAACAATTCCCTGGTCATTGGATAGGACGTCGAGGGCCTGTGGAATGGCCAGCCAGAAGCCCGGATCCACGCCACTAGATTTTTATCTCTGGGGCCACTTGAAAGCGCTGGTATACGCAGAGAAAATTAGGAGTGTTGAACATTTGTGGCAGCGCATTATTGGGGCATGTAACACCATTACTCCTGACATCATTCACGTCTGAATTTGTATATTGAAACAATGGTGGACATATTGAGCACGTTTTGTAAATAAAAGCTTTTGTTTTGCCTTTTCTTATTATTTTTCCTATGATGCCGGACTTATGGGACACCCTGTATATATATTCAGGCATGGGGACGGGGCCGAGGCCTTCAGAAAACCACTAGTTGTCACTGTTGTGGTGTGCCCGCGTGTGATAGATGAACGTGCTTAATGCTTAATAATTTCCTTTTATTAGGTAGTGAAGTGAGCTATGTCTTTGTTTATTAATTTTGAGTAGAATCTTGCTTTTCCTTATGGACTTCAAAAAAAAGAAATACATGCTAGTGTGAGGTTACGGTAGGTTACCTTTGGAAGAGCTTTAGGTCTACAGTAGGCTAGGCTAGATTGTTGAGCCTTCGCAAAGCATGGAGGAGCTTATTCGTAAAAGATTTCGAAGCGAGTATCTGCATCCAGAGGTGCAAATACCGCATTCGTTATTTGCATCCGAATATCACACCTCTGGGTGCAAATACCTTCAGCCTAACAATCCCCCTAAAAAGGCCTCGGCCTCGAGGCCTTTGAAAAATGTATGCCCTCAGCCTCGTGGTTTTCTGAAGGCCTGGCCTCAGGTCTCGAGGCCTTCAGAAAACCACGAGGACGAGGGCATACATTTTTCAAATGCCTCGAGGACGAGGCCTTAAGATTGTTAGGCTGAAGGTATTTGCACCCAGAGGTGTGATATTCGGATGCAAATAACGAATGCGGTATTTGCCCCTCTGGGTGCAGATACTCACTTCGAAATCTTTTACGAATAAGCTCCTCCATGCTTTGCGAAGGCTCAACAATCTAGCTTAGCCTAGGCCTAAAGCTCTTCCAAAGGTAACCTACCATAACCTCACACTAGCCTGTATTTCTTTTTTTTTTTTAATCCATAAGGAAAATCAAGATTCTACTAAAAATTAATAACAAAGACATAGCTCATTTCACTTACCTAATAAAAGGAAATTATTAAGCATTAAGCACGTTCATCTATCACACGTGGCCACACCACAACACTGACACGCTGTGTGTTTACACTTGCCCACTTTCGGGTCACACAGTCAGACACAGTTGCCAGAACAAAATTTCCTGGGCACCATACATTAGCCCAATAACTTTTTATGTCTCATTTCATGCAGTTCTTATTTCTCATTTCAATATACCCGCAGTATTTCAAGTATTTATGATAACATGGTAAGTTATGATGTGAAGATGATCTAGCAAAATATTTCAAGATTGTACTAACTCACTGAGTGTTGATCGTATATTTTCTGAATGGCTACAATTATTAGCGACTCTAGCGAGCATTGCAAATAGAGCTACATTTGGAGATACCTTAGTTTTTTAAATTTTGCATTTTTATGTATCTTCACAATAAGAAATTGTGGTCTTAAAGTCTACCAAAGATCATTAATGTAATTGTAGCTTGTACTCTATGTGAAAGATGTTTCTGATGTACGGTAGGCCTACTGTATAGGTATGAAGTTTATATCATGCCATTACTATATAATTATATATACGATAATAATATAATAACGATAATATAAAGAATATATTTGCACCTGATATTTCAATATGTTATATATGTAATTTGATTCAAGAGTATATTTGCACCTGATATTATCCATTAATTAATTATCAGACATTTTTAAAGTTATATGTATAATACTTCACATATATTATTAAAGTAAATGAAAAAGACCGAAAAAATTATTTGCAAACAATATAACAATTTACAGCTCAGTTATAATGCCGATATTAGCAAAAATATTTACATCCGATATTAGATATTCATTTCAAATCATATTATTTAGAAGTTTATATGTTACAATTTACGACGGACAAAAAACAAAATTATCGACGCAAGTAGCTAGTTATCAGTATATCAGGTGGTATTCTTCTCTAGTTTAGCCTATTTTTTGTTATAGAAGTACAGTACAGTACAAGAGTTTATACACATAAATAACACAAACACATTATATGAGATCAGTTCAACTGATGACCAACTGATAGATTGCTTCCCCACACTAGTTTTGCTACATTAAGCCAATTGGTCTACTGCTGACTGACTGAATAACATTTATATACCGCGACATATATAATATTTATGTACCTAACGTCACAGTGACCTGTCACTAATCCGTTGGTCACCTAACTGAATAGTATTTATCAAAGAGTGCCGCCTGACTAGTCACCTGTCTGAATAATATTTATCAAAGTATGCCGCCACATACGGTCACCTGTCAGGTCATGGTCCTCACCTGAAGAATATCCACCCCGAGCGCGCCCACCTGAAGAATCTCCACCCCAACGCTACCGGGGGTTGAAAATTACAGAACAAAACAAATCAGGATTCCCTAAGGCAGTGGTTCCCAAACTTTTATGGTGGCGACCCTGAATACAATATTGTCCTGGCCTGGCGACCCTGAATACAATATTGTCCTGGCCTGGCGACCCTAAACGCTGGTACATGCAGTGTTAATGACCAATCATTTTGATACGTTGTGTTTATATTCATATAGTTTGATTGAATTAGTCGTTGAGAATTTCCGTCCCGCGACCCTCAGGAACACTTTCCCGACCCTCACTTGGGTCGCGACCATGGGTTTGGGAACCACTGCCCTAAGGCCTCACGAAAGTCACGAGGCCTTTCCACTTTTCAGCTGGCCTCTAGGCCAAGGCCATTTTTGAGGTCCGAGGCCAAGGCCACTTTTGAGGTCCGAGGCCGAGGCCTGCAAAATATACCCGAGGCATATGTGTGTGTGTGTGTGTGTGTATTTCTCTGCCACCTCATAACTCCGTAATCAAATTGCACTGTATTCTATACATGATGTTAATGAGCTCCCCTTATACTTTAGTCATCCTCATTAATTTGTAACTATATCTTCTTCATAAACTTATTACGAGCAAATTTTTTTCGCTTTTTCAGATTTTATTGTTTTATACATGCGGTCATTCACCCAAATCCACTCTCTATCGCGCACAGCTCACTCAGCTTATATTTCTGCCCGGAATCATGCAAAATCTGCTCTTCGACTCGACAAAAATTCCTTCATCAGACAAAAATGTGAAAACCTATCCAATTCTAATTCTTCTCGCTCTTTCTGGCATCTAGCTAAGAACCTCTTCAACAACTTTACTTTCTCTTCTTCCCCTCCTCTTTTCCATTCCAACGGCTCAGTTGCCGTCTCTTCTCCTAATAAAGCTGAACTCTTCGCTCAACCTTTCGCTTCCAACTCAAGCCTGGACGATTCCGGTGCTGTTCCTCCATCTCCTCCTCCCTCTGACTTTATGTCTGAAATTAGAATCTCTTCTAAAGATGTTTTCGCTGCCCTATCTTGGCTCAACTCTAGGAAGGCGTACGGTCCTGATGGTGTTCCTCCTGTTGTTCTTAAGAACTGTGCTTCTGTGCTGGCACCCTGTCTAGGCAAACTCTTTCGTCTTTGTCTCTCATCTGGTACTTTTCCTTCTTTCTGGAAATTCGCTTTCATTCAGCATGTCCCAAAGAAAGGTGACCGCTCTCAACCCTCCAACTATCGTCCAACTGCTTTGATTTCTTGCCTTTCTAAAGTTTTTGAATCTATCCTTAATAGGAAGATTTTTAAGCACCTTTCTTCTCACAATCTTCTTTCAGATCGTCAGTATGGATTCCGCAAGGAACGCTCTACTGGCGATCTTTTTGCAAATCTCTCTAACTCTTGGTCATCCTCCTTTCGGGATTTCGGTGAAACTTTTGCACGAAACATATTAAAAGTTTTTGATAGAGTCTGGCACAAATCTTTAATTTCTAAACTGCCCTCCTTCGTTTTTTATCCTTCTATCTTCGCCTTCCTCTCTAATTTCCTTTCTGGCCGATCTATAGCTGCGGTTGTAGAATGTAGATGGCCCCTGTTCTTCTCCTAAAGCTATTACCAGTGGTGTTCCTCAGGGTTCTGTTCTGTCACCCATTCTTTTCCTTTTATTTATCAATGACATATTAAGTCGCACTTTCTGTCCTATTCACTCCTATGCCGATGATTCCACTCTTCACTTCTTCACCCGCTTCCCAAAGCGTCCCTCTCGAGAGTCACTCCATGATTCGCGTAGTTACGAAGTGTAAAAAATTGTGATTCGCAGGGACCTAATATATATATATATATACATTTAGGATAAAAACGAAGACGTAGAGCAAGAAAGTCATTATATTTGGCTGCAGCCGACGTTTCGGGCAACACTACCCATTTTCAAGGCCTAATAAAATAAAAGGCTAAAATTAATGCATGACAAAAAAAATAAAAAAATTATACGAATGTCAAAAACAAACTAATTCATAGCACAGAATAAAACCACTTAAAGAATAAAAATTAAAAAGCGTAAAACAAGCATAAGCCAAAAACAAATTAAAAATTATATACAGGACAAATAACACATGATAAAAGTAAAACTTTAAAACTAAAAACATTCAAACAAATTAGTTAAAAATTAGTTAAACTTCACTAATAAAAAGTTAAATGAAAAAACGCAAAACTTTTTATTAGTGAAGTTTAACTAATTTTTAACTAATTTGTTTGAATGTTTTTAGTTTTAAAGTTTTACTTTTATCATGTGTTATTTGTCCTGTATATAATTTTTAATTTGTTTTTGGCTTATGCTTGTTTTACGCTTTTTAATTTTTATTCTTTAAGTGGTTTTATTCTGTGCTATGAATTAGTTTGTTTTTGACATTCGTATAATTTTTTTATTTTTTTTGTCATGCATTAATTTTAGCCTTTTATTTTATTAGGCCTTGAAAATGGGTAGTGTTGCCCGAAACGTCGGCTGCAGCCAAATATAATGACTTTCTTGCTCTACGTCTTCGTTTTTATCCTAAATGTAAAATTACGTCTCCTTAGGAGGGATCCTATTTCATATGTATATATATATTATATATATATATATATATAATATATATATATATATATATATATATATATAATATATATATTTTAACTGCAAACAACACACAGTATAATTAATGTAAAGAACGACGCTTGTGTAGAAGAGCGTTCCGCACAAGACGTGTTGTTTGCAGTTAAAATGTATATATGTACGGCATGCGATGGTGCCACCTCAGGGCATTGGTTTCTGCTCGTATGTAGGAGAATTACGACTTCTGATTGATCGAGGTCCTTGGTGTAGTGGATAGCATATCTGACCGGCAATCGGATGATCTCGGGTTCGATTCCAGGGAGGTACCTCATTTTTCATTTGTTCGTTCTCCCTCGTCATCTTGTGCGGAACGCTCTTCTACACAAGCGTCGTTCTTTACATTAATTATACTGTGTGTTGTTTGCAGTTAAAATGTATATATGTACGGCATGCGAAGGTGCCACCTCAGGGCATTGGTTTCTGCTCGTATGTCGGAGAATTACGACTTCTGATTGATCGAGGTCCTTGGTGTAGTGGATAGCATATCTGACCGGCAATCGGATGATCCCGGGTTCGATTCCCGGGAGGTACCTCATTTTACATTTATTCGTTCTCCCTCCTCATCTTGTGCGGAACGCTCTTCTACACAAGCGTCGTTCTTTAGAAAATTGGTAAAAGATCTACACTCTCCAACCACAAATATTTTTCTCTGTGGTGATTTTAATTTTCCATTCATGAAATATAAATGAATCGGAAAAAATATATGCATACACCAGGACAAGGAGCACACGGGAAGACCAGGAGCAGGTAAAAATGCTACTAGCTCTAGTTGAATTTATGTTAACACAAGAAATAACGGAAAACACAAGAAAAAACAAATGCCTAGATTTGGTATTTACAAACAACAGCAACCTAACTGATAATGTAGAAATATCCCCAACTATAATATCGAACCACATTATTGAAATAATAACCAATATAAAAGCAACAGGAAAGAACACGAACAATAGAAAGAAGCAAATTCGAAATTTTTAATTTTCACTCCAAAGCTATAAATTGGGAAGATGTTGCATCCAGCATGGAAGTAATAGATTGGAAAACCATCTTCAAGGTGAAGACAAAGGAAGAGATGCTAATAACCTTAGAGGAGAATTGTGGAAAGACATGTCCCAAAAATACAACAAAGGGGAAGGAGAAGCGGGTTCGAAAGACAAAAGGTCATTGTTCCGAGAAAAGGTGACTGTAAAATTAAGTAACTGCAAAGACAACATCAGAAAAATATTAAGTGATAAACTGCAGAATATCGATTGTGTCATACAGGAACTAATTGAGAAGCATACAGAAAAAGAAGACGACGACGCTATAGAAGCGATAAATGTTAACTCAAAGTACTTCTATAATTTTGCAAAAAGGAAGTCGAAAAACCATGCAACTATCGGACCTCTGAAAAACGAGAACAGTGCTTTATCTGATGATCTAACAGAAGTATCTGAAATATTAAGACCTCAGTACGAATCATCTTTCAGTATCCCAAAAACTGACAAACTGATATGCGATAAAAACGCGTTCTTTGAAGAACAACTACAAGGAGAAAGTATAACGGACTTCGACTTTACGAAAAATGATATTACACAAACTATGGGGGAACTAAAAGCACACTCAGCGGCAAGACCGGACAAATGTAATGGCACACTGATCAAAAACTGCAGGAATGCAATCGCTGAGCCCCTATATTGGATATGGAGACGATTACTAGACACGGGAGAAATACCGACCATCCTGAAAAGCGCGAGCATAGTCCCAATATATAAAGGAGGAGATCGATCCGAGGCCAAAAACTATAGGCCAGTGTTGCTTCCATCTCATCTCACTAAAATATTTGAAAGAATATTTAGAGAAAAAATCTATGACTTTTTAGAAACTCGGAAAAAATTCAATGATAACCAACATGGATTTCGGTCAGGCAGATCATGCCTATCACAACTAATGGAACACTATAACAACATTATTGATGCACTTGAGAGTAATGAAAACTATGATGTCATATACACAGACTTTGCCAAAGCGTTTGACAAGTGACCATGGAATCATAATACATGTGACAATATATGGGAATAACAGGAAAAGTAGGGAAATGGATATATAATTTCCTTAGTGAGCGGCGGCAAGTCGTTACAGTTCAAGGAATATCTTCATCAGAATCAGAGATCCTCAGCTCAGTACCACAAGGAACAGTATTAGCTCCACTACTCTTCATAATCACGTTAACTGACATAGATAAGGACGTTACCAGAGACAGCACGGTAACATCCTTTGCCGATGACACAAAGATCAGTAGAAAAATAAGAAACCCAGAGGATATAGGATCTCTACAAACAGACATGAATATAATCTACAAGTGGACGGAAGACAACAATATGAAGTTTAACACTGAGAAATTTCAATTGTTACGATACGGAAAAAGGGAAGACCCCAAATCCATGGAATATTATACCCTAAGTCAGAGCTTTCCAAACAGGTGTGTCGCGACACATTAGTGTTTTTTGTATTTTGAAAATTTTGATTTTTCTATCAACAAAATCGGCTACAAGATAAACCACCTACTGAAAAATTATCTGATATTTGATATTTGATAACAAAAATTAATTAATGTGTCGTGAAAATTGTTATGCTTAAATAGTTTGTCGCCAACGTTAAAAGTTTGGAAAGCTCTGCGGGCCTAAATGGACAGGAAATTCAGAGAAACTGTAAAGCAAAAGATTTGGGAGTTGTAATGATTGATGATGCGAAATTTGAAACACAAACTAAGATAGCAATAAACAGAGCAAAGAGAATAACTGGGCAGATACCGAGAACCTTTAAACGAGGGGATAGGAATATAATGATTCCTCTACTGAAAACACTGATCATACCCAAACTGGAATACTGCTCGGTCCTAACATCCCCATATAAAAAAGAAGACATTTGACAGCTAGAAAGGATTCAGAGAAGCTTCACAGCCAAGATCAATGGGTGCAAAGAACTAAATTACTGGGAAAGGTTACGCGAATTAAACCTATATTCACTGGAAAGGAGAAGAGAGAGATACACCATTATTTACACTTGGAAAGTAATGGAGAAACTAGTCGCTAATCTTACTCTGAACCCTGTAACTCCCCAAGCAACAGTGGAAAGTAGAAAAGGAAAACTGTGTCGTGTTCCCAAATTAAAGGCGAGACAGGGAACATCCTTAACCCTGAAAGAAAATAGTTTTCTTGTGAGAGGACCAAGACTGTGTAATCAGCTGCCCAAACAACTAAGGAACACGAGTGGTGTTGCGGTGGACATCTTCAAAAGAAGATTAGACGCCTGGCTCAGAACAATCCCCGATGAGCCGGGTGTACCTGGCTGTGAGGTGGAGAGTACAAGAAACCAACTTTCTACTTCACCAGGCCAACTCGAGAAGAGGGGCGACGAGCTTGACCTTCGTGAAATGAGAAATCATCGCACGGAACATTTGAAAGGTTGAAAGGTGTGTGTGTGTATATATATATTATATATATATATATATATAATATATATATATATATATATATATATTATATATATATATATATATATGTGTGTGTTATTATATGTTACTCTCTCTATATATGCAGCGAAGATCAATAAAATTATTATTATTACTATTATTATTGTTATTATTAATTAAACAAGGAATGAATCGAATGGAATTTTGAAACGGAGTAGATGAGTAAAGTCGACATCTGACTTTATTCCAGTACAATTTTTACGTGGAATATGCGGGTCAGGTTTTAAATGATAATTAATCACTAACCTTACCTACGCAATTTGCACTGTAAAGGAAAATGACTAACCTAACCTAAACTAACGAATTAAGTTGACCTGCATAAGGTCGAACGTTTCGGCCTGATGCACATTTACAATTTTTGGGGTATCAATTTTATGCGAGTCCGGTCTCATAGAGAAATTTATTTTAAATTAAATTTACAAAAGTAATTCATTAAACAGAAAAAAAAATGTTCAAATTGACGTCTTGTTTTGAGACCTTTTTTTTTGTTGCAGGTAGAATAACACGCAATGGCTAATATGGAAGCGAGTTACACTCCTCAGGGACAGGAAAAGGCCTCTAAAGTAAAATAACTAAAGTTTAAATTTTGGATTTTGTAATAAGCATTAAACATAGGAGGTGTTAAATATTTGCCTATATTCTCTTTTTTGACATCTCTCTACATTTATTTTTATGGAACGAATTTTTTTCATGTGTGCTTTTAAGAAACGCAGAACACCCAAAGAGGCATCGCTAATTCTGTTACGAACTTTTGTTACAAACAAAACACGAACGGACAAGGCTCTCTCAGCCTCATCAGAAGTAAGTGGGATAATACGAATGTATCAAGAGCATTATTTAACAACTGAAGAGTGGCTGTCCTTTGATTCGTTGCTTCAAAAAGGGAAAATTCTTTTTGCGAGACTTTTGCGCCATTTTATTCAGTTTGAGTTTCTTGACCTTTTTTCTTTCATTCATGGATTCCTTAATTGCCATTTCAAAGATATTCGAGAGATTTTCTTTCAGATAAGACAGACGAGAGAAAAGAGGGCTCGAAAAAGAATCGGTTTACCGATCCCTATTTTCCTTTAATTTCTCCTCTGATTTATCATCAGGAGCATAAAGGCGCTCTAGTAAGCTCTTTGCATTTCTAAAAAGAAGTGAATGAACTCTAAAAAGAAGTGGATGAACTCCAAAAAGAAGTGAATGAACAGGCAGTAAAAAAGTAAATATCGTCATTTGATTTATTCAAAGCCTCCAAGATGCGAAGATATCTAAAAATAAACGCGAATATCGGATCGTCTCTACAACATATTAAAACTTCAGCCCAATCTGATCATTCTGAAAACGGCGAAATGCTTCCCTTAAAAGGGTTTAAAGCGACAGTCAGAGACTCTCCAAAAACGTTCTAAAATGTCAGCAGAATGCCACAGTTGTAATATTATTACGGAGAAAAGGTTCGGCATCAAATTTATTATTTGTGACGTTTTAACCAATCTCTAAAATTTCTCGTTTTTTCCGAGAATTTTAAATTTAATTTCTCGGAATCGGGGAAATTCCCGTGTCAGGTATTAAACACCACTCCGTTCCTCAAACCCCTTTATAAACATCGTTCTTACGTCAACAATTCGCCCCTTAAAAAAAGGAAACATTTTCTTTTTTTTAATTTTAAGTACAATCAGTTCGAAAAGTCCCGTCATGAGACTCCCCCCACCCCCCTACCCCCCAACCATGTTCCTCACTAAAAAGTATTGGTACGAAACGCGGGAGTTTTTCAAGAAGATATTTTTAACAGATTATTTATTACCTTTCGTTATAAAAATTGAATAACAAATTTGATTCGTCCTTCAAAACTTTTTCACTTCATAAACAAATAAAAATAAACATACAAATAAATGAATGACAAATAAATAAGAAACACGTCCACTTTCGGCGTCAACATCATTCCTCAAAAAAAAAAAAAACTATTAACAAACTTTTCCCTTCAATTAAATTTTTCTCGCCCGCACACAAAACCCCAAAGTGAAGTAACTTTATTAATTTTTCCTTCAAAATGAAGCCTTGAGACGAAGTAAACCATTAATATATATATATATATATATATATATATATATATATAGGGTGCTTAAAAAAATATTACCACTTATATGGCGCTAATATATCACTGCTTACCACTTATAGTTTGTGTTTGTTTTTTGTTTATTTAAGTATTTGTGTGTTTATTTGCTTGTTCTTTAATAATAATGTGGGTTTTTTTCAGGGACTGTGTGAGTGATTAATGAGTGCACACCATTCAACGGAAATGGCTTGTAGCTTTCCAATGAATGGGGTTCTCATTAATCACTCACACAATCCCTGGAAAAACATTATTATTAAAAAAAGCAAGCAAATAAACACAAATACTTACATACCTCAACCCCCCCCCAAACACACACACAAATTATAAGTGGTAAGCAATGACATATGAGCGCCATATAAGTGGTAAATTTTTTGGAAGCATCCTATACATATATATATTATATATGAGGAAATTGTAGACACCAATCGACCAGGGAAGTAGTGGAGGCTGTTAGGGCAGGAGACAGGGAGTGCTGAAACTCCCGTTTCTTGTCACTGTCCTCCTTAGCTGATCTTTTTCCATGTCTCATCCACCCTATGACCAGTCCAGCATGTTCTCGAACACACGCTTCTCCCTCTATTCCTCACTACACATACACGCATCTTACACACTACACAATCTTCAAAATTTCTAAAAGGTCACTTTTGCGAGCGTTCGCCCTTGGCCCCTTCTTTTCTACATAAAAAAAAATATATGTATATGGTGATTCAAACGTCTCCTTTTTACTTTCAAAGAAAAATTCTTTCTTTGTAAGTAAAGAATAAGAGTTATTACTACCAAAGTAGTTTTGTTTTGGAAGAGGAGTCATTAAAGTCTTGTGCAACATAAGTTTTGATTTTGTGTAGCCGTGAAAACGGATGAAAAACTAAAAATTCACGAAGAGGTGTAAAGTCGGCGCGTCCAGAACTCTCCAACTGCCTTTTAGAGACTCTTCAAAACTACCTTCCCTGATCAAACGGCGCCCAACGGCTCGGCCATTTACATCATCCATCAAAAGTTTTTAGAAACTGGTTTTGTTTTCGATCGTTTTTATTCAGGTGGACCACATTCTTCGTGCACACACGTGAATGTTGAGTAAATCGAGAAGACCTTCCAAACTAGTCAGACAAAGTCGATCCAACGAGATGCGGCTGCGTTGAAGTTTAGCAACAGCTGCAGCAACATCGAAAGGGTACTTCAGCAATACATCAAGCTTTTTCATGCAGAGCTCGTTATTAAGAGTTAGAACCTAAGGACCACGATGCACGCGTTTTGAATTTTGAAAATAACAGACTCCCGAAGATAGTTTCGTGTGTGGTGCTCCATTTCAGCTGTCGGGACTGGAGACTCGTTCTTCTTCAAAAGGCCGAATGATACGAGTGAAGACGTTTATGGTAAATATTACTAGTAGATGCTTGAAAGTTGTTCTTGTCAAAACAATGTACGATAGCAATGCTACAAAAGCAATTTTCAACAAGATGGAGCTCCTTCACACTATGCAGTGTGAACGGGCTACGGGGTGCCGAACGGGCTACGTTGAGACCATGTCCCAACACCACTGCCTGCCGATCAGTGAAGTTAGTGACATTGTGTCTGGGCAGTAGTTGGCTGGGTGACCATCATCTGCGACCAGATGATGTTGCGACTCGTGGTTCGGATCCCACGTAAAACTGTAGTTCCGCCCCCCCCCCACTTCGTCACATGATATCTGCTGTTACGAAGAAGGTCAAACAACCATCCCCCAAAACACATCCTAACTGAACCTTTCCAAATCGATCGGTTGACGAAGACGTATGAGTTGGGGGTCTCGTTCACCCGACATCAGGCCTTGCGCCATCTTTGGTCGTCTTACCGACACATCGAAGAACCAAAATGTTTACCTCCGTATCCTCCAATAGAAACTCATCCCCTTTCTTATCGGCAGAGACAATGATATGGAAAGATGTTAACATTCTCAATTCTCAATTACGAGAAGTTGAATTAAAAGAGTAAAACCACAATGAGAAAGGGGATTATTAGAGTATATAAGCTTTCGACCAGGGCCGGATCTAGAAGTTGCGAGGCCCTAGGCAGATCTAGAAATTGCGAGGCCCTAGGCCTATATATATGAAAATATAGACTTAATTATCGGTACTATACCAGCAATATTAGAATCCCGCATCGACAGAACTATGCCAGCACTTAAAAATTAAACCAAACCAAAATAATCACATGGAAATTGTATAAGAAATATAAATAAACCATACAAATAAGTATAAATTATAATATGAATCAAATTTGTATCGAAAATATAAGACAATGATTCTAAGATTTATATAATATTATAGGTAATGACTTTCCATAGTATACAAACGTTTTTCATATGTGATGTATAAGAGATGTCGACATTTCATTTTTTATAATAGTGAGCGATCGACTTATCAGGCTAAATATTAATGCTTTAATATTTGGTTCAGATGCTCCTTGAATATTACAGCAATGCTTTTCTACTTTTCTTCGAGCTAAACTCTTCAATTAATTGAGAATAATCTAATGAATTTGTTATATCGTTTTCTATTGATAACATAGCTAATGATTGCAATCTCGCTTGAGACATGGTGGAACGCAAATATGTTTTAATAAGTTTGAGACGCGAGAAACTTCTTTCAGCCGAAGCAACAGTAACTGGGATGGTTAATACTATTCGAAGTGCAACATAAACATTAGGATAAATCTCACTTAGTTGTTTTTGCACTATATAAACAAGGGCATTTCCGATCTGTTTTCTCAGGTATAAACCTGCAAAGTACTTTAAGTTCTTCATAGAGTTCTAAATCATTAATATCACTTGAACAGAACGCGCAAAACGGCTTGAGCGGGGCCCCCTTTGGCGCGAGGCCCTAGGCGATCGCCTAGTTCGCCTATAGCTAAATCCGGGCCTGCTTTCGACCTACACTAACGTTTTTATTTGAAGACCTCAGTATAGGACGAAAGCTTGCGCTCAAATAAATCCATATTTCATTGTGGTTTTACTCCCTTCAAATGAAAAGACGGCGCAAGACCTCGCACAACAAATGTTATTCTGGACTTTTTGTATAAAACTTTTGGCCTGAGAGTTCTATTTAACACGCACCTCTTTCCTTTTCGTAATTGTGGTCTTACATGTTCTCCTCTGTCACCTGACCTCACTCACTATGATTTCTTCTTATGGAGACATCTAAAGGATAGGAGGATATTCAAAGAAAATCCGAGCACAATGGAAGCTCTAAAGGCAGCGATTGAACACGAAACCGGTTCCTCTCCACTGAAACGCTGAAAGCCGTGATAAGAAATTACGCAGCCAGGATTCGTCACGCAATTTTGCGAAGGAGAGGACACTTAGCCCAGCGGCACACAGGATCGTCTCGCGACTGACGACTGACGACTGAAGTCGCGCGTGATTTTACATTGACAGAATGAGAACCCCGCACACTGCAGCGACTTTGGGAATCGCGTCGCAGTCGTTGTAGTGTGCGGGCTCCCATTCTGTCAATGGCATAATTAACAATCACTCTTATACAGGGTGGCGCAAAAGTCGCGCATCATAGGAATTTTCAGTGTTGACTATAATACAGGGTGTCCATAAATGATTACCCTGATTAAAGCATGCTATAACTTTTAAATAAACACTGGTATTTAAAACCAGTTTTAATCATAAGTAGATAAACATACAAAGTTTTGAGACATAATTAATGAACTTAATAAGCTTCCACATGTGCACCCCTAGTGGCACGTAAAATGTCTAAACGGTATTCACACTCACATTTTCCAACATTTGTGGGTTAACTGTTGCAATTGCGTCCGTAATGCGTTCTCGCAATGTCCTGATATCTGGAACAACTGTTGCATAAACCAAATCTTTAACATGACCCCAGAGAAAGAAATCCAGCGGGGTAATGTCTAGTGATCTTGGGGGCCATGGGATTGGCCCGTCCCTGCCAATCCATCGATTTGGAAATGTTGCGTCGAGAGTTTCACGAACAACATGCACCCAATGAGGGGGTGCCCCATCTTGTTGGAAGATGACAGTTGGCTGACTGTCCTGCAGCTGGGGGATGGCGTAATTGGTAAGCATATCCAGGTACACAGTTGCGGAAAGTGTTCTCAGCGAAGAAGAAAGGACCAATTATCTGGTCATGCATTAGTCCACACCAGACATTGATCTTCGGACTCCCCCGAATATGCTCCCTTACGGCACGTGGGTTTTCCGATCCCCAAATACGCACATTGTGTCTGTTGACTCTACCACTAAGATGAAACGTAGCCTCGTCTGAAAAGCAGACACGTAACAAGAAGTCATTATCCTCGTCAATGCTGTTCAAAATGTCAATAGCGAATTGTTCACGTTTTGGACGGTCATCAGGCTTCAGTTCTTGAACAATTTGTACCTTGTAGGCGTGTAACTTCAGACGTTTGTGTAACACCTTATGCACCGTAGACTTCGGTATCTTTAGTTGGCATGAAGCTTGTCACCGATTTCCTTGGTGACCGTGTGAAAGCAGTTTGAATGTTTTCCACCGTCCCATCGGAAACTGATGGTCTACCACTGCTCTTTCCCTTTTCCACGTTTCCAGTTTCCAAGAATTTTTTCATCTACGACTTAATTAACTTCACATCAGGTGGATTCTTTCCATATTTTGTTCTGAACCTTCGCTGAACACTGACAGGAGATTTTGCTTCTGCAAGCCACACAACACATTGTGCCTTCTCTGTCACAGACGCCATCTTAACTGAACAGCTACTACAGCGCTCCTAGCGGCGAATGCGGTAAACGAAACACACCAGCACAGAAACTCTATGCGTGTACGAGATCACCTGTAAAAAGAAAATGGATGTAAGATTCGTCATTAAAACATGAGAGCATACCGTTTTCAGGGTAAACATTTATGGACACCCTGTACTGTATATTATTTTTTTTCTTTTAGGAAGGGGATGACTACGAAATTAACAATAGACGAGAGGGTGAGAATGAGTGGTACAGAATTATAATTTTGTAGCGATTCTGTAGTACCTGGTATTCCATGCATTAAAACCAAGCTCACCCTCTCGTGTGTGTGTGTGTGTGTGTATATATATATATATATATATATATTATCTGGAAGGAAGGGCCAAGGGCAAATGCCGCAAAAGCGCCCCTCCCATAGAAGAAGAGAGCCAAAATCAAGGTTCGGGATTTTCGAGATGCCCTGACACTCTGCGTTTGAAAGAGGTCATGGGAGGTCATAGACAGGAGGAAAGATGGATTGAGGAAGATTGTTCCAGAGTTGACCGTTTGAGTAGATGAAAGACTGAAAATACCTTTGGGTCGCGACCCAAACTTGGGTCATTAAATTGTCATTTATCATTTATTTATGTTATCCCTAATCATTTTACCATTAATTATTTATTTTATTATCTATTACGAGTGAACTGTTTGAAGGCATTGGTTGCCGAGCTAGCCCCGAGACCAGAATTTGGATCGCAGCCTAAAAAGGTTAAGAACCCCTGCATTAGATAGTTGGACAGAAAATGAATGAGAAAGTGTACAAAGTCTGGTACTGCGTGCTCTTCTTAAAGGCGGAGCCATGCGGTTAGAGAGTTCAGAGGAGCAAGGTCCGTTATGAAAGCGATAGTAAAAAGAAAGTGAGGCAACATTGCGGCGGAGAGAGAGAGAGAGAGAGAGAGAGAGAGAGAGATTGAAGACACTCAATACGAGGCGGGTAATTAATGAGACGAAAAGCCTTTGATTCCACCCGGTCAAGTATGATGTGTGGGTTGAGCCACCCCACATATGAGAAGCATACTCCATACAGAGGCGAACAAAACCCCTGTACAGAGACAGCAACTGAGTGAGGGTGAAGAAACTGCGGAGGCGGTATAGTGCACCTAACCTCTTAGAAGCTGTTTTAGAAAGAGAGTATATGTGATCTTTCCAGGAAAGATCACGAGAAAAGGAACGTCAATAATGTTAAGAGAAGAGGAAGGATTGAGTTGTGTGTGTTGAAGGCAAGGGGATGGACGTGTGGAAGATTGTGACAGATGGGAACTGAGTTTTTGAGGCTACGTCTGTTATATCTGCCCTAATCAGATATAGCAGAAAGATCAGAGGTCAGGTGTCCCATAGCCATTCTATGCGAATCATGAAGCGACTGCTGTGAGGGACGCTTTGGGAAGCGGGTGGAGAAATGAAGAGTGGAATCATCGGTATAGGAGTGAATAGGACAGGATGTGCGAATTAAAAGATCATTAATAAATAAAGGGAAAAGAGTGGGTGGCAGAACAGAACCCTGAGGAACACCACTGTTAATAGCTTTAGGAGGACAGTGGCCATCTACAACTGCAGCTATACAGAAGATCGGCCAGAGAGGAAATTAGAGAGGAGGGCACAGATAGAAGGGTAGAAACCGAAGGAGGGCAGTTTGGAAATTAAAGATTTGTGCTAGACTCTATAAACAGCGTTCGATATATGTAACGCAATAGCAAAAGTTTCACCAAAATCCCGAAAGGAGGATAACCAAGATTCAGAAAGATATACAAGAAGATCGCCAGTAGAGCGTCCCTTGCGGAATCTATACTGACGATCTGAAAGAAGATTGTAAGCGAAGTGTTTAAGAATCTTCCAGCAGGAAGGAAAGTACCAGATGAGAGACGAAGACGAAAGAGTTTGCCTAGGCAGGTTGTCAGCACAGAAGCGCAGTTCTTAAGAACAACAGGAGGAACACCATCAGAACCATACGCCTTCCTAGAGTTGAGCCCAGATAGGGCAGAAAAAACATCTTTAGAAGGGATTCTAATTTCAGACCTAATAAAGTCAGAAGTGGGAGGAGATGGAGGAACAGCACTGGAATCGTCCAGGGTTGAATTGTAAGCGAAAGTTTAAACGAAGAGTTCAGCTTTGTCAGAAGAGACGTCGGAATGGAAAAGAGGAGGGAAAGAAGAGGAAGTAAAGTTGTTGAAGAGGTTCTTAGCTAGATGCCAGAAAGAGCGAGAATTAGAATTGGATAGATTTTCACATTTTTTGTCGGATGAAGGAATTTTTGGCGAGTCGAAGAACAGATTTTGCACGATTCCGGCCAGAAATGTAAGCTGAGTGAGAGTCAGGAGTTGGATGGTGACGGTACCTTCTGAAAGCCTCCTCTCTGTTGCGGATAGTATTAGAACAAGTAAAGTTAAACCAAGGTTTTTTTGCATTAGTAGTAGGAATAGAATATGGAATGTACGCCGCCATGCCCGAGAGAATCACCTCTGGACACTCAGAAGGGCCCCGGCCACGGAAGCAGTAATCATTCCATGGGAAATCACAGAAGTACTGCCTACGGGTCTCCCAATCAGCGGCGCTGAAGTGCCAAAGGCGGATCCTCTTTGGAGGATCCAAAGGCCAAATTGGAGCGATAGGACAGGAAACAGATATAAGATTATGATCGGAGGAGCCCAACGGAGAGAAAAGTTTCACAGAGTAAGAAGAAAGATGAGAGGTAAGAAATAAATCCAGAATGTTGGACCTATCTCCAAGGCGATCGGGGATTCGAGTAGGGTGCTGTACAATCTGCTCTGGGTCATTTAGGAAAGATAAGTTGTAAGCTAGTTCACCCAGGGATGTCAGTGAAATGGGAGAAACCCAAAGGTGGTGGTGAACATTGAAATCTCCAAAAATGCAGATTTCAGCAAAGGGAGAACGGGAAAGAATGTATTCCACATTGGAAGTGAGGTAGTCAAAGAATTTTGGATAGTGAGTAGAATTAGGAGAAAGATAAACAGCGGAGAAGTATTTAGTTTGAGATTGGCATGTAAGCCGTAGCTGGAGGGTATAGAATTCGGAAGATTCGAGTTCGGGAATACGAGAACAAGTTAGGTCATTGCGTACATATACGCAACATCGACCTTTGGAATAAAATTGAGTATAGAGAAAGTAAGAGTGTACAGAAAAGGGGTTGCTGTCAGTCATCGCAGACACCTGAGTTTCAGTGAGGAAAAGATGATGATGTTTAGAGGAGGAGAGTTGGTGTTCAACAGATTGAAAATTTGAGAAAAGGTCACGAATGTTGCAGAAGTTTAAGAAAAGTGAATCAGACAGAGGTCCAGAACATCTCGAATGGGCAGTAGCAGATCCAGCCCCGCTGCCCGACTGCGTTCCCGGTATCGGCAGGAGGGGAGCCAGAAGTGGGGACATTTATGGTCCCCTCCCCAGGGGACTCCGAGGCTCTTAAAGTTGATGCCACTTTTTTTTAAATTTTAAAAGATTATGTAGTGTGTAAGATGCATGTGTATGTAGTGATGAATACGGAGGAGTGTATGCGTGGTTTTATTATTTCAGGTCGACTAATGGAAGATATATCATTTATTCAAGTTTGGTGGCAATAAACCCATACAAGACTGCTTTATTGCGAGTTGTATTATATTTTATAATTAATTATATTCACATAAATATTAGCTTTTGTTTTACAAGTGAGAAAGTCAGTCTACATCGAATACACAAACGGGTGTGTGTGGTGTGTGTGTGTGTGTATGGTGATACGTAAATGTGTTTCATAAATCGCAGGGTGTATTCTTGAGACAAAAGTAAAGAAAAAGGACCATATAAACATAGGTCGAGAAACCCGTAGGTTTCGAGCTATAGCATGCGATAGAAAAATGAAACGTTGCCCATATCTGCTACAGCAGCAACTGACTGGAGATTTGTATAGGCGTTCCCTTGAGCAGACTTTGCCAGTGCTACTTGAAGATGTGCCTATCAGAACTCAACGACTAATGTGGTTCATGCATGATTGTGCACCAGATCATTTCGCCCGTTTAACGAGGAATATCTCGATGCTGTGTATCCTGACAGGTGGATAGGGCGCGGTGGTCCTATTCCGTGGCCACCTCAGTCACCAGATTTAAATCCCCTTGATTATTACTTGTGGGTTATTTAAAAAGTCTAGTTTATGTTACGAAGTCCGAGCCAGGGCCGTAACTAGGGTTTAGAAATTAGTGAGGTCCAGATTTTTTTCGAGCGCGGCGGGACGAGCAAAATTCAGACCAAAATGACATCTACAAACACAACCCAAGCTATACAGTATCACTAAACACAAAACGCTCGACGCTCCCTCTTTTCAAAGGAAAAGTGGTAATATGCGTTTCATACACGGAGAACGGTTCAGTCTCTTTTTTTTTTTTTAGGAAATAATTACCGAGGTCCGGACCTCGGTGACCTCATAGGTAGTTAAGGCCATGGTCCGAGCACGTGATGAATTGTGGCAACGCGCTCGAGACAATTGCGAAACGATCCGCAATACTCCAGGAATTTTTGAGTGTGTCAGACAATCACTGGTGCAACGTGCTGAGGTATGCATTCAAGAAGTAGGAAAGAATTTCGAACATTTACTTTAATGAAGCAAATGTATCACACTGTGTGTGTTTGCATAAAATGTAAAAAAATCTTTAGGAGTTTAATTTTTCTGTCGCGTGCTATAGCTCGAAATCTACGGTTTCTCGACCTATGTTTATGTGGTCTTTTTCTTTACTTTTATCTCAAGAATACACCCTGCGATTTATGAAACACATTCATGCATCACCCCATTATAAATCTGAGTGATGAATTAAGTCACTTTTTCATAGATAAGCAGAGACATAAAACAAACTAACCAACTATAATATACTTCACACAATACAGAAGGTTAACAAAGTAAAATAGACAACACGATGACTGTCCTCCAGAACAAATGGCAAAGCTCATCAATGAAATGCCAGAACGTGTGTCACCTTTACATAATTCAAAGGGGAAAGCAACACGATGCTAAATATATTGATCCAATAAATCTGTTATTATTTATCGAGTTTTATTATCAAATCAAAAACTATCGAAAAAACCGAAGATATCTACTTTTGTCCACCCTTTGGACACTAAGCTTTTGAGCATAAACTTTTTACGCCCCTCAAAAAACTAAAATGGTGTGGAACCTGGTCAAGTGTCTCTTCTACAGTCAATAGTTTCAGCAATTGAGTAAGTTTTGTAGGATCCTTACATTTGCTACAATTGTTTACAATTGTTACAGTTAGTATTTTACTGGGTGACAAGACAGTGTGGACACCCTGTAGAAATTATTACCTTTACTTTCTTGTCTTAACGCTCATACGAGGTCAGACGTGCTTTTAGAGATACTGAAACATAACTTGGTTTAAGGTCTTTTCTTTTTCGCATATTCTAGGAAAATGTCTAATAATACCCACACCACGAACTGAGCATAGCGTTAACACGTTAATTAGCAGCCCAAAGACTCACTCTACATAAAGAGGGTAAATGCCAAAGATAAATTACAATAACAACAAAATATATCCAAAAAACAGTTGAAGGAACCCTGCTGCGAGTGCGAGGAAATGGCAGTTTGGCTATTCGTAGTAAAAAAGAAAAGACCAAATCTACTGCAGGGCAGAATCGCATTATTCAAAGACTCTCTCCTTTCGATCGCTTTAAGACAGCTCCAGAAATATGTGCATAGTTGTAAATACGTTCACTGTGAACGAAAACTTAATGAACGTGGTCCGCATTGCTGTCAGAAAGTTGTAGTTTTATGATATGATTAAGGAAAGAGGACTGAGTTTGTAAAGGAACATTAAAACTGGGGCGATGAATGGAAAAAGGTTTTATCGAAAGATGAGACCAAAATTAACTTTATGGAAATAAAGGGCGGCGGTTTTTGAGACGACATAACCATGAAAAGTTCACTCTAATTGTAACGTGAAAACTGTAAGACATGATTCTATTATGGTGTGGGTCGTTTCAGTTCAGTTGTGTGATCGTGTATAACACTGCCGAATGGAGGTCGTTTAAATGGGAAGAATTCATACGTCATGGGCCAAGATAACGACCCAAAATGCATTGCAATACTCGACAAGGGTCATTAGAAAGGTACAGCAGACTGAGAGACTCCAAGCACTGAGTGATCTAAAACATCATTCAGAATTTGTAAAAAAAAAAAAAAAAAGCGAACCAAAACTACTGTATATCGGAACGACACGAGTGCCCCCGCCTATATTCGTGACCTTAACATTTGATGCAAGGACCTGATTCTTGCTCGCGACACATCGTCTTGTAATGATGCATACATGTATGGTTTCATCATTTTATGCTAAGCTGTTCAAAGTTATGGCGCAGACACTAAAAAGCTTAGTGAGTCATGCTATAGACACCGTCTTGTAACGATACATATGCGTATGAAGTTTCACCAATTTATGTTGAACAGTTCAAAAATTATTATGACACGGACAACAATACAATCTACAGTCGATTCGAGATACGAATCCATCATCCGTATTGGACGAGATCACACTAAATACTGAATATCTTTGTAAATTAATAATAATCATTTGCCGTAACTTACTCGTATGGTCTCATATTCTACATATCGGGTGCGGCAAAAGTAACGCCCTTTTAATAATTGTACATCTTTTTTTAAGGTGTATTGAGCCAACCACAAAATTAATTAAATTCCAGTTATTTTTTAGTTTTTACTGAGAAAGTACTTATTATTTTTCTTAAAATGCTGTATTTTTCTTAAAAACCTTATTATTTCTCTTAAAATGCTGTAATTGATTTATTTCCTTCAATAAAAGAGAATAAACTAAAAAGGGCGTTATTTTTGCGCACCCTTATATTAAACTGGAAATGCGATGAACTTTGTTCTTTGTTTTTCATTTTTTTTCCTAACTGTATACTGACTTTGACTTACGATCGGTAATGTATATATGTATGAACAACTTAACAAACTGTAAAGGAGAACTTAAATTTAACATGACGCGTGACCACTAACATCTGGTTTGAGACTCGCGAGCTAAATATCATTGATATCATACGATTAAAAAAAAAAAAATCACCCTTTCATTCCCTAAAAGAAAATCTTATCCAAAGCACCTCCGTAGTAGAACTTCTATACCAAACTTCTACATTGTGGGAGCACTTACGAATACTTTGAACCAAAGCGAGACTTCCAAATTGGCTAACGTTCAAAACTGTTTCGGTCGAAAAGTTACAAGTGTCCTTTTATTAGAAAAAATCCGCTTGTATCACGTAATAAAGGGGAAAATTTACTGCTGATACATATTCGACAGTCGAGATTTTTTGTTTCTAGATTCAGAAACTTCAGAGAAATGGATATTAACGCTCTTGTTTGCTGTTGTTCTATTTAAAGAGCTTTGCCTTTTTGAAGATAACGTGTATTACTTATTTGCTTTCTGTTATTTACAAGTATATATATATATATGTATGTATGATACACACAGACAGTGCATGGAACAAGGAACTCTTCTGGGAAAATTAAATCCACTATAGTCCGAATAAGTAATGGTAAATGACAAACACTATAGTTTTTTCTTTTTCATGATGTTAGCCCGACGTTGTCAACGGGTCACTTGCAAAGACTATTCGGACTGTAGTGCATTTAATTTTCCCAGAAGAGTTCCTTGTTCCATGCACGGTCTGTGTGTATCATGAAAAACCTCAGGGGAGCATTCTGAGTTTAATCCCATATATATTATATATATATATATATATATATATATATATATATATTAGGGTGCCACTTATTTGGGGTGTTTTTCATTTTTTGGGAATTTCTATCAGGACGGGCGCATTTCTGGTGTCATTCCGTCTAAAAACATTGTGTGTAAAATATTTTTGAAATAAAATAATAATTAGAACTGCCTCAACGAGGTCAAAGTTTATACTTTTTGTCGAAAAGTACTCATGGCGTTCTGTTATCATGTCAGTTTTCGTTTCGATAGCTGCTGTAGTTTCTGAGTTGAAAAATGATAACAGACAGACAGACGGACGGTCAGAGTCGTTGGTTTAGTCTTCCGCACTGGTGTACAGAAGACTAAAATGAGGTATTATACAGGGTGTAACACGAGTTTATCCAAATATTGATACAGGCGAAAGAACATGTTATTCTAAGTAGAAAATGGGTTGGGACGAGTTTTGCCAACACTAACATTGTTTCATTCTCTTTTTCAGTGAGTTCTGAAACGACGTGATGGCTTCGGCAACAAGATCTAAAACAGCAGTCTATCTCCTGGGGACCGTGGACCACAGCATCACAGGAAGCATGCTGCCTACGGGAAAGCAGGCGCTTCAGTACTTTTTCCACCTTCACCTTGACGTCAAGAAGCCGATCAAGGAAGCAGCCGCTGAGACAGTGACCGCAGTCAAGGAATTCTGGGAGCGGTCCCGTATTCCTACGCAGAAAGACAACGCGCAAGGGACAAGGTTCTCCGAATGTACGAGAAGTGGCGGGCTCTGAACAAGAACTCGAAACGGCGCACTGTGACCCAAATCAGGAACGAGGCCGAGTTCCTCTCATCCCTTGACCGCCTCTTCGACATCGCACACGAACAGGCGATGTCGATGATCACAATCGAAGAGGACAGGGAGTTCCTGACGGGACAAAGGGCCGAGGTGCGGCGCGGCCGCATCTCCTCCACACGTGACATGACGCTGCACACTGAGGAGGAGCGTGCGAGGAGACAGGAAGCGGAAAGGAGCCGCCGGCAAGATGATGAAAGGGCGAACAGAGAGAGCCGAGAAGAACTCGTCGAACTGGCATCGAGCTCCAGCTCAGGTGCAAGCAGCCCGACTCGGTCACCGACACGGCGTCGTCGCCGAGAAGAAGAGGAAGAGCTCTCTCTCCCGGGCCCGTCCACGTCGAATGCAGAAGCATCTACGACCCCTTTACCACCCAAGCGATTCCGCGCGTCGAAAAAGATGATCACCCCTGATCTCTCCGCAGCGATGGATCGGACGAAACTTACCGACCGAGAAGGTGTTTTTTTGCTGTCGGCGGCTGCGAGGAGCTTGGGCCACGACCCTGAGGAGCTGGTCTTGAACCGCGAATCCTCCCGCCGCGACCGAGCAAAGTTCCGTGCTATGGCAGCAGCGGAAATGAAGGCAGCCTTCCATCCTACTGTGCCGCTGACCGTTCACTGGGACGGGAAAATCGTACCAGCGGCTGACGGAGGCCCTGCTGAAGATCGCCTTCCAGTTCTGGTGTCTGGGGAGAACGTCGACAAGCTTCTGGCTGTGCCCAGCCTCCCCGACGGCACCGGCCGCGCCATGGCGGAAGCCGTCCTCTCTGCCCTCGAGGATTGGGACATCAAGGGACGGATCTGTGCCCCTCTTTTGACACCACTGCCTCAAACACAGGACTCTCAGGAGGAGCTTGCTATATCATTGAGCAGAAACTCGAGAAGACAGTGCTTCATTTGGCTTGCCGCCACCACATCCACGAACTGGTGCGAGAAGGCATTCACGGCGTGCCTCGGTCCCTCTACTGGTCCTGACATCCTCCTGTTCAAACGATTCGCCGCCCAGTGGGACTTCATCGATCAAACCAAAGCGAAGCCCTTCGAGGATGGAACCATGCCGCAGCACCTGAAGGACGCCCGCGACGACCTGCTGATCGAATTCAGCCGCCTCCTCGACGGTCAACATCCACGTGATGACTACAGGGAACTTCTGGAGCTCTCTGTAATTGTGCTGGGCGATCCGAACAAGCGGGTGCCCGGTTCGCTCGTCCCGGCGCCTTCCATCGCGCGCGCTGGATGGCAAAAGTCATCTATGCCATCAAACTGTTCCTGTTCCGGGAACAGTTTCAGATGTCGTCAGGCGAAGCGGCTGGAATCCGGCGATTCACCATCTTCGCCGTGTCCATCTACGTGACGGCCTGGTACAAAGCGCCGCTCCCGGCAACGGCCCCAGCCGCGGACCTCGCGCTGCTCAAGGCCCTCGTCTATTATCCGGACTCAGCGGTGGCCAAGGCGACGGCGACAGTCTTCGCCACGGCACCTATGGTACTTGAGCGAGCGCCTTCGTCACCTGGCATCTTCGACGAGGGTATCGACTTGGCGACAAAGCGGGAGATGATTAAAGCGATGGAAGAAGAGGAAGGATCGGAGGATCCCCCGCGGCGTATCAATGTGGACCTGTCCACCGCCTCAATCGCCAACAATACATTTGGCCAAGTTCACAACGACTACATCAAAGGAGTTTCTCAAGGTTCTGGACATCAGCACCGCCTTCCTGCTCAAGGATCCGGAGGAGTGGCGGACGGACCCGCCTTCATCGCCGCATCCCGCCGAGTCCAGGCCCTTCAAGTTGTCAATGACTTCGCGGAGCGCGGGGTGGCGTTGATGCAGTCTTTCACCTGGCCCTTACCAAGAGTGAAGACCAAAGGCAGTTCCTCTTACAAGTGGTCGAGAAGCACCGCTGTGACTTCCCAACCGCCCGCAAGTCCCACCGTGACCTCTGCAAAGTAGGCAACAATGAGAGGGAGATGGGCGCCATGATACCCCCCCCCCCCTTGAGGGTCTAATACTCAGTTGAGGGGGACCTAGAGTTGAAGTATAAGTCCAGTTATATGTTTTAAGGTCAAGATTAGTAGCTTGACAAACTAGAAGTGATATTTATTTGCTAGAGGCATAGAACATCATGATCTAAATTTCTACTTTTCGAGAAAATATACAAAACTTTGACCGTATGAGGCAGTTCTAAATATTGTTTTATTTCAAAAATATTTTACACACGATATTTTTTGACAAATGGAACCAGAAACGCGCCCGTCCCGATAAAAATTCAAACTTTCGAAAAAAGTGTCACCCTAATTATATATATATATATATATATTATATATATATATATATATATATATTATATATATATATATATATATATATAAGGTTTATTGGCTAGACTAGTCCATATGACAAATATTATTAATGCAATGACAGTTCATATACTAAGGATAAAAATATACACAAATGATTAGAAATAATACTGTAATGTCGAAGTTAAGTGGAGCTACAGACAGACGTTTTCGTACCAAGAATTCCATAGTTTAGAGGATAAATGGCAGGACTCCTGGATAGCTTGGATAATCGAGTTGGTTGATTTTTTAATTCTTTGCATTAGATTGTATTGAGCACGTCTTGTTACCTCCGGGAAGCTCGGGACATTGCGGGTAGCAAACATTTGCGAAGCTGAGCATCTTGCGGATAATTCATGTAAGAGTCTAAAAGACCTGTTGTACAGCAAATTTAGGGTTCTGCCAGAACCTTTTTTATAATTCACCCACAGTTGCTGTCCGTATACACAGGGTGTACATAAAGTCAGGATCTATTTTTGTGAAGCACTTGGAAATTATATGGAATTCAATCATAAAATGATAAAGTGGTAACATTTATTAAATAATTAAGAGTAGGATCCGACGTGACGCCCATCAGTATCCCTGCACAGCTCAAATCGTTCCGCAGCATTTCTAAACACATTCTGGAGCATTTGCGGGGTTATGTTATCTGCAGCAGTTCGTATACGTGTACGTAAGTTTTCAAGACTCGTAATCTTCGTCTGATAGACGTGCGACTCGATAAAGCCCCATGCAAAGAAATCTAAAGGGGCTAAATCTGGTGATCTCGCTGGCCAAGGTCTATTGCTTCCGCGTCCGATCCAGCGATTTGGAAAAACGTCCATTTAGATAATCCTGAACAATTTTGGCATAGTGACAGGAGCACCATCATGTTGATAGACGACGGGATAGGATGCTAGTACCGCCGTCTATCAACATGATAGTGCTCCTTGTCACTATGCCAAAATTGTTCAGGATTATCTAAATGGACGTTTCCAAATCGCTGGATCGGACGCGGAAGCAACAGACCTTGTGTTGCGAGATGACCAGATTTAACCCCTTTAGATTTCTTTGCATGGGGCTTTATCGAGTCGCACGTCTATCAGACGAAGATTACGAGTCTTGAAAACTTACGTACATGTATACGAACTGCTGCAGATAACATAACCCGCAAATGCTCCAGAATGTGTTTAGAAATGCTGCGGAACGATTTGAGCTGTGCAGGGATACTGATGGGCGTCACGTCGAATCCTACTCTTAATTATTTAATAGATGTTACCACTTTATCATTTTATGATTGAATTCCATATAATTTCCAAGTGCTTCACAAAAATAGATCCTGACTTTATGTACACCCTGTATTACTGCAGAAAGTACGAAAGAGAGTATCTTTAGCTTCACTTGTACAGAATCGAAAGTTCCTTATGGTCATATTCGCTTTAGCACAAAGGCTTCGAGATTGTTTTCTTATATCCGAGTCATCACTCAAGGAGATGGTAATAGTTTGACCCAAATAGTTAAACTCTTGTACTTCCTCAATTACTTCACCATTCATTTTAAACCTTATATCAGCTGGCTGATTACAGCTTTTAGGATGAAATTGCATAACCTTAGTTTTTGTAACATTAAAAAGAATATCATGTTTCTGCGAATACACTTCGCAGACTTTTAGTAGTCGATCCAGACCTTTAACAGAGGGACTTATGGAGCTATTGAAGAATAGGGATCCCAGCCTTCTTTAGTTAGCTTTATAAGGCTAACTAACAAAAATATCATGACCTAACCAATCGTCAAGAGCGTACAGTTAACCTAACGATTGGTTAGGTTAGGTCGTGATATTTTCGTTAGTTAGCCTTATAAGCCTAACTAAAAAAGGCTTGGGTCCCTATTCTTCAATAGCTCAGGACTTATTAACACCATATCATCGGCATAAACTAAGTTATTTATCCTTGTGTTATCTATACAACATCCCGCTGTCGCCTCATTAAGTGAAGCAATTAATTCGTCAATATACACATTAAACAGCATAGGGGAGAGCAAGGAGCCTTGTCTCACCCCGCAAGAGGAGCCAAAACACTCGGATAGTACATTGTCCACGTAACGGTGAAAGGTTGGTGGGAATACCAAAATTTCAATACGTTTAATATGTACATGGAAACCTTCCTGTCTTCTAGTTTTTCAAATAAAATATCGTGGTTCACTCTATCATATGCCTTACTTATATCTAGGAAACAGCTATAAATAGTTGAATTACTGTCAATGCATTTAGATATTGTTTCTTTAAGTACATAGATACACAGGTCAGTTCAGTGGGACCTTTTAAAACCAAACTGATTAGATGTCCATAGGAAATCATTTAATCGGAGTAACAAGAGTTTTTCTAGTAATTTCGAGAAGCAGGAAGCGACAGCAATAGGCCTGTAATTATTGCTGGACAGAATGTCTCCGTACTTATTTTTGACCAGGGGCAAGATATATACCCTCATGAACTCTGCAACTCTGTATATATACATATAAATACACACACACACACACACACGTGTGTATGTGTGTGAGAACAGAAAAGTTAAAGTTTATGACAGGCTCCTTACCGCGAAGCACTTGTGTTTATTTCGCAACACATTTAAAAAAAATTAAATTACTTGATAGTTCTCATTACAAACGCGATTTTCTCACATACTTCGACATCAACATCCGCTTAACTGACTTTTTTTCCTTCTTTTCTTCAGAGTTAATATTTAAGATGTTGAAATGACCAAACTTTTACCTTTAATAACGAGATTAAACCTAACGAGGTTTCAACAGGTTATAACTATTTCACAATCGACCCAGAATGGGGAATTCAACCAAATTCAACCATGATTATCATTTTTATAACGCGTATAAGTCGTTATTAAATTTTAGGGTTGTTCCAACAAAATATCCTTCCTTGTGACCTAAATTGCTTTTTAAACAATAACTGGACTTTGCAATTGTGACTAAGAGGAGGCTAACAATGAACTAATTTGGCATTTCCACTTACAATGACCTCACTGCAAATGACAATGACTAAAGTACGTAGTTCCAGACTGGGAATGGGAATGAACCTCGTCCAAAACTTCATTTGGAATGCCCATTTTGGGATTTGTTACACATTCCATCTAAGAATGAAAAATAGGAATGACCCATAACGACAAGAGACTCACTAAGCCAAGTACTGTATAGGACCCACAACGTGTTTAGAATATAGTAAATACAAAGGCGTTTCGTCACAATGAATTTTCATTTACATCGTGTTTTTTTAATCGCAATTTATATTCAAAGTTTCAATATATATATACTGTATATACATTGGTAAACCTTAATTTTCCTTCCGCCTGAATTGTTCATTCTAACAGTCAAGCTTGTAGCTCCACCTTAGACCTACAGCTTAATGTGGAATCCGAACCACATTATACTGTTCTAATTTGGTGCGGATTACCCAAGCTGCTTAGGGCCCCCAATCCCCCCAGTGGGGAGACTGGGGAGATGGGGCAGATGTGTTATTAACACCTTCCCTGACTCTTCCTTAATGTGCGTACTAAATTTGGTTTGGTGCGGATTAGTCGAGCCGTTTTGGCTAGCACAGACAGATAGGCATCATCCCAAGCATATATAAATAACTAGAACGTCCGCTACGCAGTGTGTAGCAAAAGCCTCCGAAACCCAACCTAGGGAAGAACTGGGAGGGGTGTAAAACCTTCCCTGGTTCTACTTAATGTGTGTACTAAATTTGGTGGTTTAGACGTGTATAACTAACATAAAACATCATTAACAGACAGATATCATCCGTGTGTGTGTGTATATATATATATATATATACCCGGTGTTCCCAAAAAATTTCCCTAAAAATGTTCCTTCAATGTTCTAAGCATAAAAAGGAATGTAGACAAAGACAAACGCATTAGGTACGTAAAACATTGGAGTTTATTAACCTTAATTAAACAAGATGTTTAATATAATCGTCATTTTTTTCTAACACAATATTCAACCTTACATAAATGTTTGACATAATTTTTTGGAAATAGCTCAGCTGGGATGGTATTGATTACCTCAAAGGCTTTGGTCTTTAGGTTTTCGAGTGTCTTAGGCTTGTTAGAATAAATCCCAGAAAAATGCTTCCTCAAAAAGTTGCGAGTTTCACAAGCAGTGTGTGGAGGTGTTCCATCCTGCTGAAACTATTGTGAATTTGGGGTAATGCAGTTATTTCTTTTACGGAACAAACTAATTAGTTGTGGTAAGTAGTGGTAAACCTATTGGTAGAGGTATCGTCTTTATTATTACTTTAAGTCTGAAATAATGAATGAACGGTTTTAATATACAATATTTATCAATTATTAGGTAATGAAAGATTAGAAATGTAGAGGTACAGTATACGCGGAATAAAATCTCCAATCTGTTACCTTTCTCAAGAAGAAATTCCAATAATAAAATAGATTCATGTAGAGGTACAGTATACGCGGAATAAAATCTCCAATCTGTTACCTTTCTCAAGAAGAATTCCAATAATAAAATAGATTCATGTAGAGGTACAGTATACGCGGAATAAAATCTCCAATCTGTTACCTTTCTCAAGAAGAAATTCCAATAATAAAATAGATTCATGTAGAGGTACAGTATACGCGGAATAAAATCTCCAATCTGTTACCTTTCTCAAGAAGAAATTCCAATAATAAAATAGATTCATGTAGAGGTACAGTATACGCGGAATAAAATCTCCAATCTGTTACCTTTCTCAAGAAGAAATTCCAATAATAAAATAGATTCATGTAGAGGTACAGTATACGCGGAATAAAATCTCCAATCTGTTACCTTTCTCAAGAAGAAATTCCAATAATAAAATAGATTCATGTAGAGGTACAGTATACGCGGAATAAAATCTCCAATCTGTTACCTTTCTCAAGAAGAAATTCCAATAATAAAATAGATTCATGTAGAGGTACAGTATACGCGGAATAAAATCTCCAATCTGTTACCTTTCTCAAGAAGAAATTCCAATAATAAAATAGATTCATGTAGAGGTACAGTATACGCGGAATAAAATCTCCAATCTGTTACCTTTCTCAAGAAGAAATTCCAATAATAAAATAGATTCATGTAGAGGTACAGTATACGCGGAATAAAATCTCCAATCTGTTACCTTTCTCAAGAAGAAATTCCAATAATAAAATAGATTCATGTAGAGGTACAGTATACGCGGAATAAAATCTCCAATCTGTTACCTTTCTCAAGAAGAAATTCCAATAATAAAATAGATTCATGTAGAGGTACAGTATACGCGGAATAAAATCTCCAATCTGTTACCTTTCTCAAGAAGAAATTACAATAATAAAATAGATTCATGTAGAGGTACAGTATACGCGGAATAAAATCTCCAATCTGTTACCTTTCTCAAGAAGAAATTCCAATAAAAATAGATTCATGTAGAGGTACAGTATACGCGGAATAAAATCTCCAATCTGTTACCTTTCTCAAGAAGAAATTCCAATAATAAAATAGATTCATGTAGAGGTACAGTATACGCGGAATAAAATCTCCAATCTGTTACCTTTCTCAAGAAGAAATTCCAATAATAAAATAGATTCATGTAGAGGTACAGTATACGCGGAATAAAATCTCCAATCTGTTACCTTTCTCAAGAAGAAATTCCAATAATAAAATAGATTCATGTAGAGGTACAGTATACGCGGAATAAAATCTCCAATCTGTTACCTTTCTCAAGAAGAAATTCCAATAATAAAATAGATTCATGTAGAGGTACAGTATACGCGGAATAAAATCTCCAATCTGTTACCTTTCTCAAGAAGAAATTCCAATAATAAAATAGATTCATGTAGAGGTACAGTATACGCGGAATAAAATCTCCAATCTGTTACCTTTCTCAAGAAGAAATTCCAATAATAAAATAGATTCATGTAGAGGTACAGTATACGCGGAATAAAATCTCCAATCTGTTACCTTTCTCAAGAAGAAATTCCAATAATAAAATAGATTCATGTAGAGGTACAGTATACGCGGAATAAAATCTCCAATCTGTTACCTTTCTCAAGAAGAATTCCAATAATAAAATAGATTCATGTAGAGGTACAGTATACGCAGAATAAAATCTCCAATCTGTTACCTTTCTCAAGAAGAAATTCCAATAATAAAATAGATTCATGTAGAGGTACAGTATACGCGGAATAAAATCTCCAATCTGTTACCTTTCTCAAGAAGAAATTCCAATAATAAAATAGATTCATGTAGAGGTACAGTATACGCGGAATAAAATCTCCAATCTGTTACCTTTCTCAAGAAGAAATTCCAATAATAAAATAGATTCATGTAGAGGTACAGTATACGCGGAATAAAATCTCCAATCTGTTACCTTTCTCAAGAAGAAATTCCAATACTAAAATATAAATCCATTATAAAATAACGTGAAATAAAAATAGGGACACCTTTTTGGGACACATATATACGGTATACTGATACACGTATATATGATGAGAGAGAGAGATTCCCTGAATTTAGTTAGGTACTACACGTACAGTATACACGTGGGAAAGTTTAACTTTGATGGGCTAAAAAGGGATGAACCAAACAACGAAATTTGATCCATGCAATAAAATTACCAAAACTTAATTACAAAGTTGAAAATTAATTATTGAATGCAATTTTCATCCAATTAAATTAAACTAATATTAAATTAATATTAAAAAACAATATTAATTTTTCATTAAAAGATGCTTTAAAATTATTCATTATTAATAATAAAGATAATAAAAATAATCGCATAATATCATAATTATTAATAATTAATAATAAAGATAATTATGACTATTTTGGGGTTATTTAACCTCTTTCGTAACTACAAAGGTCATGTGACGAAGGGGACCTACGGCTTTACGTGGGATACGAACCACGGGTCACTACACCATCTGACCCCTATCCAACTACTGAATAGGCCTAACGTCGCTTAACCTCGCCGATCGTACTGGAAGCGGTATTACGACCTGGCCACGATGTAACCCTACTCTACAATTTTTAGCGTATGTACGTGTACAACTGTCGAAAGAAATACGTCGAAGGAAATACAATCTACGAAAAAATTAATAGAAATTTCAAAATTAGCAAAAATTCATACTAATTAGATGGAAACCAAAGGAATAATAAAAAATTATCAATTAGAATGACGGTGTATTCGGCACTCAATCATAAAACGCGTGAACGTCTCACCAGCTCGTATATTTAACTCGTCACTGGCGAGCGGGAGAATGGATTTTACGAACGTGATTATAAATAAATGGTGGACTTATACCCATCTGATCGACAAGACATAACATTGACAATAAAAAACTAACTTAACCTAGCCCAGAGAAACTTGCCGATTTTATATCAAGTCGATCAGGTGCCGATAGCCCAGTAAATATTCAATTTAGCGATCCCCTAAAATTATATCAATTTCGTCGACGGGATATTCTATCGCCACTCTAATAAACTAATTTAACTGAACCAAACCTAACTACACAGAGCCTTATTTTTACCATTCAGTGAAAAATCACTTCGTGAGCAACAGCACCATTCTTGAAGTACAGTTTTCCATCCGAGTTTTCTACGCATTGGCGGAACTTCAACAATTTTGATTCGACTATTTTTTTTCCTGTTTTCGTTTATTTGAAATAAGAAATAAATGATAAACAGACTCACTCTCTCTCTCACTCTCTCGGTGGTGTGGACCGGTGCAGACCACTAATTTTCATTCTTTGCAAATGTACAATGTGAATTTCACCTAAAACTATTGCTTGCTGTAATATGTAATACGAATAACACTCGAACAATATTATATTTCTGGTACAATCTGTGACTTAACTCCGTGAAATTAGCATATTTGGATTCTGGACTAGTCCAACGACCTCAGGTTGCATCTCTAGTGTGTGTGTATATATATGTGTATATATACACACACACACACACCACACACACAGAGCATATATATATATATATATATATATATATATATATATGGGGCAACCAGTGCGAGACGACCTACCCAAGTGCTGGTCAGTGCGGAACTGAAGTAACCGAATGGTACTTTCACTGTAAAACTCGCTGTTGCAGTGCGAGCAATCAAATTTATAGACGTATGACGAGCACAAAAGGGGAGGGAATCTATCCTTAAAACGAAAGTAAGATCCTATAATGGAAGGATTTATAGAAATTAATATAAAATTAATTTGGGGTAAAAATTCCTTCGACACTTCAGACAAGTCCCTCTCAATCTTGTCACTAACGGAGACCGAGGTTACTAAGGAAAGGTGACGAAACAATTGTCTTTGGAAACATTAAAAACGGGTCTTTGGGCTATAAATATTGTCGAAAAATTTAGAAATATGTTTCTGAATTAATTCAAATATTGAAATACTAATTTAAATATTGTCAAGAAATACAAAATAATTTTTCGCCAAAATTAATTTTAAATTAGTTTTGATAAATCCTTCCACTGTAGGATCTTACTTTCGTTTTAAGGACAGATTCCCTCCCCTTTTGTGCTCGTCATGCGTCTATAAATTTGATTGCTCGCACTGCAAGAGCGAGTTTTACATTGCAAGTACCATTCGGTTACTTCAGTTCCGCATTGACCAACATTTGGGTAGGTCGTCTCGCACCGGTCACCCCGTTAGTAACCCAATAGAATCCATAATACGTGAACATTCGGTTGGATATGACACTCCCTTTTCACACACACACACACACACACACACACACACATATATATATATATATATATATATATATATATGAAAATTATTTCACAAAAGTAACGTGCGAATAATATTTATGATGAAAATAACCACGAAGGAAAAAGGAAACAGAATGGTGTTCAAGCGCTTTCGTCTAATGACATCCTCAAGAACATTTTCCTGAGGATGTCATTAGACGAAAGCGCTTGAGCACCATTCTGTGTTTCCTTTTTCCTTCGTGTTATTTTCATCATATATATATATATATACAGCGTGTCCGTAAAGTCATGGTGGGATTTTAAATAGCTATATTATGCAACGAAACATGAAAATGAGATGAAAAAAAGGCAAATTGAAGAACTCTAAAAGAATAACTTTATTTAACGTAGTTCGATATGGGCTCCTCTGGTAGCCCTGCAGACATCTAGGCGGTGATGTGTGTCTGTAAAGTCATGGTGGGATTTTAAATAGCTATATTATTGCAACGAAACAAGATAATGAGATGAAACAATGCCAAATTTAAGAACAACTCTCAAAGTTGTATCTTGTAGTTAGTCTAGGCTAAGCTTAACCTTTATCTCGTAGTTAGTCTAGGCTGTCCACATGCCTATGTTGAACATGAGCGTAATAGCCCGAAAGTTAATGTGTGGTGTGCTCTAGCACGAGATCGAGTGATTGGCCCATTTTTTTCGCGGAACCCACTGTGACGTCACACAACTACCTCGCTATGTTGGAACATTTTGCAGTACCCCAATTTATTGACAATAATGTCATCTTTCAGCAAGATGTGCTCCTCCGCACTATGCCAACGTTGTTCGAGAATTCCTTAATGAAAAATTTCCACAGAGATGGATAGGAAGAGGAGGATGGAAGCCATGGCCTCCACGCTCTCCGGACCTGACACCTTTGGACTTTTATTTGTGGGGTTACGTCAAGCAAAGCGTGTACAGTGTACCCATTAGGGATATTCATCACTTGCACGAGCGAATCACAGAAGCTATCGCATCCGTCACTCCTGATGTTCTTGGGCGTGTGTGGCTGGAATTGAATCACCGCCTAGATGTCTGCAGGGCTACCAGAGGAGCCCATATCGAACTACGTTAAATAAAGTTATTCTTTTAGAGTTGTTCTTCAATTTGCCTTTTTTCATCTCATTATCATGTTTCGTTGCAATAATATAGCTATTTAAAATCCCACCATGACTTTACGGACACACTGTGTATATATTATATATATATATATATATAATATATATATATATATAATATATTATATATATATATATATATATATATATATATATCTGGTCAAAAAAGAAACGCAATTAGCTTGCATATGGTGTAAAATTTAAGTTGTTAGTGGTATTATCACAGTTTCAAGATTATGGTTAAATGTTTGTTCAAATCTTTTAAAGCCACTTAGTGCATGTTTTTAAACCTGACTAATCCCGGCTAAGACGCCATTTTGTTACAAACAATAAACAGAGATTAAATTGAATGTATTCTTTATGAAGGCATGCATTTTTTCTTTGACTTCACAGAATACACACTGCCCGTTGAGAAAACCAAACTTTTTCCCGCGATTGAGGCATGCCACGACTCTCAGAGGTCAACAGAGGTCGTGCCTTGGGCATGTTGGATGCAGGCATGTCTGCTGTCCAAGTTGCACAACGAATGCATGTGCATCCCAACACAATCTCTAGGCTTGTTAGACGGTACAATGCCACAGGAAGTGTTCAGGACCTGCCAAGACGTGGGCGACCTCGTGTGACGACCCAACGCCAGGATCGCCACATTGTACTGCAGCACCTGCGTCATCGGCAGCGGAATGCTCGTCAGACAGCCAGAGAGACACCTGGTATCCACAACAACAGAATTAGTGACCAGACCGTCAGAAACCGACTCCGTAATGCAGGACTCCGATCCCGCAGGCCTTACAGAGGTCCTTTTCTCACTGATGCAAGAAGGCAACGACGCCTGCAATGGGCGTATCAGCACCGTGACTGGACACAAAGAATGTGGAACCAAGTCCTCTTTTCTGACGAGTCTCGCTTCAGACTGTCCAATTCTGATGGCCGTGTCAGGGTATACAGACGACCAGGGGAGCGATACTCAGATGCTGCAGTAGTGGAGCATGACAGATGGGGAGGACCAAGTGTCATGGTTTGGGCAGGAATTGCCTTTGCTTCAAGAACTGAGCTGGTGGTTGTTGATGGCGCTCTGACTGCCCAGCGCTACAGGGATGAGATTCTTCACCCACATGTTCTTCCATTCATGAGGCAACATCCAGAATTGGTGCTCCTGCAACAGGACAATGCCAGACCTCATGCAGCCAGGAGAGTGCAAGCGTACCTTACAGGGACAACAGGTGCAGACCTTACCATGGCCAGCCTTCAGCCCAGACATGTCACCGATAGAGCACGCATGGGATGAACTTGAACGGCGAGTTCGCAGACGTCAGCATCAGCCGCAGAACATCAGGGAACTGACCAATGCAATTATTGAAGAGTGAAGGGCCATCCCTGTTGCTTTCCTGCAGAGACTGTTGAGGTCGATGAGGGCCAGACTCCAAGCCTGCATTGTGGCTAGGGGTGGCCATACGCGTTATTGACTGTTTGTTATGTTAAAGAATCATTTACTATATACTGAGTCATCATGTTTATTAATAAATCTCAAAAATTGCGTTTCTTTTTTTGACCAGTATATATATATATTTCATCAGTGTCTTTGACACAGTGTGTTAATATATTGAGACCATTAAGTTTAAAGTAAAAAGGCTTCATTTACTATCTTTTACAAAGCGTCACTCTGCCCACAAACCTATTCCCTATATATATATACTCTTAGCAATGTTGCTGTGGGCCTCTCGTACCCTGAATAGGTTTGTGGGCAGAGTGACGTTTTGTAAAAGATAGTTGCCAAAACGTTTAAAAAATCCTTTGAGCATACATTGGTTTAAAAATGACCATACAATTAACTTTCTATAAACTAGAAGTCGAAACTTATAACAAATATTGCAATAAATATAATCGTGATGCGTAAAATAACCGAAATACAATAACAAAAAAATTGTATTAAAAAATATAATAACAATACGACAATGATAATAATAAGCTTTATTTTAGGGACGTCCATCCGAGCGAAATTTCTTTCGTTCTCTCCAACGATATTCAAGAATTGTCAACAAATTGCAGTATTTTCCCTTATCACTTCATTATTATATAATATTTTAAGATTTTAGTGAAATAAATCCATACAGGTAGTATGTTGTAGTACCCACTTAAACACAAATCATTTAAATGCACACCGACACTTTTAAATAATTCGTAAGTGAAGTTAAAAGAAATAGCTTCGCTCCTCCCGAAAATGACGGTTAACCAACTCGATCAGCCGATGAATGATCGCATCAAATAAGTTTAGATTTCAAATTAAGTTTCAAATAATATTTCAAATGAGTTTAGAAAGGTTATGCGACCATGAAATTACATCTTCTATACACCATTCTATAAGGCAATTTCTCCAGTATGATTTGTTGTATGTGAAATTTTCATAATAAAGCATTAGTGTTTGTATTTTTATTTAATTATAAATTATAGCTACTAAACTGAATTATATATAGAGTTTTCACACTGATTTTCAAATACGTTTCCTTTCTTATCCAACTAAAAGTAAATTTTTGATAATTTAAAAAAAATGGTCTGTACTTTCTAATTTTTTTTTTTTAAAGAATTTAAGAGATTTGGGATCACCTGAAGATCAGGGCCCACAGCCTCAATTACCAAATGATATCTTCATTAAAACTAACGAAAATATCACGACTTAACCTAACCAATCGTCAAGGTAGTACAGTTGACCTAACCGGGAATTCAACTTAATTTATTATATTTGGTACTGTAAAGCAAAAAACAAGAATACATGGGGTCTCTGATCTTCGGGTGATCCGAGATTTGCACTAGAGTGTAATCATTCCATTAATTTTATATTGTAATGACAGAAATCCTTTATATTTTGATCATCTAATGTAATGTGGTACGTATTTATACTCATGGCATAAGATATTAAAGAACTGTAATTAATTAATTTCAAATAAAATGCGAATATATTGGGAGAGCTATCATTCGTACCAACATAGGGCCTATATTAGTTTCTCTTTCTGCGGTGTTTTCTTTACTTCGTTAATTTTCTCCTTCAGGGTTGCCAGTTACAAATTGGGCCAATGTTTAAATCCCTCCCGCTACTAAATTTTCACTTTGAGCTACTTGCTACTTTTTGGACTAATTTAAAACGTGAATGGGTTATTTTTTAAATGTACGCGTTACTAATCTATATAATTTTTATTTTCATAAACTCGAGTACTTTATATAGGGCCTACCTGTTTCTTCTCATGCACGGTACTGTTAGAAAACGTTTTAGAACATAAGAATATATTTTTATGATTAATATACTTTAATTTCACTATGTAGCCCAACTGAAGACCAAAATCTGCCAAGAAATTCCTTTGTTTTTTTAGTTTAAACTTGTTTCTTTTCATAATTTGTATGGAAATCTGATATATATTGAAACTAAGAGTTACTGACGAATATAGCTATTTTTTTTAATTTTAAAAATGAAGATATAAAAACCACCGGTCGTGGCTGTTGTTGGCGGGAGATAAATCGCATAAATATGAAGCTCCAGGCTACCAAGGCCACAGTGCTTATTGTAACTTAGCTTAAATCTAAGCCTTTACTGTCTCCTAAATAAGCCCAAGCTGGAATGGCCTTACGCGTAGGTTACTCTTGGTTTATTTTTTTATTTTTACAGATTTACATGGTTTGAATAATTTTTACGCACCTGAATCTGTAAATGATGAACAAAAATAGGATCACCTGAAGATCAGGGCCCCCAGCCTTCTTTAGTTAGCTTTATAAGGCTAACTAATGAAAATATCACGACCTAACCTAGCCAATCGTCGGAGTCCCGACAAAAGCCCCCTAGGACAAAAGCCTCCTGGACAAAAGCCCTTCAGTTAAAGTGCAAAATAGGACAAAACCCACTCAGTTAAAGTGCAAAATAGGACAAAAGCGTCCATTTTTTATATTATTGTTCGTGTGCTATGAAGTAATCCTAAACAAATATTATAATCTTTGTCTATGTTGATTCACTCTAGTTGATCACTGTTTTGTCTACCTGAATGGTTAGGTTAGGTTAGGTTAGGAACGTGCCACAAAGGAGCATCAACAGCGTTTGAAGAACCTATGTCTGGACTATGTGAATGAGAGGAAGACCTTGGAGGAGTTTCTGAATGGTGTAGGTCACAGCATTAGGTGGAAGTAAAATGACTTTAAATGAACCTTAACACTTAATGAACTTTTTAATATTGTGCTTTATTTGTTTGATTTTCCTTAGATATGGTATGATATTCCTTTTATAATGTTCATTTTTATGGTTGTGTAAATATTAGCGTTAATGTGTGCTACTGTATAATACTTATAATGACTTCCTTATTGCAGTCTTATCATATAATAAATGTAATATTTTACAGTTCATAAACTGTAAATAATAAAGAATAAAAATAATGATTAAAAAAATTCTTATTATTATTTTTCCTAAGGGGCTTTGTCCTACACTCTCAATCGTCAAGGGCGTACAGTTGACCAAACGAGTGGTTAGGTTAGGTCGTGATATTTTCGTTAGTTAGCCTTATAAGGTTAACTAAAGAAGGCTGGGGGCCCTGATCTTCAGGTGATCCCAAAAATACAACTATATGCACTCAATCTTAATGTAATTAATGCATACATGACACAAGCCGCTAATCCGCCATACATTAATGTAATTAATGCATGCATTAATTGCGCATGCGCAAACTTTCTTCCCACTTCATCAGGGAAGAGTGGCAAAAGTTTTAAGTATTTGTCGATATATTCATAATAACAAAAAGTAGGAAACTTTGAACATAAAACAGTCAACGCAAAATTGGTGTGATGTAACGTTACATCGCCTTCAAAATCTGAAGAAATTTTGGTAATCTTTTAGTTTAACGTCGCAAATTAGGTACGTTTACTTTTAAGTTGTTTAAACGTCAAAATTAATTTTGTTTTTATTTTTAGTGTAGAGGTCGTTTTAAACATGGCAGGTTAGATTAGGTTAGGTTAGGTGTACTTCTAAGTTGTGTTAAACGTCGCAAATTAATTTTATTTTATTTTTATTTTATTTTTTATTTGGTGCTACTATAGTATGTGGCCTACCTACGATTGGTTAGGTTTAGTCATGATATTTTCGTTAAAACTAACGAAAATATCATAACTAAACCTAACCAATCGTCAAGGGCGATTGGCATTGGGATGTAAACAAGCAATTAGTAAACAAGATAAGAAGCTATAATTAAAAGGTAGACCGCCGAATCGTAGGTAGACCGCATACTATAGTAGCACCTTTTATTTTTATAAATATAAACAGAAACGATTTAATCACTTGATAATTTGTGTTACTCGACAATATGTGGTCTAAATAAAATCAGTTCTGTTGTTTTTTGTTTCAATAATTTGCGACGTTAAACTACAAAATTACCCAAATTTTTGAAGAAATTGTTAGGATGTTTTATCAGTAAATGAAAGAAATACTAATTCCATCGAAACTAACATAATTTCGATTCTGTGACGGCCTAATCTAGTGGTTCTGAACCGGAGGTACGCGAGGGAATCTTAGGGGTTAAGCGACAGGGTCCTGAAAATATAACCCTTTTAATTTTATATAGGATTAACAAACGGCCACGAGTCACACGGTCGTAAAGAAAGTAAAAATCCTCTAGCTCTCTCGAAAATCCAGAAAATCCCTTGAAAGAGCTCAAGGAGAAGAAAAAGGTTCAGAACCGCTGGCCTCACCTAACCTAATTTAATTAAACCCACAATAACTTGTCGATTAAATGCCACGTAGAGAGGTGTTCGCTAAATTGATTATTAGCCTTTGTATACATATATACAGAAGATATACTGTATATATATATATATATATATAATATATATAGAGAGAGAGAGAAGAGAGAGAGAAGAGAGAGAGAGAGAGAGAGAGTATATAATGATACAAAGACTATAATAAATAATAATAATAATAATAATTACGGTTCTTTAACCTCTTTCGTAGCATATAAGGTAAATGACCGAGGGGACCTACAGCTTTAAATGGGATCCGAACCACTACTCCCACCAAGGGGAGAGGTGCTTTAATCCCAACCAAGCCCGGGTTTCTCCCACTACACATAAAGAAATGCATATTAAAATATATATATACACACACAGTATATATATATATATATATATATATATATATATATATATATATATATACACCTTTCCTTTCAACCTTTCAAAAGTTCCGTGCGATGATTCCTCATTTCACGAAGGTAGTTAGTTGGTTTCTTGTACTTTCCACCTCACATAGCCAGGTACGCCCGGCTCATCGGGGATTGTTCTGAGCCAGGTGTCTAATCTTCTTTTGAAGATGTCCACTGCAACACCACTCGTGTTCCTTAGGTCTTTGGGTAGCTGATTAAACAGTTTTGGTCCTCTCACAACAAAACTATTTTCTTTCAGGGTTAAGGATGTTCCCTGTCTCGCCTTTAATTTGGGAACACGGCACAGTCTTCCTTTTCTACTTTCCACCGTTGTTTGGAGAGTTACAGGGTTCAGAGTAAGATTAAGGACTAGTTTCTCCATTATTTTCAAAGTGTAAATAATGGTGTATCTCTCTCTTCTCCTTTCCAGTGAATATAGGCTTAGTTCGCGTAACCTTTCCCAGTAATTTAGTTCTTTGCGCCCCTTGATCTTGGCTGTGAAGCTTCTCTGAATCCCTTCTAGATGTCTAATGTCTTCTTTTTTATATGGGAATGTTAGGACCGAGCAGTATTCCAATTTGGGTATGATCAGGGTTTTCAGTAGAGCAATCATTATATTCCTATCCCTTCGTTTAAAGGTTCTCAATATGTGCCCAGTTATTCTCTTTGCTCTGTTTACTGCTATCTTATTTTGTGTTTCAAATTTCGCATGATCAGTCATTACAACCCCAAAATCTTTTGCTCTAGAATTTCTCTGAATTTCCTGTCCATTTAGGGTATAATATTCCATGGATTTTAGGTCTTCTCTTTTTCCGTACCTTAACAGCTGAAATTTCTGTGTTAAACTTCATATTGTTGTCTTCCGTCCACTTGTAGATTCTGTTCATGTCGGTTTGTAGAGATCCTATATCTTCTGGGTTTCTTATTTTATGTCATCAGCAAAGGATGTTACTGTGCTGTCTCTGATAACGTCTTCATCTATGTCAGTTAGCATGATTATGAAGAGTAGTGGAGCTAATACTGTTTCTTGTGTTGCTGAGTCGAGGACCTTTGATTCTGATGAAGATACTCCTTGTACTGTAACGACTTGCCGCCGCTCACTAAGGAAATTATATATCCATTTCCCTACTTTTCCTGTTATTCCCATATATTGTCATATGTATTATGATTCCATGGTTACACTTGTCAAACGCTTTGGCAAAGTTTGTGTATATTACATAATAGTTTTCATTACTTTCAAGTGCATCAATAATGTTGTAGTGTTCCATTAGTTGTGATAGGCATGATCTGCCTGACCGAAATCCATGTTGGTTATCATTGAATTTTTTCCGACTTTCCAAAAAGTCATAGATTTTCTGTCTTAGCTATTTTTTCAAATATTTTAGTGAGATGAGATGTAAGCGACACTGGCCTATAGTTATTGGCCTCGGATCGATCTCCTCTATATACTGGGAGTGCTCGCGCTCTTCAGGATGCCCGGTATTTCTCCCGTCTATAGGTGCTCAGCGATTGCATTCTTGCAGTTTTTGATCAGTGTGGCATTCCATTTATCCGGTCCTGCCGCTAAGTGTGTTTTTAGTTTCCCTAGAGCTTGTGTAATATCATCTGTCGTAAAGCCGAAGTCCGTTATACTTTCCCCTTGTAGTTCTTCTTCAAAGAACGCGTTTCTATCGCATATCAGTTTGTCAGTTTTTGGGATACTGAAAGATGATTGGTACTGAGAGGATTGGTCGATTGTCGTGTGGCCTCGCTGGAGGTAGAGATCTTTTCTCTTCCATCCTCCGAGAAGGTGTCGGTGGTTCTGCTATCGGCATCTGTTGTCACTTTTTTAGGGGGCCTGCTTCCTCCTTGTGAGGTTAGTAGGCCTCGGGGTTCGGATCCCCAAATCTACAAAAGAGCCTGCTCTTAACGCCTGCGCGTGCCTGGTTGAGCCCGGGCGCCTGTCTTCTTCTACTCACGCTCTCGTTTCTGTTCCACTCTTTCTCTATTTCTTTCCCATTTCTTCGTCTGTTCCAGTTTCTCTTCTTCACTATCTTCTTTCTTGGTCACATCGACCATCGACCATTGGTACTGAGCTCTTAATATTTCGGATACTTCTGTTAGATCATCAGATAAAGCACTGTTCTCGTTTTCAAAGTTCCGACAGTCGCATGGTTTTTCGACTTTCTTTTTGCAAAATTATAGAAGTACTTTGAGTTAACCTTTATCGCTTCGCTAGCGTCGTCTTCTTTTTCTTCTGTATGCTTCTCAATTAGTTCCTGTGGGGCAGGGACAATTTGACGTGGCCGACTCGATGCGAACCAACTCGATGTCAGGACAACTCGATGTCAAGCCAAGTCGATGCCAGGCCAAGTCGATTTCATTTTCTTTATATATTTAATGTAGGTTAACTGAATGCCCGGTTAGGTCAACTGTACGCCCTTGACGATTGGTTAGGTTAAGTTGTGATATTTTCGTTAAAACTAACGAAAATATCCCTTAGGGATATCACATCGAGTTGTCCTGACATCGAGTCGGCCACATCGAGTTGGGTCGCATCGAGTCGGCCACATCGAATCGTACCCAACCCAGTTCCTGTATGACGTCATCGATACTCAGCAGTTTATCATTTAATATTTTTCTGGTGTTGTTATCTTTACAGTTACTTAATTTTGCAGTCACTCTTTTTCTCTTTCGGAACAATAAAGTCTTTTGTCTCTCGAACCTGCTTCTCTTTCGTCTATGTTGTATTTTTGGGACATATCTTTCCACAATTTCTAACGTCTTCTCCTCTAAAGTCATTAGCATCTCTTCCGTTGTCTTGGCCTCAAAAATGGTTTTCCAATCTATTACTTCCATGCTGGATGCAACATCTTCCCAGTTTATAGCTTTGGAGTGAAAATAAAAAATTTCGAATTTGCTTCTTTCTGTTGTTCGTGTTCTTTCCTTTCCTTTTGCTTTTATATTGGTTGTTATTTCAATGAGGTTGTGGTCCGATATTATAATTGGGGATATTCCTACATTATCAATTAGGTTACTGTTGTTTGTAAATAGCAAATCTAGGCAGTTGTTTTTCTTGTGTTTTCTGTTATTTCTTGCGTTAACATAAATTCATCAGCTAGAGCTAGTAGCACTTTTACCTGCTCCTGGTCTTCCTGTGTGCTCCCTTGTGCTGGTGTATACATACATTTTTTCCTATTCTTTTATATTTCATGAATGGAAAATTAAAATCACCACAGAAAAAAATATTTGGGATTGGAGAGTGTAGATCTTTTACCCAGTTTCTTACCTCTGTAATGGAATCTGAAAATTTTGAGGTTGGCGTGTTTGGCGTGTTGGCGTATATATATATATATATATATATAGCTGTAAAACTTCTGAAACTTGTATATCCCGGGTAAGACTGAATAGTTTTGAAACTGCTGTACATACTTGAGTATTTTTGGAAAACTATTTTCAGTCTTAATACATAAATTTTTAGCTATATATATATATATATACATATATATATATATATTATATATATATATATATATATATATATAATAGAAGGTTTATTTATTTAAACAAATAAATAAATAAATCTTTCGAATGTGAAATATGAGGAACTTCAATATTTATTTATTTCATGTTAAAAAGTTAAGAATACGTTTATTTTCAGGGTTATATACACACACCTCGTTAACCTTGTTTAGGTTCCGTGTGTTGGTCTCTCTTCACACGAAGGTCAAGTTGGTGGCCCCGCCTCTAGGCCTAGCTTGGTGAAGGAGCAAGTTGCTCTCTTGCATTCTTCACCGTACATAGCCAGGTACACCCGGCTCAGGTGGTACCGTCCAGAGCCAGGCATCTAGTCTTCTCTTGAAGACTTCAACTTTGACCCCTGTAACGTTTCTGAGGTCCTTTGGAAGCTGGTTAAAAAGTTTTGGCCCCCTGACAACCAAGCTATTTTCCTTCAATGTTGAGGAGGTCCCTGGTTGTGCTTTTAATTTGGGAACACTACACATTCTGCCTTTCCTATTTTCCAGCGTTGTTTGGCTGGCAATTGGGTTTTTCAATCATTTTCCATATGTAAATTATGGTGTACCTCTCTCTTCTTCTTTCCAGGGAGTACAGATTTAGTTTATGTAGTTCTTCCCCAGTAGTTGAATTCTTTGCAGCCATCAATCTTGGCTGTGAAATGTCTCTGCGTTTCTTCTAGTTTATTAATTTCTTCCTTTTTATATGGGGACGTCAAAACTGAGCAGTATTCAAGTTTTGGTATGATCAGTGTTCTCAGTTGGGGAATCATTACTGGCTTGTTCCTCCTTCTGAACGTTCTTAGTAACTTCCCGTGACTCTTTTTGCTTTGTTTATCGCTATCTGATTTTGTGTCTCGAATTTGGCATTATCGGTCATTATTACCTCCAAGTCGACCGCTTTCGTACTTCTCTGAATTTCCTGTCTATCCGGAGCAGAATATGCAGTCTAAGTTCCTCATTTCTACCATATCTCAAGAGCTGAAATTTCTCGGTGTTAAATGTCATATTTTTGTCTTCTGACCATTTGTATATTATGTTCGTGTCCCTCTGCAAGGCCTCCACTTCATTTGCATCGCTGATTTTTCTGCTGATCTTTGTATCGTCCGCAAAGGATGTTACTATACTGTTGCTGTTTACTTCGCTGGCTATGTCTGTTAGCATGATAATGAACAGGAGTGGGACCAGTACTGTACCTTGTGGCACTAAGCTGCGTACTTTTGATTCTGGTGATGATACATCTTGAATTTTGACGACCTGTAGACGTTCTCTGAGGAAGTTGTAGATCCATTTTCCCACTTTGCCTATTATTCTCATGTTTCATTTTATGTGCTATTATACCATGATCGCATTTGTCGAAAGCTTTAGCAAAATCCGTGTATATGACATCATAGTTTTCATTGCCTTCGAGTGCATCTTTGTGATAGGCATGATATATATATATATATATATATATATATATATATATATATATATATAGCGAGGAATAGGAGGACGAAAAGATGGTACATGTTTATTTACAGACGTTTCGGAAGGATTAATTTCCATCATCAGTGCTAAAAAGTTTAAAATCAAATAAAAATAAATAAATAAATTCAGCCAACCACCTAATCGACCTCCGTATTCTTGAGTCCCTTTATATACTCAGTATTCAACCAACCCTCAACGACTACAGTTCCGCTTTCAACCTAAACATCGCCAAATAAACTCTTATACTGAAAAGAAATCCACTATCACTCCGCCTGGCTCCATCTTTTCCAATATGGATTTTTCCAACAAGCAACCATTCCCAATCCTCTGTACAATTAGTCCCTCACTACATTAACAATTTGGTAAGATCCTCTTCAAATTTTGACTAATTTTTTAACTGTTTTATATTTTGCTTAATGTCCACACTTCTATACTTCATATCATTTCATCTTTGATTTTAATTTAATGCATACTGTAATTACATTTTTAATTCTCGCTAATTCTCGCACGTTCATTTTAATATATTGTATGTTTTTGTTCATTATATTTATTTATTTTTATTGGATTTTAAACTTTTTAGCACTGATGATGGAAATTAAACCTTCCGAAACGTCTGTAAATAAACATGAACCATCTTTTCGTCCTCCTATTCCTCGCTAAGCTACGCTTCCCTAAGAACAAACCATTCAACCAAGTTATATATATATATATATATATATATATATATATATATATATATATATATATACTGAGCGGCAGAAAAATAGGCCCATTTGGAATATCGTGAAAAGCAAAAACGTGGGCAAGCTTCTGTTTATAAAAGTTTTAAAATTCGAAAATATAGTCTATGAGGCAAGCAAATAACGAGACAAAAAGGCGTCAGCTGCGAACACACTAGCTATAACGAATTTTCGACTTCTTTTAAGAATTCGACAATCTGACATTCAGTTGCTCTTAGACTGTTAGTGCCACTTTTTTCTTCCACTAGTGGGAGTAGGCATTTGCGTTTTGTAACAGATAGACTTCTAATTCTTTTGGGTTCCAGAATTGGACATTTACAATGGATTTGAGTGCTGTGAACGTCACAAGAGTCGTCGCCATAATTGAAGATGGTCGGAGCCAGCGTTACGTTGCCGATGCGCTAGGAATTCCAAGAACAACGGTTCGACGTGTCTACCAACGTTATGTGGAGACAGGAGAGTACACCCGAAGACCAGGATCTGGAAGATCGCGCTGCACATCTGCCCGTCACGATCGTTTCATCGTCTTGAGTGTTTTGCGTGATCGTCGCTTGACTGCCACAAACGTCCGCAATGAGCTGGAAAGGTCTCGAGACGTCAGTGTATCGGAGCGAACCGTTAGGAGAATTATGGAAAGTGGCTTACATGCTAGACGTCGATGGGCCCGGAATTGCTCCCACACCACCGCAATGCTCGTTTTGCTTTCGCTCGTGAGCATGTTAATTAGACTATGGTCCAATGGGGACGAGTATTGTTCACGGACGAATCAAGATTTAATCTTCGAACATCCGATGGACGGGAAAGAGTGTGGCGAAGAACAGGAGAAAGATTCGCCCCGTGCACTTTTACGGAGAGGGTTGCTTTTGGAAGAGTCCAATTGACATGCCCACGAGCGAAAGCAAGACGAGCATTGCGGTGGTGTGGGAGCAATTCCGGGCCCATTGCTCGACGTCTAGCATGTAAGCCACTTTCCATAAGTCTCCTTCTAATGGTTCGCTCCGATACTCTGACGTCTCGAGACCTTTCCAGCTCAGTGCGGACGTTTGTGGCAGTCAAGCGACGATCTCGCAAAACACTCAAGACGATGAAACGATCGTGACGGGCAGATGTGCAGCGCGATCTTCCAGATCTGGTCTTCGGGTGTACTCTCCTGTTTCCACATAACGTTGGTAGACACGTTGAGCCGTTGTTCTTGGAATTCCTAACGCATCGGCGACGTAACGCTGGCTCCGACCATCTTCAATTAGGGCGACCATCTTGCGACGTTCACGGCACTCAAATCCATTATGAATGTCCAATTCTGAAACCCAAAAGAATTAGAAGTCTATCTGTTACTAAACGCAAATGCCTTCTCCCACTGGTGGAAGAAAAAAGTGAAACTAGCAGTCTATGAGCAACTGAATGTCAGACTGCCGAATTCTCAAAAGAAGTCGAAAATTCGTTACAGCTAGTGTGTTCGCAGCTGACATTGTTTTGTCTCGTTATTTGGTTGCCTCATAGACTATATTTTCGGATTTTAAAACTTTTATAAACAGAAGCTTGCCCACGTTTTTGCTTTTCGCGATATTCCAAATGGGCCGATTTTTCTGCCGCTCAGTATATATAGATAAATTCTAGTGTAGCTTTTGAGCGAAACTTGTTTTAACTTCTTTTTTTTTCAGAAATGGATGAAATCACTCTTGCCAACATTTTTAAAAGCAAAAGCGGTAGGATTTGTAATCAATGCGAGGGGTTCCGGAAGCATGGCTCCCCCCTCCCCGGGGGAAATTTTTGAAAATCTAACTTTAAATGATGCACTCTAGCGCATTCTGAGCATAAAAGATTTGATATTGTTTGCATGTTGTTCGTGTTGATGTGAAAATCGGTAGGGTTGGCAAGTATGTCAAATAATCCTTCAGTAATTATTTTTCAGAATCACAATAACCGTATACCGATTTTTTAAATAAAAAAGCGGTTACTGTACTCTCTCTCTCTCTCTCTCTCTCTCTCAATTGGGAAAACAAAACAGCTAATGCTGAGGACTCAAGACTGTTGGAATTTGCAGATGATAACTTATTAAGTCAATGGGTTGACGGTCCTACAAGGGGTAATAATAAACTAGACCTCATATTCACGAACGAAGATGACCTAATCTCTAACCCATGGGTCGGGGAACTTTTTTAGGTATTACCCAAAAATCTATTTGAGTAAAATGAAATTACCCCCAGACTTCAAAGTAAACAAAAACAAGCCAATTGCTCTTAAAATTGTTGCATATGGTATACAAAAAATTCAAATTAAAAAAATGTTTATTGGATCCATTATTATGGAGAAATAAAAAAAAGCCACACATGCGGCATAAGAATAGCACACAAACAAAATTAGTAAAAAGGATTGAAGAACTGAAGAATTTCTTTCAAAACATCACTTCAGGTTTTGGAAAAATGATGCTGTTTCATTTTTGATACAACAACATCAAAATCAGGACGTAAATTCGTAATATTCTAAAATTTAGAATAACGCCACATTTATGTAACAAAATAAAATAAAAATTGAGGGAAATGTCTCTCATACCGCACGCATTACCCCCAAAATTTTTAAATTTACCCCATTTGGGGTAATTTACCCCTGTTCCCCGACCACTGCTCTAACCTGACGATTGGTGACAATTTGAGTAACAGCGATCATAATTTGATTAGGTTTGACCTCAGGGTTCCAGTTAATACACGCGAAAAGACTCGTGAAAGACTAGATTTCTCGAGAGCAAATTTTGAAAGCTTCCGAAGTAGTTGAGACACACTTGAAGTTCGAATAAATTAGGATGTCAATGTCACCTGGAGCTCATACAGGGATCAATTTAGAATATTACAGAACACTTTTATACCCACTAAAATAGTTTCCTTGTCAACAAAGTCGCCGAAATGGTTTAATAACAAAATTAGCAGTGCTATTACGGGAAGAAATAGAGCCTACAAACTACTTAAGTCGCATTTCAACCAGACTAATTCAGAAAACTATATAAAACCTACGTAGGAGGGTTAAGTCCTTAATTTGATCAGCCAAACGAGATGAAGCTAGAGTTGCCTCACTCTGTAAAGTTAACCCTAAAGAATTTTTTGCCCATGTTAATAGCAGAAAGCCAATTAAAAATTCTGTAGGCCCCCTAAAAGATCGAAATGGCGTCCTGAAATTCAGTGATAAAGATATAGCTAATATGTTAAACGAGTTCTGCGTTACAGTCTTCAGCGAGGAAGACACAATAGAAGCGCCAAGTCCTCGGATCACATATGACGGTGACCAGCCCGTAGAGACTATAAGTTTTACGAGAAATGAGGTACAGCAATTGATAAGATGAACAAATACAAATCACCTGGCCCCGACTTATTTCTTCTAAGGGTATTAAAATAGGTTAGCCACAATGTTGTTGACAACTTAGTAACCATATTCAAACAATCAATCGAGTTAGGGAAAGTTTCAACCGACTGGAAGTTAGCCAATGTAACACCAATCTTTAAAAAGGGTGATAGGGAAAATCCTTGTAATTACCGCCAGATCAGTTTAACATCAGTTGTCGGCAAACTGTTAGAATCCATCATTACAAAACGTATTGTGTATCACCTTGAATCTAACAATCTAATTTTTTATTCTCAACATGGATTTAGGCGACATAGATCCTGTCTGACAAACCTGTTAGTTTTTCCATAATATGCATACACTATACGATGCAAGTAGGGCAATAGATATAGTGTATCTCGAATTTCAAAAAGCCTTTGACAAAGTCCCTCACGCGAGATTTGTGGCTAAAGTCAAAGGACTAGGAATCACCGGGCTCGTTTCCAACTGGATTGAGGATTGGTTAAAAGATAGAAAGCAGAGAGTGGTAATAAATGGAGTGGCTTCTGAGTGGGCGCCCGTCAACAGTGGTGTCCCACAGGGTTCCGTTCTGGGTCCTTTATTTTTTATCATCTATATTAACGATATAGACGTCGGGCTTCTAAGTACAATCTCCAAATTTGCAGACGATACGAAATTAGGAAGTAGTGTAGGTACTGAGGAGGGCGTAAGAACGCTTCAGAACGATCTTGACAGGTTGGGCGAATGGTCTGCTACTTGGTAGATGCCATTCAACTTGGACAAATGTAAGGTAATGCACATAGGTTATAAGAATTTGAAGACCGATTACTCTCTCTTGGGAAGGAACTTGACTGAGACCGATCTAGAGAAAGACTTAGGAGTCTATATCGGCAACGATCTGAAACCGTCGAACCAGTGTGCAGAAGTCGAAAAGAGGGCTTTAAAAATATTAAGTTATATTAAAAGACAGTTCCAGTTTCGGAACAAGGAGACTGTAATGTCTCTTTATAATTCACTAGTCAGACCTCAACTGGAATACTGTGCGCAGTTTTGGTCTCCATCCCTCAGGAAGGACATAGAAAGGTTAGAAAGAGTACAAGCAAGGGCTACAAAATTGATCCCTTCAATGAGAATGCAAAACTAGCAACGGAGATTGGAGCGCCTAAATCTGTTTACCTTAGAGACGAGGAGGTTGCGGAGTCAGCTTATTCAAGTCTTCAAGATGCTCAATGGAATAGACAGGGTAGATTACAGGAACGTATTCTCACTTAATGCCAATCCGACAAGAAATAATGGGTTTAAACTGGAACTAAAGACATTTAGGACCTTTGTTTGCGGGAATTTTTTTTCCTATAAAATAGTTAGTATCTGGAACCAACTTCCCTCAGAGGTTGTTTCCAGCCAAAATGTAAATGTGTTTAAAAATAGGCTAGACAAAGTACTGAATACTCTCATATTTTAAGACTAGAACATAACATAACTCTGCAGGAGTTCGCTTGCACGGTGTTTCTGTGAGCATGCTAATTATAAATCTTTTTATATATTCTCCACTTTCCTGTAAAATTTCCTTGGCTACTTTTCCAGGGTCAAGGTATTTTCTTCAACCTTTTTCCGTACCTGCCTCTGGCAGGGAAGGAGCGTAGGGTGGGGAGAGAGCCTTCTACTTTTCTATCCAGTTTTCTACTACTGCTAGGATAGTTGAAAGAAAAATAAACTTGTTTAATAACAGGAACCTCCCAGAGTGGACCGGAATGTATTTGAGGCTTCCCCTTGTCCTTGTAACTCCTTGTAACCCCCTCTCTCTCTCTCTCATATATTTATATTTTACATTTTTCCCACTCTGCAGCATAATAAAACTAAAATTTTGTATTGAATTCAAATACACTTTTAATGAAATGAAAGTCAAATTTAAATAACCATTTTTATACAGAATATAACTTTATATAATTATAAACTAAATAAATGGCAACCTTTAATTCACATTTATCAGAATCTTCAAAACATTGTGATCGCAACAATTCAAAGCAAACTGTACACGAGCCCCTTAACATTAAGTATTGTAGTAGCTAATTCCTCACATTTAACATTCATATGTTTGCGACTCACAATGTCCCGAGCTTCCCGGAGGTAACACGACGTGCTCAATGCATTCTAATGCAAAGAATTAAAAAATCAACCAACCCGATTATCCGAGCTATTCATCAGTCCTGCCGTACGTCTTCTAAACTATGGAATTCATGGTATGAAAACGTCTGTCTGTAGCCCCACTGAATTTCGACATTACTGTACTATTTCGCATTATTTGTACTTCTATCTTTTGTATTTGAATTGTCAGTTCGTATTATTAATATTTGTCATGTGGACTATGGTCTGCCAGTAAACTTCTTCATTTTCATTCATTTTCATTTCATTTTCAGTATATAATTGATGAAACATGGTAATGTTTTAATTGTTACTAAAATCTTGTTTCCTCGTTACATATCCATTAACCTTCGGGTTACTTTTTGTACTGCGAATAAAGAGCTACCAGGATTAACTGTTTGGTTTAAACAAAATGGCTAAAACTTCAGTTGATAACCACCACAGAAATGTGTTTCTGTATAAAGAAGGAAAAAACATTGAGTGAAATATGATTGCTCCTATCATTCGAATTTCAAGGCGTGGTACCTGAAGCATTTTCAACAAGTGCAGAGAAACATTTTCTGTAAGTGACAAACCCAGGACTGGAAGACCCAAATATCTGTCTAACAAGAATAAGCAATACCTGAAGATATTATCTTTAAGGAATAGGAAGAAGACAAGTGTTGAGTTGGCAACAGAACTGGCAGAAGGATTGAGGGCCATTGTCCATCCATCAACAGTACGAAGGTTACTTTTGTTGGTTTACGTCGTCGTCGTCGTTGGCCTAGGCAAGCTACGGCTTGGGACCGTAGCGCATCTATCCGGTATAGGTTAACCTGGATGATGTAGCCATAAGCACTGCCGCTAGTTAAGTGCCAACCAGTGATTATCTCACTAGCCGTATTGAGTCCGTTAGGCGAAACTGCGACAGTACCAAAGGTGGAAAATATAACCTTTGGTTTTCTATTATTTATTTGCAAAATGGACATGGCATTAGATTAAAATAAATATTTGAATATAAATGATTAACTGACAATTGTGATATATAATTATTATTAGTTTACATACAATAAAATAATATAGTATACATAAAATTAGTATTAATGTGGTTCACAATTGAATTATAATGGGGTAACTAATTTAAAATGAATTTATACTATTCCGAAATTCAAGACGGTAAAATTAACATTTATCTTGAAACTAAAATAAGAGTATTCACTACACACTCCCCCACCAGAGAGGAAGTTCAAAGAGTTCCGAACGACACTGATTTCCTCTGGACCTTTTTGGTAGCTACATGTACCTCACTTAAGGTTGATTCCAAAAACGCAGGCTTAAGACGATCGATAGAAACCTTGTCGACCTTGGAACCGCGCTGTATGAGAAATGATTTGCGCGTACGTCGGAGAACTTCATAGGGTCCGTCATATGGACATTGGAGAGGCCGTTTTGGGACAGGTACACGAACGAAAACGTGGGTGCAAGACTGGAGGGCTGGGGAAACAAAGATGTTCTGTTGGCTAGTCAATCGAGGGGGAACAGGCTGAAGGGACTGCATGTGAGAGGAAAGTGTTTGAGCGAATTCCGTAGGATCACATGACTTATCCCCTGTAGTGAAGTAGCCACCTGGTAGCCGCAGTGTTGTTCCATAGACTAGTTCAGCCGCTGTAGTCTTCAGATCACTCTTAAATGCAGAGCGAATACCAAGCAACACGAGTGGAAGCTTATCCATCCAATGGGAGTCTTCGTGACACATAAGGGATGACTTCAGCTGGCGATGGAAGCGTTCGACGAGGCCGTTAGCTTGCGGATGATACGCACAGGTATGCGCATGTACTGTACCCAACAAGCTGGTAAACTTCTTCCAAAGCGAAGACTCAAATTGGCGACCTTGGTCAGTGATGACTTTTGTCGGCAATCCAAATCTTGATACCCATCCATGAAGAAAGGCTCTTGCAACAGTGTCCGCTTGGATATCAGGAAGTGGGATGGCTTCAGGCCATCTGGAAAAGCGGTCGAGACAGGTGAGCAGATAACGTTGGCCTTGAATCACTGGAAGAGGGCCAACAATGTCTACATGAATTACCTCAAATCGCTGGGATGGGGGCGGAAATGCGTCAAAGGGGGACCTGGTGTGCCTTTGGACTTTGGCACGCTGGCAGGCAAGGCACGTTTTGGTCCAATGTTTGACATCCTTCCGCATCGAGGGCCAAACAAAGCGAGAGGTAACCAGGTGTTGCGAAGCACGGATACCAGGATGGGAGGGCTTATGAAGATCCATGAAGACTGCTTGTCTGTGACATGGAGGGACATATGGGCGAATAGCAGCTGTTGATACGTCGCAATAGAGGGGCACAGACAATCCTGGCATACTCATTTTCTTGAGGGAAAGTGAGTGAGTGGAGTCTTCTCTGAGCAGGTCTTGTAGTCCGTATCCTTATCTTGATCCTGTGCAATAGCATTCCACAGTGTAGAGCTGAGGGTAACAGAAGTAATCTCTATTCTTGAAAGTGCATCCGCTGGAGTGTTCAAGACACCTTTGATGTGGCGGATATCTGTGGTAAATTGCGAGATATAATCGAGTTGCCTGATGACTCTGGGAGAGTGGTTACAGCTGTTTTTATTGAAGACAGTGACCAAAGGTTTGTGGTCGGTAAAAACACAAAACTCTCGGCCTTCAAGGAAATGTTGAAAATGCTTCACGTTTAAGTAAATAGCAAGAAGTTCACGTCCGAAAGCACTATAACGCGTTTGGGCTGGCTGCAGCTTTTTCGAGTAAAACGCGATGGGTGCTTGTTGACCGTTAATGGTTTGTTCCAACACTCCACCGATCGCAACATCTGAGGCATCGACCGTCAGAGTTAGGGGGGCATCACTGATAGGAAATGACAGAGACAATGCACTATTGATAGCATTTTTGGCATTGTCGAACGCCTGTAAACTATCGCTACACCATACCAATTTCGTTACCTTGCGTTTGTGTGTGATCATAGCGTGTAGAGGAGCAAGAACACTGGCACAGTTTTTAATGAACTTGTGGTAATAATTTACCAAACCTAGAAACCGCCGTAACTCACGCTGATTACTTGGCATAGGGTAATTTTTTTCACTTCACACTTGTCCTGAAGGGGGGTAATTCCGTGCTGCGAAATCGTGTGACCAAGAAATTCCAAGGTTGGCTGTGCAAACACACACTTAGATGCATTAATAGTAACACCGTATTGTTTCTAAGCGTTGAAAGAGGAGTGAAAGATGTTCCTTATGTTCCTCTTCCGTTGAGCTGGCCACAAGCAAATCATCGATGTAGGCATAAACAAAGTCTAAGCCTCTGGTGACCTCATCTATAAACCTCTGAAAGGTTTGCGCAGCATTCCGTAGCCCGAACGGCATCTTCACAAATTCGAATAACCCAAATGGTGTACAAACTGCAGTCTTGGGAATATCCGAAGGCTCTACGGGAATGTGGTGGAAAGCCTTAACGAGATCTATTTTACTGAAGATAGATTTGCCGTGGAGAAGAGAAGTAAAGTCTTGGACATTTGGTACCGGATATCGGTCCGGGATGGTTGTCGAATTCAAAAACCGGTAATCCCCACATGGTCTCCAGTCTCCTGACTTCTTCTGGACCAGGTGTAGGGGAGAGAACCAACTGCTTTTGGAAGGTCTTATTATCCCAAGATCCAGCATAAGCTGGAATTCCGATTTGGCAGCTTTCAGTTTGTCCGGGGCAAGACGTCTGGGTTTTGCAAACACAGGGGGACCTTTTGTTGTAATGTGATGGGTAATGGTGCGCTTAATGGTATCACCCATCTGCATCGGTTGAAGAATTCCTGGATATCGCTGGAAAAGGCACTGGTACATGGAATTAGGGGGAACGAGGGAAAGTGCAGAGTTCGAGGCGTCCGGAAGGGCAACCTGTTTGGCAAGAACAGAAAGCAGTGTGGCCTGGTCGCATAAGCGTCGCTTGTCAAGATCCACCAGGAGTTTGAAATGCTGGAGGAAGTCAGCGCCGATTATGGGATGCCGCACTTGAGCACAGATGAAAATCCACTTGAAGGATCGGTGAAGGCCCAAGTTTAGTTCACGCGACTGAGTACCGTACGTGGGTATGCGTGAACCGTTAGCAGCGTATAGAGGCGGAGATTCCGAGTGCGTATGACCAGATTTTTGAGGAATACACTGACTGACGCTCCGGTATCGACCAAGAAATTGACACCAGAGTTCCTGTCCTTTATGAATAACAGGTTGCAGTGCGAGTACTAGACGCCATTAGGACTCGCTGCTGGGTTTTCCGACGAAAAATTGCAAGGGGAGATGCACTTCCTAGCCTTCTTTCCAAATTTCGAGTGGTAGAAGCAGATCTCCCCGGAACTCGAACGATGCCTCTTCGTAATCTTGACCGAGAATGGCTTCTTTGCCGTTGATTTTGTAGCAGAGAACAAACGTGGTGAGTTGTTGACTTAACTCTTCCACTTTCAATTCCAGTTCCGATTGTGTGTTCACGTTGTTGACCGGAGCTGTGTCAATCTCCACTACTTTGTCGGCAGTTTCTGCTAGTTTATTAACTGGAGTAGCAGGATCCATAGTGGCCAAGACACGCTGAGCTGATGGAGGAAGTTTCTGCAAGAACAACTGTCTAAAGATGTCCTTATCGAAGGTTTGTGCGCGTTCGCCTAGAGCGCACTGCATAGCCCTCAGCATTTGAGTGGGCTTACGGTCTCCAAGTTCTTCTTTTGAGATTAACTGATGTAGTTTCTCACGCTCGGAGACAGTGGTGCGGCACAGGATGCAGACTTCAGAACGTTGTACGGGTCCTCACTCGTGGAAGGAGAGACGATGACGTCACGGACTTCAGAGATGATGCTCGCTGGTAGAGAGGACAAAACATGATCGTATTTCGTCCTGCTAGCGGTGATCCTTCCCAAGTTGAAGTGTGATTCCACTTGGTGGAACCAAATAAATGGATCACCCGGCCAGAAGACGGGGAGCTTTACGCTCAAGTGGGAGATGGCACCAGCGTCGTCAGGCATCTTCTCCTATGCTTGCTGACGTACAAGCAAGACGACAAGTTCCCAACGAAGGAGTGGAGGTTGAGACGAGCGCAGGCACAGAGCGCACGGGCAGGGGTGAGGGGCAGAGGGCACGAGCGACATTACAGTCTGGTCCTAGTCGCTCGGGTGAAGGGGGTGATGGGCAGAGGGCACGAGCGACGTTACAGTCTGGTCCTAGTCGCTCGGGTGAAGGGGGTGATGGGCACGAACGACATTACAGTCTAGTCCTAGTCGTTCGGGTGAAGGGGGTGATGGGCACGAACGACGTTACAGTCTAATCCTAGTCGTTCGGGTAAAAGGGGTAATCCAGCTCCGGGGTCACCAATTGTTGGTTTACGTCGTCGTCGTCGTTGGCCTAGGCAAGCTACGGCTTGGGACCGTAGCGCATCTATCCGGTATAGGTTAACCTGGATGATGTAGCCATAAGCACTGCCGCTAGTTAAGTGCCAACCAGTGATTATCTCACTAGCCGTATTGAGTCCGTTAGGCGAAACTGCGACAGTACCAAAGGTGGAAAATATAACCTTTGGTTTTCTATTATTTATTTGCAAAATGGACATGGCATTAGATTAAAATAAATATTTGAATATAAATGATTAACTGACAATTGTGATATATAATTAATTATGTTTACATACAATAAAATAATATAGTATACATAAAATTAGTATTAATGTGGTTCACAATTGAATTATAATGGGGTAACTAATTTAAAATGAATTTATACTATTCCGAAATTCAAGACGGTAAAATTAACATTTATCTTGAAACTAAAATAAGAGTATTCACTACACTTTTAAAATCAGGGCTTAAAGGATGTGTTGCAGGAAGAAAACCTCTATTAAGGAAGGGGAACAAGGCTAAAACGCAAAAATATACACAAGAACCGAGAAATTGGACTATGGAACAATGGTGAAAAGTGCTTTTTACGGACGAGTCAAATTTTCAATTGTTTGGATGTAATCGAAGACAGTATGTGAAACAACGAACTAAAACTTATAAGGAGCCTTGCTTTTGAAGTCAACAGTTAAGCATGGAGGTGGTTCAATTCAAGTTTGGCGGTGCGTCTCCTTAAGTGGTGGAAAATTGCTGAAAATTGATGGTATATTGAACGCTGCTAGGTGTAAACAGATTTTTATCCACCATGCTATCTATCCCTAGTGGCGCGAGGCTTATTGGTCCAAACTTTATCTTACAACAACATAACGATCCAAAGCACCCAGCTGGAATAATTAAAACCTATTTACAAACGAAAGAGGAAGCTAGAGTCCTTGAGCGCGTGGTATGTTCCTCTCAAAGCCCAGATCTCAATACCACTGAAGCTGTATGGGACTATTTGGATAAAAAAAAAAGTAAAAAAGAATCCCAGCAATTTAGATGACTTGTGGAAGGTCTTGGAAGAAGGGTGGAACACCGTACAACGAAAGTTTTTAACAAAATTATATGAAAGTGTCCCTAGAAGAATTTCAGCAGTTTTAAAGGAAAAGACTGGACACACTCACTATATACATTAGATGTTAAAAGTTTCCAATATATTACGCCATAGTTATAATATGCCTCACTCATCTGTATCTTTGTAACTTTAAGAATGTATCATGATTTGTATTGTTCACCATTTTTCTTTTCTATTATTTTTATTATTATTTCTATTATCATTTTACATTATTTTACTTTCCACAAATTCTATTTATATTTGACATTTTCCTACGTAAAAATAGAAATGAATCTCAAAGACTTTTGCCTGAGAAGCTCTCATGGTTCCTTCCCAACGGCATATTCAGATAAGAATACCGTAATTAAACTACAAAAATTAAACGTTAATCCCAACATTGTGTAAACGAGTATGAATGTAATGTATATCTTACGTAATGTGTTCTTTCTGAATAAAGATTATTATTATTATTGTTATTAGTTTATACCAAGGTATATTCCATATACATATGGTTATTTGAATTTCATTTTCATTTCAGTAAAAGTGTATTTACATCAAATACAAAGGTTAAGTCTTCTTATGCATCAGAGTGGAAAAATGCAATATATCCAACACTTTTGCACAGCAGTATATATATTATATATATATATATATTAATATATATATATAATATATATATATATATATATACAGGGCGTCCCAAAAAAATGTATACACACTTTAAATACTTATAAAGGCAGTGTTTATTAAAATACATTTCATTTTCAAAATGTAATAGAATCTACAGACATTATTTAATTTGTCAACGCCTGTTTTCAAACTGACGTCCGTTCTGGTCCAGGCACTGCTGATAACGCGAAGCAATGGAATCGCAAACGTCACGAAACATTTCGTTTGGTATTTGTGTGCATTCTCGTTCAATGGCTGCTCTCAATTCAGCGACTGTTGCAGGTTTTATAGCGTAGACTTTGTCTTTAAGTATCCACATAAAAAAAAGTCTAGTGGTGTGAGGTCTGGTGAACGCGGAGGGTATTCTACGAAACCCCTTCGTCCAATCCACATCCACATCGTGCCAAGTACCACTCGCAATACTCCACTCTTCGGTCCGGATCATCTTCATTAATAGCATGGACTAATCTTGGAATGTAACTTTTCCATTGACAGCGCTTCAAAATGCGTTGGACAGACGATTCTGAAATTCCTACCTCACGACTCGCTTGCCGCACAGATTTTCTTGGACTTTGGTGATACGTTTCCAGTACTCTTTCTTGCTTTGTGGGGCTTGTCGATGTCCGTGGTCTTCCGGAACGCTTCTTGTGGACATTCTGAACAGTTCCATCGGCTTCAAACTTATCTCTAATTCGAGTGATGGTAAGTCGCGTTGGTGGATCTGTTTGAAACTCCCTCCTAAACTGTCTTTGCACTTCAACTGCGTTTTCACACTTCCAGTAGCATTTTAGAATTAATTTCCTTTGTTCAAAGCTTAGTCTGACTGCCATTATTAATTCTAATGGGTTTAACTTGGAAAGAAAGAAACATCAATTGAGCTATCAGCTGTTAAAGTGTGTATACATTTTTTTGGGACGCCCTGTATATATATATATATATATATATAAATGTTATTTAGTTTCAAAACTGTGTTATGTACTCTTCAGTTTTGTATTCGTTTCATTGCTTCAGTTTCAACAAATTGCGAAACATGGGCACAAAGAACATTATCCCTCGCGGTTCGGATCCCACGTAAAGCTGCGAGTACCCTCAGTCACGTGACGTTTGCCGTTATGAAAGTTAAATAACTCCAAATTTTATTATTATTTCTAGTATAATTTATTTATTTCTATTTCTCCGATAGCTTGTCAGGTTGGCTACCGTAATTGTTGCGTAGGTGCTGTGATGGCGTCGCCAGCCAGAGCTAAATGAAATTGAAATGTTGCTCATCATCTTCACAGGTACAAGAATTAAGCTTTTGACTATCACAGTTCAAGAGATCAATCCAGTTCAAGAGATTAATCAACGGATCTCTTCGGAATATAGCTTCAAACGAGAGAGAAGAATTAATTTCTACTTTCTGAAAAGATAGCTCTGATCGTTTTATTAATATCAGATTGTTGAAAGTTGTAGACTTTCTTTTATTAAGAATAAGTGTAAATAAATTGAAATCGCGACGAATCATTCTCATTTGCCGCAAAACAAGCCTATAGGTTATGTGACTCAGTTGTAACCTAATCGATAAGGAAACAAATAAATTATAGCCTATTCAATATACAGTTTGTCACCATAAGTATAGCGTTATCTTTAAAAACTTGTATGAGGTTAACAAAACCCACTCTGCCAAATATCAGTAAACTGTTCAACTATGATCTTACAGTTCTTTTTAGTGATAAATATAATTAGCATCGATGCAAAGTGAGATTAAAATAAATGGCAGACAACGACAATTTCATTCAATCATTCCAAGTTTTACAAAATACAATCTTCTTATTGTTTCTATCTGACTGTTAAATCTCAACTTAAAACTATTATATTAAAAGTTAAGGACGTTTTCCAGTTTATGTACCGTTTTCTACAGTACGCAAAAATAAATTATATAAATCACTAAGTATTTGTATGAATAGATTTCGACCGTTATTTTTCTGTCCGGTTAAGTTAATTGGGTACTTACGTATTAACAGGGGGCCACCACATATTGACGATTGGTTAGGTTAGGTTGTATTGGTTAGGTTGTATGAAAAACGGTACACAAACTGGAAAAGGTCCAAAGTTAAATTTATGAATATTTCTCTTTAAAACAACAACTACAATTAGGGTCATATACGAATTAAATATAAAACACAAGCATTTTACGTCATTGAAATATCCTAAAATGGATAAATGTCTAATGAAGCCTACTACATAGTCTTATCATGTGATTCATGAGGTGTCATACAAAATGAAATCCACAGCTTACTACAACTACTTACTACGTACGAAAGATTTATCTTGTGGAAAGCAATAGAAAGTTATAGTGTCCGGATTTCCTTTTATCTGGACGTTATTCACATTTACATTTCATTTGGAAAACATAAAGTCAAAATTAGGAGACAAAATTAGGAGCCATTTCAGACCGACGTCTATCCCCCTGAACTATATGATGCAAACTCACCAGAAAAATCGTCAATGGGATTTGCATTTTGTATATTTTGTATACATCACTTCAGAGGGCGCTGCGTGTCAATTAAATGAAATGAAACTATATGATAAGACTCCCTAGTAGGTTTTGGTCTGATACTAAACATATAATAAGTGAACATCAAACAGAGTGAGTAAAGTAATATGCGTTTGGATACTCACACACTGAAACAGAAAGGAACGCCACCAAACCAAAGCCTACCAATATCTAGTGAAACCAAGCTCGCACAAAATTTCACTCTTTGTGAAATTAGGGAAAACCCAGTGATACCCGAGATCTACAAAAATACCAGTCATCAAAATTTTGAGCTTCACATCTAAAGCCAATGACACTAAATTTGTGAAGCTCATTAAAAACTTCAATGGCTCATGGGCTTAAAGTAAATGTAAAGTTCTCACTTACTTAAAATTTCTGTTCAAAATATTTTGTACGAAATTAGTGACATGCTATAATGCGGGCGTGGACCAACTAGATATTGGTAGGCTTGACCAACATTTAAGAGGAGAAAGAGGTCGAGCCAAATACTGTACATTATGTGCAGTGATCTCGTCACTGAATCTCCTCCCCATTTTTCAGACTAGCTTGGGACAGTGCTTGGCTGGATTGAATAAAAGCTAGAACGTTTACCGTTGTTGTTGTTGTTGTTGGTTAGCCGATCAGCCCACCCTGATCGAGCAAGCCGGCGGCATGCAGGTAACCGATCGCCCTCTCCGGAATGGACCAGAGGTTCAGCGCAGTTGTGATGTTGTGTTGTGTTCTATGTTGTGCTAGAGCGGTACAGTCTTTCACAATGTGTTCAATTGTTTGTGGTGTGTCCTGGCACAGGTGGCAGGTGTCGTCTGTGGAATTGTCTAGTCTGTGTTTATATGTCTGCAAGTCGGGGTGATGTCCACATCGGAATCGTGCTAAGTTAACTCGATCCGATCTGCTCAAGCTGGTCTCTGATCTGTCAATGGGTGGCGGCTTCGCACCTAGGACCGCATTCGGAACGAGCCGTGTCAGTGCTTTGTGGGTTAGGTGTGTGTGTGTGCGTGTGTGTATGTGTTTTCTGTACTGTGTGATGTCTGTGGGGCGTGGTATGGAATGGAGTATTTGGTTATAATGTCTCTCTGGTGTTACCTTAATGGTGCGAGGTGTTGGTGCATGATTGTACATGTAGTGGCATGGGTGTTGTGGGTTAGTTGTCGCTGCTGCCATGAATTGTGTTCCCCTCATGTCTAAATGTTCCCTAACTTTCAGTATTTTTGTTTCTGTGTGCAGGTGTTCTATTGGTGTTGTTTGAGTGCATCCTGTAATGATACGAAGTGCGTTGTTTTGTATTGTCTGTAAGGTGTTTATGTGTGTGTTTGAGATAATGGGTGCCCAGCATGGGCTAGCATAGTCCATAACTGAGCGAATATATTGTTCGTATATGAGTGTTGTTTCCTGCTGGTGTCCAAAGTTTGTGCCTGTTAGTACCCTAAGCATGTTAAGTCTTGACGTACATTTGTTTTTAATGTCCTGAATGTAGTTTGCAAAAGATAATGATGTGTTGTATGTGACCCCAAGTATTTTGGTCCTGTAAGGGTGTGGAATGTTGGTGCTGTTTAGTGTAAGCTGTGGAATTACCTGGTGTTCTTTTGTGTTGCTTGTAAGCAAGGTGATGGTTGATTTTGTGGGCGCTACTTTGAGTCTATTGTGTGTGAGCCAGTCTTGTATACTGTTTATGTATGTTTGTAGGTTATTTGTAGCGGTGTCGATGTTGTTGTTGGTGGATGTTAGAGTGATGTCATCTGCATATGATGATAAGGTAAGCTTGTTATCTATGGGTGTTGGAATGTCATGCATGTATAAGTTGAAGAGTGTTGGTGAGAGAACAGAGCCTTGAGGGACCCGTTCGGAAAAAGCTTGTTTTTTGATGACTTGCCATTAAATGTGACATGTGAGTATCTTCCTGAAAGATAGTTGCTCAGCCACCTTTTGGTGTTATTGTGCATGTTTGTGTTGAGTATTTTGTTTATGAGAGGGAAGCGTGGGATAGCATCAAATGCTTTACTAATGTCTATTGTTGCTAATAGTGTACGTTGAGCTGGTCGTCTGGAGTTGATGCCATCCATGATGTGCTGCGTGAGGTTAGTGAGTAAAGTCGTGGTTGAGTGGTGAGGTCTGAATCCATGTTGAGTAGGCGATAGTGGAATGTATGGGTTGGTGATTTGTAAGATTAGTCTTTCTGTTACTTTGGAAGGTGTGCATAGTAAAGTAATGGGTCTATAGGAAGCTGGTTCTGTTGGATTTTTGTTTGGTTTGAGTAGTGTAATAATTTTACCTTGTTTCCATATGTCAGGAATAATACAGTGTTGGTATGAATATGTGCTGATATTTGTGAGAGCTAGCATTCCTTGTGGGCCCAAGTGTTTAAGGTGTATGTTAGATATGTTGTCTGGTCCAGTAGACTTCGAATTCTTAATGTTTTTGATGATCTTGGTGGTCTGGTCTGTATTGAAGGGTGTAATGGTCGTGTCGAGTCTGTAGGTTTTCTTGTGTCTGGCTGTTTGTCTGTCTGCGTATTTCTGGTTGTTGTCTCTCTTTAAGTGACTTATCTCTGCGTAGTGATTAACTAGAATGTTAGCTTGTTATGTGTATGTTGGGATATTATTTTGGCTGCGACAGATAGCCACGTGTGAGTTGTGAATGCCGCTGTTAGAGTGGGTAATGCTGTTTATAGTCTTGTATAGCCTGGATGTATCTGTGGAGTGGTTTAGTGTTGTTATGAATTCCCTGAATGTTTCTGTTTGTTTTTCTTTGAGTTTGTGTTTATTTCTGTGTGAGCTGTTGTATCTGCTGTTTATGGCTTCTGTGTGTGGTGTTTGTGTGTTATATTTGAGGTTGTTACGTTGCCTTATGAGGTGGGCTATTTCTTTAGTGTAATTTGGGTTGTATTTCCTAATGTTGCTGTTGGGTATGTATTTGTTTGCATTATTGATGATCTGATTAAATGTCTTGAGTGTTGTATTGATGTTTATGATGGGTGTGCTGTTTAATGTGGTGAATTGTTCCTCAGTCTGTATTTTGAACTGTTCCCAATCAGCTTTCTTGTAATTTCTGTAAGTGTGCCTAAGGCTGTTGGGGCAGAGTGTAGAATGTGTTGTAATGATGATGGGCAGATGGTCTGATGACAGTTGTTTTTCTGTTCTCCATTGTGTATGTGTTGCTAGTGAGGGGGCACAGAACGTTATGTCTGGGGAGGAGTTTGAGTATCCTGCTTGATGTGGTATGTGTGTATGTTCTTCTGTATTGTTAAGAATGAAGAGGCTGTGTGTGTTGTAGTTTTGTTTCTTGTATAAGTGCTATGTGAATGTTTTGTTTGTGTACGAATTCCCTAAACTGCAACGTTTACCGTTGTTACAAGTCGTTACACTTCGTTTTAGTTATCGTCTTCATACGCATTACATTACTACGGAGACCGTATATACCAATTTAGGGATCAATTTTCATTTGGAGGCTGTTGTCAGATTGGAAGCGTTTGCTTGTAGGCATTCAGTGCCACTATTAAATATATCGTAATTTCTCCAAGAAAAAAATGAAAAAATAAACTTTTCTTGATTTTCAGTCATTATTGCAATTTTTCTGTGCGTGAAATACGATAAAAACTGTTTGGTTGGTTGTTTAATCCATGAACACAATCGGGGGTATTCAAGTTCACAGCGGGGCCGGAATTAAAGTTGTAATAAGAACTGTGAAAAATCTTCGTGCATTTATCGTAGTTTGGACGATCTGAACGACGAAGATCTTCCTCTGAATCAGTACTTCCCAACAGGGGTGCCGCAGGTGCCCCCAGGCACCCCCACGCACCTAGGAGTGCCGCGAAATTTCATGAAAATTACAAAAAATAAAGTAACTGAAAATTGAGAAGTTACTGAAGATAGTGAAATTTCAAAGGAAATAAAACATTCGCGATGTTGAACAGTGGGAGACTAAAATCCTCCGGGGTGCGGCAGTAGAAAAACAGATGGCACTGGGTTGCCTGGAGCCCAAAAAAGGTTGAAAACCACTCATCCGAACTACCGCCTTCACACGCATAATTCTTTGCGTATATAAACGCTAGTTTTCATTCTGTTGTTGCTGTTATTTACTTGGTTTTCGCTCTTATTATTATGCAGTTTTAATTCAAAGTTTATAAACTCTCTCTCTCTCTCTCTCTCTCTCTCTCTCTCTCTCTCTCTCTCTCTCTCTCTCTCTCTCTCCAGAGTGTTGCGGGAGGTGCGCGACCAGGTGGCTCCCCACCTGGCTACAGTCTTCAACAAATCGTTGGAGACGGGTCAGGTGCCTGGTGACTGGAGGGAAGCCAACGTGACCCCTATCTTTAAGAAAGGGGATCACGAAAGTCCAGGGAACTATCGTCCCATTAGTCTCACTTCAGTTGTAGGTAAATTATTAGAGGGGATAATAGCGGATAGGATCGTTGACCATTTGGATTCCTACAAGCTGCTTGGGGACTACCAACATGGGTTTAGACGGCATAGGTCGTGTCTCACCAACTTGCTCGAGTTTTTCCATGTCATGTTGGGTGAGTACGATAAGAGTAGGGCGATTGATATACTTTATCTCGACTTTCAGAAAGCCTTTGATAAGGTACATCATCGCCGGCTAATGGCGAAAGTGCGCGCGCTGGGTATCGGTGGGGAAATAGGTAGGTGGATTGAAAACTGGCTGAGGAATAGGCGGCAGAGGGTTGTAATTAAAGGGGCTAGTTCGGGTTGGGCCTCGGTCACTAGTGGGGTTCCTCAGGGTTCCGTTTTGGGGCCACTGTTGTTTATCATTTACATAAATGATATCGACGGTGGCATCGTCAGTCGGATCGCGAAATTCGCTGATGATACCAAGCTTGGGGCCAATGTTGGGACGCCCGAAGCGATCGAGGAACTGCGTGCGGACCTAGGTAGGATAGGAGAGTGGTCCGAAAAATGGCAAATGCCGTTTAACTTGGGTAAATGCAAAGTGATGCACATTGGCTACGCCAATCCCAAGTCGGACTACTCGATTGGGTAGTAATATCGAGGTGACTGATTTAGAAAGGACTTGGGTGTGCTAATTAGCAGCGACCTTAAGTTTACGAAACAGTGTGTAGAGGTGGAAAGAAAGCCCAGAAACTATTGGGTTATATCAGGAGGCAATTTCAGTTTCGGAACAAGGAGATTGTGCTCTCACTGTACAATTCCCTTGTTCGGCCGCACCTGGAGTATGCTGTGCAGTTCTGGTCGCCCACCCTCAGGAAAGATATTGTGAGGCTGGAGCGAGTGCAGGCGAGGGCCACAAAGTTAATCCCTTCCGTTAGGCATATGGGCTACAATCGACGGTTACGCGCCCTGAACTTGTTTCGCTTGAAACTCGGAGGCTGCGCGGTCAACTGATCGAGGTTTTCAAGCTCTTACGCGGGTTCAACGATGTCGATTTTAGAAGTATGTTTAGTTTAAATGAAACCCAACTCGCAACAATGGTTGGAAGTTGGATTTGAAACGGTTTAGGACTAGTGTGTGTGGGAATTACTTTACGTATAAGATCTGTGACACATGGAACAGGTTACCTCGGAAGTTGTGAACAGTTCCTCTGTGATCAGTTCAAGGAAAGGTTAGACCAAATCTTGCACACTATTTGAGTGTGTACAAAATTTTCCCTGGCACCCGTTGCCATTGGTACCTCCTCGGTATGGGCCGCAAGGCCTTTTGAGGTACTTCTTTTCCTTGTAATCTCTCTCTCTCTCTCTCTCTCTCTCTCTCTCTCTCTCTCTCTCTCTCTCTTCTCTCTCTCTCTCTCTCTCTCTCTCTTCTCTCTCTGACCATTATTCATGTTATCTGATTTATTTCGTTGAGAAATGAACCCCATTTTTAAAACCATTTCTCACCTTTAATGAGTAATGAATGTTATTTTCCCAAATATCCAGGTTTCCATATGTATTTTTCGTACAGAATGTAAGGTTTCTTCTGCCTTCCGAACTCAAAGAAGTTATGTCATGGGGCGTTTCTGAGAGAATTATGTATATAACCCTTTATCGCTCAGCGACACTGCGCTAATTTTATTCTGGTTAACGCCAGACGATTTTATTTTGTATAAGAAAATATCCCGCGTGAATATTACGTTGTTATAACTCCATACGTAAACCAACAATTAAATTTTGAATAAAATAGCGTTACTGATCTTATAAATATTGATTAAACACCTACCAACCGTAAATTTTTTTTATGGTTCTAAAGCCTCCTCTTCCCCTTCCCCCAACAACCGCTTTGAACCTCCTTTCGTTGCATCTCCCCAATCATTTAGTCAAATAATCCCAACCCACCTAAACCCCTAAACCTTCCAAATCCCCAAAATCCTCACAAAAAGTCGACTGCAACCATGGAAAAAAAAAGGAAAGGGAGAAACCGAGCGCGCAAGTTCACTAGCTTTGGTTAGCCAATCTTTACATGGGATGCGTATTTAGGATACATATTTGGGAAACATATTTGAGCCACGGACTAAAGGATTTTCTACATTTTTCTTTGTTTTCAGTAAGAGAAATTTTTTGAAACGTTGTCATACAGATGATCATAAAGAAATCATTTGAGTGTTACGTGGTCAACGTCGTAGCCACATCGCTGTTAGCTGAGTGACCGTCCTCAGCGTTCAGATGATGTAGTGACCCTTAGAAGGTTCGATGGCTCTGATCCCAAGTAAAGCTAAAATTTCCTTCCGTCACATAACCTTTGCCGTTGCTTGCGAAACAGGTTAAGCAACCCCCAAACATAATATAATAATAATAATAATAATAATAATAATATAATATTATTATTATTATTATTATATACAAGTGTATTTTGGGGGAGTTCGTTTTGGAGTAAAAAAAAGAAAACCCTTCAAAAAACCGTTTTGTTTTGGTTGTTTTTTAAATGCTGTTCAAGAGTAGTATTGTTCAAAAGAGAAACCAAAATGTAAACGAATAATGCACAAACCTTTCGTTTGTAAAACTTTCGATAATATTAATTCTTACTGTTGAATATTAAATAATTATGATTAATTTTGAATTTACACTATGAAGACCTCCAAAATTATATTAAAATTATCTAATCGTATATACTATTGAGCTAAAATGTGTCTGTGTGTCTGTCCGCTTTCTTCGGAACCGTGCACAGACTAAACGGCACATCGGAAAATTCTGCAACTACCACCAACTGATAGCCCATGAGCTGCCGATGTGCTCTGTCAAGTTTCCCGGTCCTAGGTCACTCCGCGGCCGAGCACGAGCTATTTAATGTCTATTACAAGTAAATGTAAGTACTTCGAAAACGAAAATGACGAGAGCAAAAATACATAATAAACAGTTTGGTAGTCCCGATAATACGTAACTACCAATATACATATACATATATACAATATACATATACAGCTAGTTGTGACATATACTGCTACCTGCCCGGAGGGCGATAGCGAGCTACCCTGCTTGTTAAATACCTAATAAATTACTAATCTCAAAGGGATCAAGTAATGTAGAAAACCTATGATCATATTCGAAGACCATACATTAACTCGAGTTGATGATAATTAACAGTAATGTATTAGTTCAATTTTTAACAATTTTTAACCTATTAAAGGAAGGGATTGTAGAAGACACCAATCAACCAGGAAAGAACTCCTTGGTAGGGGGGACATTAGGCAAGAGACGGGGAGTGCTGGAACTCCCGTTTCTCCTGTCACCGTCCCTCTCAGTTGATCTTTTTCCGTGTCTCATCTACCCTATGAGCGGTCCAGCATGCTCTCAAACACGCGCTTCTCCCTCTATTCTTCACGACACATACACGCATTTTAAACACTACACAATCTTTTCAAAATAAAAAAATATTAAGAATAATATTTGTATTTCGAGTTTCTTCTTCTCTTTCTATGGGAGGGGGCGTTTTTTTTGCGGGCGTTCGCCTTGACCCCTCTTTCATGCATAAAAAAAGATCAATAAGGATTTTAACCATGGAATGGTTGGAAGTTTGAAAATGGCATATTTTCGTCTCTGATTGCTCTCAACTATTAAAAATGCGGGAAAAGAGTTGAAAATATTAGATATCCTCTTGGGCAATGGTCACCAACAGATTCGAACCGCAGACGACGAATTTTTTATTTTATTTATTTATTTATTTATTTTTATTTTATTTGGCCCTTAAGTTTTAATTAAAACTAAAACACAGTTATTATTATTAATATATAAATCATGAATAAGAATTATTAATTAGAGTATATATTAATTGTAAGTTATTATAGATTTAAAACAAATACAGTCATTATTGAAGGTACGATACCAGTACTATACACAGAAATCAATTTAGATGTGAAAGATAAAAAATAACGAGTAATGTACATTTAATCCTAGATTACACACGAGAAATGAATAAGTAATAGAGTAATGCACATTTAATCTTAAATTTTTATTAGTATTCCATTATTAATCGAGTTTTCAACTTGTTTTTAAACGAATTTACATTCACAATATTTTTTATATCAGCATTTAAATCATTCCATAGTTTCAGTCCAATGAAAATGGGTAATTTTTGAGATGAAAACAATTTAAATTGAGGAGTAATACGCTTTGATCTATTTCTGGTCTGAGATGGATAGATTTCTTGAGAGTTACAAAATATTAATTTACCCATTGCGAGTTAATGATTTTATTCTTACATTTGTAAATAAAAATAAAATGTGCCACTTTGATTACATCTTTGAACTTTAACAGTTTTAGCTCTTTAAATGATGCACTAGAATGATCATGGAAATCAGCATCAGATAATATCCTTATTGCTCATTTTTTGAATGACAAAAATATTGTTTAAAGCGTTGTTGGCGGAGTTTCTTCAAACAAAGGTGCAGTACGTTATATAAGGAAGAACAAGAATATGATACATTAATAAAACCTGTTCAGGGACTACATTTCTTAGTTTAAACATTATAGCAACGCAACCCGAAATCTTTTTTGCGATATAACTCACATGATCACTCCATTGCGAATTCTTATCTAGCATTACGCCAAGAAATTTTGTTACAGTACACTCCTTTATGGCGATTTCATTAACATTAAGTTCATCAAGATATACATTTCTTTTATTAGTAAAAATCATGAAATTTGTTTTACTGGTATTTAGGAAGAGTTTATTGGTGGTAAACCATTTCATTACATTGATAAATTCTGATTTAAATACATTCTTAACTGAATTAACATCTTTGCAAAAGACACAGTTGTATCAACTGCAAACATTATGAAGTTAAGTATAATAGATAAGCGTAGGTCATTTATAAAATAAAAATAACAGTGATCCCAAGACTGAGCCCTGTGGTACACCATGTTTAACGAGCGTTTTAACTGACCATACTTTATTTACTGATACAAAATTATATCTATTGGTCAAATAACTTTTAAACCGTAAATTCGTACTCATTTTTTATTACCTTACAGCAGCTCCTCTGACCTTAATTACTTCAAGTAAACGGTGTCTGTGCGGTATTTTTTAATTCCTTTTTACTTTAAATTAATTTAAATTTAGTTTCCTTTCGGGAGATTAAATGTAGTAATTTTAAGTTGACTTCGATAAAAATAATGTTGGCCACGATAGAAAACACTGATGGGGACGGGAAAGATATGTGAGTAGCGGACATTTTCAGAGTAATCGAAACTGAGCTGTATTATACAGCGTTTACGCCAAAATTTAACTTAATTTATCAGGGTATTTACTGGTTCAGCAGATTCAAATTCCCTGATATTTCAGGTTTTCCAGGCCAATGTTATCGAAATTCCAGGTATATGTTTTATAACTTTCCTACAACGAATTATATGAAATAATAAGTTTGGTATTTTTTTAATCCACCCTACCATCCTCTTGCTTTTTATTGAGAATTAAAAGGAGAGCAAGTGTAGTTTACGTTCCCCTGTGGTGCCTAGTGTAGTTTACGTTCCCCTACATTATCCTAGTGTAGTTTGCGTTTCCCAACTTTGACCTAGTGTAGTTTGTGTCCCCTTTTGCGTCAGGGGGACATAAACTACACTTGCTCCTGAAAAGGAGATGTACAGAAATTTTTTTATTATATACAGGGTGATTAAAAAAGAAGTATACAATTTTAAAAATTTATTGTGATCAAACTATTTGCGATACAATACTACTACTACTACTAATAATAATGTGAATAGAAACAGTAACTCGCAAAGTTTTTTTAGTTTATAGATATTCAATATGATTTCCGTGGGTAACCTTGGTAATGTCCAAACGATATTCAAACTCTCTCTACCCACACTTTCGTTAAGATATCTCATTCGATAGATGCGTGGCTTGACGAATCCGGTTTTTTCCAGATTACCTACAGAAATCATATTCAACATCTTTTAACTAAAAAAATCTTTACGAATGACTTTTTCTATTGACATTATTATTATTAATTTTGTGGGACGTTTTCCAGTTTATGTACCGTTTTCTACTCCAGGTGCTCTCTATCTGCTGAGTGTGGGCACCGGTCGCTGGATCGACAAAATTTTCACTGTGATTTATAGTGTAGTGACGAAAGTTATAATGTGGGATTTTATCAATTTGATCGTAAGATTTCCACATATCACTAATAATAGTAGATCCAGGCAGAATGTTGGCTTTTATGCAACTTTCTAGTGTTTCTTGCTTCTATTAGGCACAGCATAAAGCAAAACAGGTTAGGTTAGGTTACGTTAGGTTAAGTTATCAAGAACTTACCTCTCTTAAAAAGTTGTTATAATCGACGGCGGTTGTATGACCAATCAAAAATAAATTATATGAAAAACGGTACACAAACTGGAAAAGGTCCTTTTTGTGTCACAAATAGTTTGATCACAATAAATTTTTTAAACTGTACGGTATACTTCTTTTGTAATCACCCTGTATATTATATAGATAATAAAAAAGTAGCTGTAAGCACATTAGGTCTTCTATTAACAGCTATGTATGAAAGTACTACAGTAAATGAGCAAACAATTAATAACTTGAAAAGAAAGTACAGTACATTACACATATATAGTTTAGTACTAGGTATATTATACAGATAGCTAGTAAACAAAATTAATACGCAAATAAAAGGAATAATAAGTGACCACAAAAACCTTTTTGGCACAAAAAATTAACAATGGCTTCTGTATAAAGACTGGCTTACGCATAGTTTAAATATTACCTTAATAATCTAAATAAAAAAGTTATCTTCAGTCATAGCAGCAATCTCTTTTTTTGAACTCTCCATTACTTTCCTTTTCTTCTCCTTCACCTCTTTTATCTTCTCTTTTCATAGATGCTGCATTATCACTTTTTGTTTCTCTAGTCTTTTTCTCTCTAGGAAATCTGTGTACCTCGCTCAAGCATTCCTACAGCTCAACATCATTTCTTGGGAGAGATTAACACATTGGAGGCTTCCTGTTATTTTCACTTCTTCCCAAACAATGCGTTTTGCAGTGAGAGATTCTTCGTGTAAATTGTCAAGCAGACAATTCTTGATGACGGAGAATCCCCGTTCTACACTCGCATTTCCATGAAATAGCGTAAGTATTATGATGACAAATTCCTTGAACTTATCTGAGACACTCGCAGATTCAAATATAGAAGAGAACAAATCATCAAGACGGTCTTTGTTTTCATCAAATAAGCTTCAAAATTATTTTTCGATTAGATACAATTCTCTCGTAGTCTTCCTTGATCATGTCTCCATCCAGACCATCAATCCTTTTCAGATCAATTTATTTTTCAATACGCAGATCCAGACGCTTTCTAGAGGCTACTTAGCATATTTAATGCTTTTAGTTTATCTCTATAATCTAACCTTCAAAGACTAGGAATTAGTTTAGATGCCCCAAGTTGAACCCCCTCTAGCATATTAATATCCTGCCTAAAGTGTGGTGCCCACTGCCCATGCTTGAATACAATACTCTCGATATGGTCTAACGTATGAATTATACAGCGTACATATTACTTCCTTACTTTTATAACTTACAGTCCTATTAATAATACCTGGCATTCTGTTAGCCTTATTTCTTTCTTCTAAGCATTAAGTCGAATTTTTTAGATCACTCGTCACTATTACTCCTAAGTCTCTTTCCTGATCAACCTCCTCTAACCTGTGACTTATACTTTCTATAAGCGAAAGATATTATCTAAATCAGAATTCGTTTATGAACTCAATGGACTTAACAGTAATAACAACAATAAATAATAATCTGTCTTTTTCCAGGTTAACCATCGAAATTCCCTGACTTTTCCAGACTAGTAGACACCCTGTTTATACACAAAAATGTGTTCATATTCTGTCGTTTTGTTTCGGCCAAACTGTACCTTTCGATTGCGCTAAGTATTTTAGGTTCTATAATTCTAACTCGGAGTTCAACTAACCTAACCTTTGGTAATACAGAATACAATTCGTGTCCCCTTCATCTGGTCCAAACGAAATCATATCAAGCGATCACTTTTTGGCTCATAAGTTAAATTTTGACACAAATGCTACATCCCGAAGAGAAACAGCTCTGCAAGGCGCAGAGAAATTTAATTAATGGACCCTGCTCTCTCAGGCCTAGACCTGACATTAATTAATATAAAAAAAATTTGTAATTTTTGCACGCATTTAGATATTTTTTTACTCGTTTTAATAACATTTATCAAGTATTTTATTGGCTATACACTTGTCTATATATTTCTATATATATTTCTATATATTTTTCTATATATTTCAGCTATGTCTGAAATTAGAATCTCTTCTAAAAAAAATTTTTCTGTCCTATCTGGGTTCAACTCTACGAAGGTCCTGATGGGCTCCCTCCTGTTGTTCTAAAGAACTGTGCTGGGGGCCACTAGCTCGACTTTCGTGTAAAGAGAGACCGCCGCGCGGAACTTTTACAAAGTGTACCAGGTATAAAAAAATGAAATAGCTATTAAGCCTCCGCTGTATCTTGCAGGCTTACGTTTAATTAATAGAAAGAAAATCTATTTTGCGTATTTAAATTATACATACAGAATATTCTTCCATTTTTACAACACCAAGAAATAATTTATTGAAACCCATTTTCTACAGCACAGATGTAAATATATATATATATATATATATATATATATTATATATATATATATATATATATATATATATATATATAAAATTGTGCGAGTTGGACGGTAATAGGGTAGCTTTAGAAGTGGGGACGTTTTGGATTAAGAAAGAAAAGTTTCCCCTTAATCAGCTCGTCTAAAGATTTCGCAGAAGAAAGATTAAAAAGTTGGGCCAATTTCTGATTCCGAATGCAATCATTAATTAAAGATTAAAGTTTAAAATCAATTTAAGATCAGTTAATTCTCTTTTCAATTAAGTTGAAGAGTTTGAAAAAGAAAGTTCATATGTAGCACGAAAAACGCAAGCAGTTATAAACATAACTTATTGCAATTCTATTACATTCTTAGGTATAACAATAATAATAATAATAAAAATAATAATGTTTGTAGTTTAATCAGAAGTGCCAGAAGCTGGCACAGCGCTGTGATCAGAACGAAATATTTGGCGCTTTTTAAACTTGTAAAAACAGCAAAGGTCATGTGACAAAGGGGACCTACGACTTTACTGCGTGTGATCCGAGCCATTTAAGGGTCGCTACATCAACTGAACATCAACTACTAGTAGACCAAAGACCAAGCGTCGCTTCATCTCTCTGATATAATTCGTTATATATAAAAGAATTAACTCTGAAATATTGGAATTTCGTATATTTCTGAATCTTCACTGAATGCTGGAGAAGAATGGATTCCATTATTATTGGTGATATGAGAAATATGTACAGTCTCTTCAAAATGTCCTGTCCTGTTTCGTAAGGATGAAAATACTCAACCCTTTAGCGCACAGCGTTAACTTTATTGATTTTGTTCTGGCTAACGCCAGGCAATTTTATTCAGTCTCGAAAAAGACCTCTGTGCAGTAAAGGGTTAAGAAACCGAGTTTCACGACATGACCTTTTCAAAAGATTGTATTTCAACATTTTATTCGTTTTCACCTAAGGTATAGTAACCCCTCATTCCAATCAATGTACACGAAGACGTCCGGTTTTTACGCAGAACTGCATGAATTAGACAACGTGGTAGATAGATAATGAAGTTATATCGATAATCTCAAAATTGGTGAGTTAAAATTAACTAACTTTGGTAGCAAAAAAAAAGTGGATCACCTGAAGATCCGTCACCTCAGCCTTTTTTTTAGTTAGCTTTATAAGGCAAACTAACGAAAATATCACGACCTAACCTAACCAATCGTTAAGGGCGTACAGTTGACCTAACAATTAGTTAGGTTAGTTCGTGATATTTTCGTTAGTTAGCCTTATAAAGCTAACTAAAAAAGTAGGTTATTTTCAGTTTAGAATACGACATAAAAATGAAGATATACAACTCAAATGTAAATTAAAATGGTGGCATCATACGCACAAGTTCAAAATAACCCAGCTTTGCAAAGGAGCTATTTGAACTACCCAAATTAGTTAATATTAAGCCACCAGTTTAGAGTGTGTAATCTCAAAGGATACATATAACCTATATTTATTAATTTTTAGGAGTATTCAGTTTAGTTGCGGGTGTCGAAGTAATCTTCGGTTTGGATTAAAGAGAGGCTATATATAACCCCAAAACAGGATCTCAGATTGACATACTTTTGTATACAAAAACATGTAATTCTGTGATCCTGTTTTTCAGTTCAAATAAAAACACTATTTACCGCATAGCAACAAACAAACATCCCGTTTATACAGGGTGTCCATAAATGATTACCCTGATTAAAGCATGCTATAACTTTTAAATGAACACTCGTATTCAAACAGTTTTAATCATAAGTAGATAAACATACAGAGTTTTGATACATAGTTAATGAACTTAATAAGCTTCCACATGTGCATCCCTAGTGGCACGTAAAATGTCTAAACGGTATTCACATTCACGCCACACATTTTCCAACATTTGTGGGTTAACTGTTGCAATTGCATCCGTAATGCGTTCTCGCAATGTCCTGATATCTGGAACAACTGTTGCATAAACCAAATCTTTAACATGACCCCAGAGAAAGAAATCCAGCCGGGTAATGTCTGGTGATCTTGGGAGCCATGGGATTGGCCCGTCCCTGCCAATCCATCGATTTGGAAATGTTGCGTCGAGAGTTTCACGAACAACATGCGCCCAATGAGGGGGTGCCCCATCTTGTTGGAAGATGACAGTTGGCTGCCTGTCCTGCAGCTGGGGGATGGCATAATTGGTGAGCATATCCAGGTACACAGTTGCGGAAACAGTGTTCTCAGTGTTTCCACCGTCCCATCGGAAACTGTTGGTCTACCACTGCTCTTTCCCTTTTCCACGTTTCCAGTTTCCAAGAATTTTTTCATCCACGACTTAATTAACTTCACATCAGGTGGATTCTTTCCATACTTTGTTCTGAACCTTCGCTGAACACTGACAGGAGATTTTGTTTCTGCAAGCCACACAACACATTGTGCCTGCTCTGTCACAGACGCCATCTTAACTGAACAGCTACTACAGCGCTCCTAGTGGCGAATGCGGTAGACGAAACACACCAGCACAGAAACTCTATGCGTGTACGAGATCACCTGTAAAAAGAAAACGGATGTAAGATTCGTCACTAAAACATGAGAGCATACTGTTTTCAGGGTAAACATTTATGGACACCCTGTAGATCCTTCATCATTTCTCTGGAAAGGTCAAAGTCAGTGAGTACCCGTATGTATGACCAAAGAATATTTATAACAAGCTTTGCGACTCCGCACACCTTTTTATAACTTTTCTGAATCTATAGCCGTTTGGAAGAGAATTAAATTACGGACGAAAAAACTTCATCAACTTAAATTCTACTTTAATATTCACCGTTCTATAGTTCAACGGGCATTGAAATATGTCCATCACTTACCAAATAGGCATATAGACTTACATTAATTAAAGATGAATGTGAAATGTGATAATTTAAAAGTGTATTCAATAAACTTGTAAATCCTGCGAGTTTGCCTTTGCGCAAAGTATAATTCTCACGTCATCCGCTAGGTGGCGAGTAGCTAATATTTATTTGGCGGGATAACACACAACATAATGGAAAATATCGTCACGTTTGCATTGTTATATGGTGGGCCTAATATTAACCGGTTTCATGTGGCTAGTGGAGTAGGCTTATTATAATTACTGAATGAAATGATATGAATAATTAGGGTCACCAGCTTGGATTACACGCAAGCAAACAATATTAATAAGGTTAGAAAAATTACCGGTGCTCTTCCAATATGTGCTCTACCGCGAAACTGTGATCTACCATATTCCAACTAATATTCCATATTCCAGGCTAACTAACGAAAATATCACGACTTAACCTAACCAATCGTCAAGGGCGTATAGTTAACCTAACGATTGGTTAGGTTGTCATGATATTTTCGTTAGTTAGCCTTATAAGGCTAGTTTCACGGTAGAGCACGTATTGGAATATGGTAGATCACAGTTTCGCGGTAGAGCACATATTGGAAGAGCACCAAATTACCTCGTGGTTTTATGTTTAATTAAGAAAATAAATCAGTTATTTGTTCACAGCGAATAACAATGCAATAACGGTAGTTATGGTGATTAACAATTATATAACGGCGTTTATATTATGCTAAAGATGACTGAGGCTTAGCAAATAAAGAAATGGTTATACAGATTAATTGTTAAGTAATACACTCATTTAGATAGGCTAATGATATGCAAAATGGAAAGCAGCATGAAATATGAAACTTATTGATAACAGAAATTATGCACGTACGGTAGGTACTGCAAATGGCTTACGTAATACACTGATTAGATAGGCTAATGTTTTATGCACAAATGGAACACAGAAATGATGTAAGCCTATTGAGAGTTGAAATAATGCCCGTACGTTTGACACAGTAAGGGGATTAGGCCGTCAAAAATGAAATGCTTAAAGTATCACATAAACAAACGAATGAATGAATTACATGAAAGAACACAACAGGGTGTATACACAATTACGGTATTGGAATGACATTTGAAGTAGGCCTACTGCAATTCTAACGAGAAAGTTAGTTTGAGTGGTATTGAAAACACTTTTGGGGCCTACGCGATTAGGCAGAGCTTGTGGAAGTAAGACGTACAAGGCAATGGTAGGCCTCGTGTGAACCAACAAGAAGCTTACCGCAAATGTACCTCTGGAGCTTGAAGACCTACTTGTTGTGTTGACCGATATCTGGGCAGTAGTGACTTCGTAGACTGAATGCCTAGATGAGGTTGACCGTATGCTTAATACCTCTGGAGATGGAAGAGATACTTGAAGGGTGACCTTGTAGACTCTAGGTCCGAGGTGAAGTTGACCGTCCTGCGTTTCGCACGTCGAGGATGACCTTGAAACCGGTAGCGGGGCCTATTGAACTTGTTGAACGAGCGCCGTTCGTAAAGTGGTGGAAGATGAGCGAAGCGAAATGATTTGGGTCTTGTAGCTTAAGAAACTTGCCGGTGTCCTTGGGGATAAAACTTGAAAGCCGGTCGAGAACTGTTAAGCCAAAGGGACGCCTAGAGCAGCGAGGTTCTTTCTTACATGAAGAAATTGTAAAGTATTTCAAGTATTGCTTCGTTCTTGCACAGTATACGGTTGAAGTGTGACTTGGTCTGATACCGGCTAAAGTCGATAATGGCACTGCGTAGAGAGTGTAGACGTTCGAGGGGGAAGTACGAGCGGAGTGAGGACAAGTGCCAGTAATCCCCGCCTTTTATAAGCTCTTATGACGCTAACTTTTCGCGAGCCTTTCTGGCAAAAAAACAAGCGTCCAGTTGTTCCTGTGTCCTTGAACACCACGTGTGTTTAAGATGTCTGCCGACGTGGAAGAGGAAAGAATTTCTTTGTCTGTTTCTTTGTTCTCTACAGTTATATATAAGGTGTTATCAAATTGTTTCATAAATTAGTATACATATTCAGGACGTCAAAGTGGACAAAAAAGTTCCTATGAACATAAATCTGCAATCACTTCGTTTCCGAGATCCATTTTGTTTGCAGAGGACGATACGAATCGACTGTCTCTGATGCTAATTCGAACTTTGTACGAACCCATTCCCCCGCCTTTCGACCTGTCTCTGTTAATTCACAATAGAACTCGATATTTTTGTATGCATACAGAAGAGTACCTCATCTAAATACACGTACTTAATGTATTAATACAGAAATCATAAATAAAAAACTAAATTTAGAATAAATTCTATAAAATATAATGAACGAAGTATCACGTGCAATTCGACTCGCGCGTGAATTTTAGTCGAATTTTTTTCGTACATTTTACAAAATGTTTTCATATAATTCAAATTCTCAAAAATATTAATTCGACTAACACTTTGTCGAATTAAAGCGAAATTTGAATTAGCGAGGGGTTACTGTATATATATATGTATATGTATATGTATATATATATATATATATATATATATATATATATATATATATGAAGAGGTTAGTTCCAAAACACGATAAACGCCAAATCAGCAACTTTCGAGTTATCGTTACCAAATGGAGGTTGATATAATGTAGTCACATAAGGCATCAATTTTTTAGCAAAGTGCGATTTCTCCCATTACTTTAGCTACTGAGTTTTTCAATTTTTTTCCAAAACGCAATACATACAATACATAAAATGCTGTTTTTCTCAAAATCTAAAAAATGGATATATCGCGTTTTAGAAATGAACTCTTCATATAGTGTGTGGTATGATTCAGACTAGTGTCAACAGACTCTGAGGTTCACAGCGAGCGGATACCATTGCTCAACTCCCCATCTACTTTCGGCGCGTCGAATGAAAGACATTTACAGTTAAAAATATATTTTATGTTTTTACAGGGTTCAGATTGCCGTATGGAAACTCGTATTCTGTTTGTGGAATATCCTTACTTTTAAATATTTCGAAGTTAGAACCACAACTGTATACTGCTGGACTCTAGATTCAAGAGGATAAACAGAACAACTAAAATGAAAAAAGCTTATATAAAATTAAGTGAGAAGGGATTTGTTCTTGTAATTCAAATGATTTATGGTTTCTATGCTTGTATATAAAATACTTTCTAATGAGTGGTAACAGACCTATACAACGACTAATGAAGACACTAAAGTCAGGGGTTCGACTCTCAATGGTCCTCATTAATAGTAATACAGGAGTCAGCGCAATGGACGCCGTTTGTCTTGCCTGAGGGTTGTGCTAGTTCCTGATCCTCCTGAAGGATTATCATACAACGCCAACAGACTTAACTCCCGCGGCTAAAAACAAAAATGTGCCAAGTTTAAAGGGTTCTTAACTGACCTGTTTGTTCAAGATAACCACATAATAATGCCATTATTATAGTTGAAACTTCAGAGGAAATTACAACCACCAAATACATGGTTCGAAACTTACACACCAGTCCAAATGGTCATCAATATCTAACCATGTCATGAGTGCACTAAACAATAAGTATGGTTACTGTAATTTGAACTGAATTGAGTAACTTTTATTATTAATTATTAATAAAATAAATAAATTGGTTTTACAATTTACAATGACATAAATAATTGTGAAGCTGGACTATTTATTTTATTTGATTGGGCTTTCAATTAAAAATAATCAATGCAAGGTTGGATAAGCCTGTAGTGAATACTCTTATTTTAGTTTAAAGATAAATGTTAATTTTACCGTCTTGAATTTCGGAATAGTATAAATTCATTTTAAATTAGTTACCCCATTATAATTCAATTGTGAACCACATTAATACTAATTTTATGTATACTATATCATTTTATTGTATGTAAACATAATTAATTATATATCACAATTGTCAGTTAATTATTTATATTCAAATATTTATTTTAATCTAATACCATGTCCATTTTACAAATAAATAATAGAAAACCAAAGGTTATATTTTCCACTTTTGGTACTGTCGCAGTTTCGCCTAACGGACTCAATACGGCTAGTGAGATAATCACTGGTTGGCACTTAACTAGCGGCAGTGCTTATGGCTACATCATCCAGGTTAACCTATACCGGATAGATGCGCTACGGTCCCAAGCCGTAGCTTGCCTAGGCCGACGACGACGACGACGTAAACCAACAATTGGTGACTCCGGAGCTGGATTACCCCTTCACCCGAACGACTAGGACTAGACTGTAATGTCGTTCGTGCCCATCACCCCCTTCACCCGAGCGACTAGGACCAGACTGTAACGTCGTTCGTGCCCTTCACCCCCTTCACCCGAGCGACTAGGACCAGACTGTAATGTCGCTCGTGCCCTCTGCCCCTCACCCCTGCCCGTGCGCTCTGTGCCTGCGCTCGTCTCAACCTCCACTCCTTCGTTGGGAACTTGTCGTCTTGCTTGTACGTTAGCAAGCATAGGAGAAGATGCCTGACGACGCTGGTGCCATCTCCCACTTGAGCGTAAAGCTCCCCGTCTTCTGGCCGGGTGATCCATTTATTTGGTTCCACCAAGTGGAATCACAATTCAACTTGGAAGGATCACCACTAGCAGGACGAAATACGATCATGTTTTGTCCTCTCTACCAGCGAGCATCATCTCTGAAGTCCGTGACGTCATCGTATCTACTTCCACGAGTGAGGACCCGTACAACGATCTGAAGTCTGCCATCCTGTGCCGCACCACTGTCTCCGAGCGTGAGAAACTACATCAGTTAATCTCAAAAGAAGAACTTGGAGACCGTAAGCCCACTCAAATGCTGAGGGCTATGCAGTGCGCTCTAGGCGAACGCGCACAAACCTTCGATAAGGACATCTTTAGACAGTTGTTCTTGCAGAAACTTCCTCCATCAGCTCAGCGTGTCTTGGCCACTATGGATCCTGCTACTCCAGTTGATAAACTAGCAGCAACTGCCGACAAAGTAGTGGAGATTGACACAGCTCCGGTCAACAGCGTAAACACACAATCGGAACTGGAGTTGAAAGTGGAAGAGTTAAGTCAACAACTCAACCACGTTTGTTCTCTGCTACAAAATCAACGGCAAAGAAGCCATTCTCGGTCAAGATTTACGAAGAGGCATCGTTCGAGTTCCGGGAAGATCTGTTTCTACCACTCGAAATTTGGAAAGAAGGCTAGGAAGTGCATCTCCCCTTGCAATTTTTCGTCGGGAAACCCCAGCAGCGAGTCCTAATGGCGTCTAGTACTCGCACTGCCAACCTATTATTCATAAAGGACAGGAACTCTGGTGTCAATTTCTTGGTCGATACCGGAGCGTCAGTCAGTGTATTCCCTCAAAAATCTGGTCATACGCACTCGGAATCTCCGCCTCTATACGCTGCTAACGGTTCACGCATACCCACGTACGGTACTCAGTCGCGTGAACTAAACTTGGGCCTTCACCGATCCTTCAAGTGGATTTTCATCTGTGCTCAAGTGCAGCATCCCATAATCGGCGCTGACTTCCTCCAGCATTTCAAACTCCTGGTGGATCTTGACAAGCGACGCTTATGCGACCAGGCCACACTGCTTTCTGTTCTTGCCAAACAGGTTGCCCTTCCGGACGCCTCGAACTCTGCACTTTCCCTCGTTCCCCCTAATTCCATGTACCAGTACCTTTTCCAGCGATATCCAGGAATTCTTCAACCGATGCAGATGGGTGATACCATTAAGCACACCATTACCCATCACATCACAACAAAAGGTCCCCCTGTGTTTGCAAAACCCAGACGTCTTGCCCGGACAAACTGAAAGCTGCCAAATCGGAATTCCAGCTTATGATAGATCTTGGGATAATAAGACCTTCCAAAAGCAGTTGGTCCTCTCCCCTACACCTGGTCCAGAAGAAGTCAGGAGACTGGAGACCATGTGGGGATTACCGGTTTTTGAATTCGACAACCATCCCGGACCGATATCCGGTACCAAATGTCCAAGACTTTACTTCTCTTCTCCACGGCAAATCTATCTTCAGTAAAATAGATCTCGTTAAGGCTTTCCACCACATTCCCGTAGAGCCTTCGGATATTCCCAAGACTGCAGTTTGTACACCATTTGGGTTATTCGAATTTTTGAAGATGCCGTTCGGGCTACGGAATGCTGCGCAAACCTTTCAGAGGTTTATAGATGAGGTCACCAGAGGCTTAGACTTTGTTTATGCCTACATCGATGATTTGCTTGTGGCCAGCTCAACGGAAGAGGAACATAAGGAACATCTTTCACTCCTCTTTCAACGTTTAGAACAATACGGTGTTACTATTAATGCATCTAAGTGTGTGTTTGCACAGCCAACCTTGGAATTTCTTGGTCACACGATTTCGCAGCACGGAATTACCCCCCTTCAGGACAAGTGTGAAGTGATAAAAAATTACCCTATGCCAAATAATCAGCGTGAGTTACGTCGGTTTCTAGGTTTGGTAAATTATTACCACAAGTTCATTAAAAACTGTGCCAGTGTTCTTGCTCCTCTACACGCTATGATCACACACAAACGCAAGGTAACGAAATTGGTATGGTGTAGCGATAGTTTACAGGCGTTCGACAATGCCAAAAATGCTATCAATAGTGCATTGTCTCTGTCATTTCCTATCAGTGATGCCCCCCTAACTCTGACGGTCGATGCATCAGATGTTGCGATCGGTGGAGTGTTGGAACAAACCATTAACGGTCAACAAGCACCCATCGCGTTTTACTCGAAAAAGCTGCAGCCAGCCCAAACGCGTTATAGTGCTTTCGGACGTGAACTTCTTGCTATTTACTTAAACGTGAAGTATTTTCAACATTTCCTTGAAGGCCGAGAGTTTTGTGTTTTTACCGACCACAAACCTTTGATCACTGTCTTCAATAAAAACAGCTGTAACCACTCTCCCAGAGTCATCAGGCAACTCGATTATATCTCGCAATTTACCACAGATATCCGCCACATCAAAGGTGTCTTGAACACTCCAGCGGATGCACTTTCAAGGATAGAGATTACTTCTGTTACCCTCAGCTCTACACTGTGGAATGCTATTGCACAGGATCAAGATAAGGATACGGAACTACAAGACCTGCTCAGAGAAGACTCCACTCACTCACTTTCCCTCAAGAAAATGAGTATGCCAGGATTGTCTGTGCCCCTCTATTGCGACGTATCAACAGCTGCTATTCGCCCTTATGTCCCTCCATGTCACAGACAAGCAGTCTTCACGGATCTTCATAAGCCCTCCCATCCTGGTATCCGTGCTTCGCAACACCTGGTTACCTCTCGCTTTGTTTGGCCCTCGATGCGGAAGGATGTCAAACATTGGACCAAAACGTGCCTTGCCTGCCAGCGTGCCAAAGTCCAAAGGCACACCAGGTCCCCCTTTGACGCATTTCCGCCACCATCCCAGCGATTTGAAGTAATTCATGTAGACATTGTTGGCCCTCTTCCAGTGATTCAAGGCCAACGTTATCTGCTCACCTGTCTCGACCGCTTTTCCAGATGGCCTGAAGCCATCCCACTTCCTGATATCCAAGCGGACACTGTTGCAAGAGCCTTTCTTCATGGATGGGTATCAAGATTTGGATTGCCGACAAAAGTCATCACTGACCAAGGTCGCCAATTTGAGTCTTCGCTTTGGAAGAAGTTTACCAGCTTGTTGGGTACAGTACATGCGCATACCTGTGCGTATCATCCGCAAGCTAACGGCCTCGTCGAACGCTTCCATCGCCAGCTGAAGTCATCCCTTATGTGTCACGAAGACTCCCATTGGATGGATAAGCTTCCACTCGTGTTGCTTGGTATTCGCTCTGCATTTAAGAGTGATCTGAAGACTACAGCGGCTGAACTAGTCTATGGAACAACACTGCGGCTACCAGGTGGCTACTTCACTGCAGGGGATAAGTCATGCGATCCTACGGAATTCGCTCAAACACTTTCCTCTCACATGCAGTCCCTTCAGCCTGTTCCCCCTCGATTGACTAGCCAACAGAACATCTTTGTTTCCCCAGCCCTCCAGTCTTGCACCCACGTTTTCGTTCGTGTACCTGTCCCAAAACGGCCTCTCCAATGTCCATATGACGGGCCCTATGAAGTTCTCCGACGTACGCGCAAATCATTTCTCATCCAGCGCGGTTCCAAGGTCGACAAGGTTTCTATCGATCGTCTTAAGCCTGCGTTTTTGGAATCAACCTTAAGCGAGGTACATGTAGCTACCAAAAAGGTTCAGCGGAAATCTGTGTCGTTCGGAACTCTTTGAACTTCCTCTCTGGTGGGGGAGTGTGTAGTGAATACTCTTATTTTAGTTTAAAGATAAATGTTAATTTTACCGTCTTGAATTTCGGAATAGTATAAATTCATTTTAAATTAGTTACCCCATTATAATTCAATTGTGAACCACATTAATACTAATTTTATGTATACTATATCATTTTATTGTATGTAAACATAATTAATTATATATCACAATTGTCAGTTAATTATTTATATTCAAATATTTATTTTAATCTAATACCATGTCCATTTTACAAATAAATAATAGAAAACCAAAGGTTATATTTTCCACCTTTGGTACTGTCGCAGTTTCGCCTAACGGACTCAATACGGCTAGTGAGATAATCACTGGTTGGCACTTAACTAGCGGCAGTGCTTATGGCTACATCATCCAGGTTAACCTATACCGGATAGATGCGCTACGGTCCCAAGCCGTAGCTTGCCTAGGCCAACGACGACGACGACGTAAACCAACAAGCCCTTTAGATTGGTTAACAAACAATCAGCCATATATTTGGTTGTTGTTACTAGGCATTTTTCTCAAGGTAAATGTTTCATAAAATGAAATCAAATTTACGAATGAAATCTGGGCCCTGAGAACACTAAACATCCTTTAAAAAGTAAACATACAGAGCATAAGGTTATACAGTCTGAAATATAAGATTTAAAACATATAAAGCAGTACCCAACCCCAATCTCGCCTTTCCCCACGTACCAGAACTACCACAAACTGTTTGGAACGTGAACCGCCTAAATTCTACACTCCTAACAATACGGTCATGCACGAGCATACCATCCAAAATCCATACATTTAATCCTAAAAAATTATAATCTTTCCATGTATCATGGCGGCGAATTCCAAATGCATTGTGCTCGCTGCGAGGCTCACCCACAAAAAAAAATATATAAATAAAAACCAAGGATTTCCAGGCGCATTATCACCACCGACATCAAAACAAGATAGAATCGGTTTTTCTTCATGAACGAGAGTAATAATAGCCAGCAAAAAACCATGTGTATGAAAACAATTACATGGATAGCGTAATAACGTTAGAAAATTTTCCTTCTTTAAGGAAAACGACGGAATGGAGATTAATAACGAACGCTTAACTGTTAATAAAGATTGCAAAAGATTAACGTCACCTCGAGCAAAGTGGATTACGGAGGTAATCATACACCTTGCAAGATTTTCATTAACGGGCGTCAATGGCGTGTACTTAGTACGTATACCTTGGTTAATCTTGGTTTCGCTTCCACCCAATTTGTTCATTCTGACGAAGGTCAAGCTTGTCACTCCACCCTAGACCTACAGTTTAACGTGGAATCCGAACCACGTCCCACCAACAGCCCAGTGTCTTAACCACTAGGCTACCGAGGGTACCCATTTAACTCCCAACCAATTTTTTTATTGTGTGGAAGGATAAACAGCTGGGTTTTACTGCGCGACGCTTACCGTTACCGGGTCTCTATCCCGGGGCCGATGGATTCGAAGTCAGCGACGCTAACCACTACACCGCCGAGGCGTGTATATATATATATATATATATATATATATATATATATATATATATATATATTATATATACTTAATCTGTTTGTTCATCGGATGAAACTTTTTATTTCAGAAAAGGGGGAAAAAAATTTCATTGATTTTGTGCGATCTTTGTCTCATTTTTCATTTTCATTTAAAAAATTGAAAAAGAGAAAAATAAAACTCAAATATTTGATGAAGAAACAATATCAATTTTCTCTTTGCGTCAATCAATCGCTTTCCACCTTTTATCTATTTTAGTTTAACCTCCCTGCCACAATTAATCGTTTTAATATTGTTATTACTGGATTCAGTCTCTCGCTCTCTCTCATATAACCTTTGGTTAGCTTCCGCCCGAATTGTTCATTCTGACAAAGGTCAAGCTTTTCACTCCACCTTAGACCTACAGTTTAACGTGGAATCCGAACCACGCCCCATCAGCAGCCCAGCGTCTTAACCACTAGGCCACCTAGGGTACCCATTTATCTACCAGCCACTTTCTTTATTGTATGGAAGGATGAACAGCTGGGTTTTGCTGCACGTCGGCTGCCGTCGGGTCTCGAACCCGGGGCCGATGGTTTCGTAGTCAGCGACGCTAACCATTACACCACCGAGGCGCCTAAACATATATATATATATATATATATATATATATATATATATATAATATATATATATACCGGGTGATTACAAATGATCTTCCGATTTTAAACACTTATTATGAAAAAACTAACAAAACTACAGCGAAAAGCAAGATATACAAATAAAGAACCCAAAAGGTTTTATTTACAAGCTATTGAAGTTCAATATGAGTTCCTTTTGTGGCTTCTTTTGAGGTTACAACATTCCTGAATGAGCAATTACCTGATGAAGCTTTTGTTCTATGATACTGACGGAAACAACTTTGGAACATTTGAAGTAAGGGATACGTACGGCTGTTGGAACTGTTCCGTCTGATATGCTACAAAATGTATGGAGGGAAACAGAATACCGCTTTGATGTCTGCAGAACCACAAAAGGAGTTCATATTGAACTTCAGCAGCTTGTAAATAAAACTTTTTGAATTCTTCTTTATTTGTATATATTGCTTTTCGCTGTAGCTTTGTTAGTTTTTTCATAATAAATGTCATAATAAATATCATTTGTAATCACCCGGTGTGTGTGTGTATATTATACTCTTCTGGGTTGTGTTACGCATAACAGATCGTACTCTCGATGATGATGATGATGACCTGAAGACGTCGTCGCAATGTCTTACGTTCCCAGGCATGTCCTATAAGATCTCTATGCACTACCTCTTTGGATGTGTTCAATGGCGTGCGATAATTAAGGGCTCGTTAGGGGACAAGGAAACTCGTCGGCGGATATTTCACTTTACTTGAAGTTACAGTGCACTTAACACTGAAATCAAATGAAGCAAGTAGTAAGTCGTTTGTGTCGACTTTAAATTAGTAAGGTCCTTAATTTTAGTTTTATAGGCTAAGTTTCTCAGAGTTGATAGACACGGCTTCTTACCGCCGTCTAATTAAGCCCAAGACCTCTCAACACCGTCTGAGTCCTGTACGGATTAGTTTCCCTGCCTTAATCCGGAGACTCGCGGCTAACCCGGCTTATTCAAATCTAATCTTCACAATGTTATACGGATTGGCTTTCCTGCCCCTATCCGGAGATCCGTAAATAACCGCCGCGTGCCGGAATCTGAATCTCAGGGCGCTGAGCCCATTCTTTTATATTAAAAGGAACGGAAGTCCAGCCGCGTCACCCGCGCGAGGTGATTACGTCACTAGCGCGTGACTTCCGTTTGGTAGAAGAAACCTAAGTCCGGCTGCGTCACTAGCACGTGACTTCCGTTTGGAAGGAAGTACTGAATGAATAATATAATCCTCGAAATAATTTAAACCCTTTGTGTTCCCAGGGCGCGGCTCTAGATTGTTATCAGTCTTCTTTTTCTCGAACGTCTTACATATAATGAAATGTAGTATAACATATATATATATATATATATATATATATATATATATATATATATATTAATAACAGTGAAACTATGCTAATTCCATCTTCAGTGGCTAAAACCTGTTGAAACTGAATAATTAAACAATTACACAACTACAGTAAAACTAAAATAATTACAAAAGTAATTTACAAAGCAATTACACAAACGCACCAAATCACATTACAATTGAAGTTAAATTAAACTTATAAAAACGCAAAAGTCCAGCGGACGAAGTATATGTATTAAATTAAGCCTTAATATATAAGCCAGAAAGCTCATTTCCCCACGATGTTGGGGTGAGTGTTCCCCAAGAGCCACCTTTAGCCCGAACAATGATAGGATAAACGGCCAACTCAACCCAACCGGAGCCAGCAGGCAGGAGCGTACCACAACCTCATCGCTCAGAGTCCGCCACCATAGCTACTGAGCTACTAAGCTTTTCTATGAAAAGAAACTCCATTATTTCAAAAGTACAATTTGCTACAATTGCGAATCACTCTCCAAATATTGGAAGATAATAAATATTTAAGGTTATTTAACCTCCTTCGGCAAAGGTCATGCGACCTACATCTTTATGTGGAATCCGAACCATCTAAGGACTCAGAAGACGGTCACCCATGCAACTACTGAATAGATCCACCTTTCGTAATAATCAAGTAAGGAGGGCCACAAACTGGCACAGTGCTCATGCCAAATTAATGCAGCCCTTCGCGCTAACTCCTGGGGTATTATTAACGAGCGCCATCAGGAGTCGAACCCTGACCTCAGCGCCTTCGCTTCGTTTATAGGAAAACGGCATTACCCACTGAACAACAGGCGGTGGCCGACGTTGCTTAACCTCGCTGATTTAATGAAGCGGTGTTGTAACGTGGCCACGATATAGAATAGAATAACCTTTATTAATAATAATAAAATAAATACATCTTTTCAATTTACAATGACATGAATAATTGTGAAGCTCGACTATTTATTTTATTTAATTTGTCCCTTAAGCTTTAGGCTTTACTGGGCTCTTATGAAAAATAAGCAGCTAGTTGTTATTAATTAATAATAATAAATAAGTAAATAAGTATTATTAATAGTTAAAACATGTATTACAATAATGAACAATATTAATGAACAATATTAAACAATATTAGTGGACAATAATCCTAGATTTTTGTTACTATACAATTATTAATCGGGATTTCAACTTGGTCTTAAACAAATTTACATTCACAATATTTTTTATATCGGCATGCAAGTCATTCCATAGTTTCAATCCAATGAAAATGGGTAGTTTTTGAGATGAAGACAATCTAAATTGAGGTATAACAAGCTTTGATCTATTTCTGGTCTGATACGAGTGGATTTCTTGATGAGTTACAAAATATCTATTTACCCATTGCAAATTAATGATTTTGTTCTTACACACGTAAATAAAAATAAAATGTGCCAGTTTGGTTATATCGTTGAGCTTTAGTAGGTTTAGCTCTTTAAATAATGCACTAGAGTGATCAAGGAAATCAGCATCAGATAATAACTTTATTGCTCATTTTTGGATGACAAAGATACCATTTAATGCGTTGTTAGCGGAGTTTCCCCAAACAAGGATGCAGTATGTTATATAAGGAAGAACAAGAGTATGATAAAGAGTCAATAAAACTTGTTTAGGGACTACATTTCTAAGTTTAAACATTATAGCAACGCTCCTTGAAATCTTTTTCGCGATATAATTTACATAATCACTCCACTGCAAATTCTTATCTAGCATTACGCCTAGAAATTTTGTTACAGTACACTCCTTTATGGCGATTTCATTAACATTAAGTTCATCAAGATATACATTTCTTTTATTAGTAAAAATCATGAAATTTGTTTCACTGGTATTTAGGAAGAGTTTATTGGTGGTCAACCATTTCATTACACTGATGAATTCTGAATGAAATATATTCTTAGCTGTATTAACATCTTTGCAAGAAAAAGAGACAGTTGTATCATCTGCAAACATTATGAAGTTCAGTATATCAGATGAACGTGGAAGGTCATTTATATATAATAAAAATAACAGTGGACCCAAAACTGAGCCCTGTGGCACACCATGTTTGACAAGCGCTTTAGTTGAGCAAACCTTATTTACTGATACAAAATTATATCTATTGGACAAATAACTTTTAAACCAATCACTTGAAGTGATTCAGTATGTTTCGAAACGTCTGAACGCTGTACCAGTTTCCGGTCCTTCTCACTGATTATTATAATTAAGTAATTCTAATTAAAACTTCCATAGTTTGCAAGCGTAATTAACGCGTTTCTTGACACTGAAAATTTAAAAAAAAAGCAAGCAAAACATTATGAAGATCTTAACGAAGATGTTTCTAAAGGACTTATGGACAAAGGTTTCCTTTATTGATTTTAAATATTTGGGCAGCTTTATCGACAACTAATTCTAAACTCCAGACAGAGGTAAACGTTAGACAAAAAGGAAGCTTATTAATTAAGTTTAGGCTATAACAAAGTGGATAAAAATATCCAGATTCGGTGACATTATCCTATACTTGGTACAGATCTGAAGTTTGCTTTGAATCCTACGAAGTTGAATTTCGTTAAACATCTCGTTAAGTTTGAAAGATTCTTTTTAATTTTTTTTTTTGAGAATATAGCATATTCTTGTAGCAATTTCGATTTTAATTTTTTATTTTTTAACCAATTCATTTAAATTTTTAGCCTTTAAATCCTTTTGTAGTTCTAACCCATATTTGTCCTCAGAAGAGTCTAGCTTGATGCCATAAGGCCGGCCGCACAGAGAATCGTCTTGCGACTCACGACTGACGACTTGGGACATCGCGCGGGGATCCCATTTTGTCAATGTAAAATCACACACGACTCGAGTCGTCACGACCCAAGTCATCAGTCGTGAGTCGCAAGGCGATCCTGCGTGCGGCCGGCCTAAAAGAACCTTCCCTGTGATTCCACATTGGCAGACATGTGAACTCTCACAGATTTTAAGCCTCAAACTCCCTCTTATGTGGATATATTTCCAGTTATCAAAATCAGGCAAAATCTCACGGATTTTCGTACTTCAAAAGGTTGACGTCTTTGCAATGGTAACAACCAGACCTAGGCAAGATACATTAAGAAATTTATCTTCGATACAAAATACAAGATACTACCTTATTCCGTATCAAAGATACAAGACACTTTTTAAGAAACGGTCAAGATACGGAGATACAAGATACATATCTAAGCTATTTTTCTCTATACGAGATACTTCTCTAATCAGTTTAACTTTGGAGACTAGAAATAATAAGGAAAGAGAGCTTTTAAGTCGTTTAAATCATTATATTTTAAATGGCGTACCTAAATATTAGTTTTGGTATGTAAACAAAGGTTTCGATAACTTAATCCTTACTAATTTAACTTTGAAATCACCATGAATTTTTGCAGGTTTTGCGCTTAAGATATCGTAAAATGTTCCATCAATAAGGCATTAGACCATTTTATGATAGAAAAAGTTTCTTCATTTCTTAAATTTTTTGTGGTAAATATGGCCAGAGGCGCCACTTTCAGGCGCGTAGCAAGACTTCTAAATTTGGAGGGGTACGAAAATTATCGTTGTGGGGTAAGGGAAAGGGCAATACTGACCTTGTAGTATGAATAATGTAAACGCAATAAATGTAACGAACTTATAGTTTTGTATATCATAATTTATTATTATATTTAGTTTTAAGAATATCTTATTTTTACAATTATTTCATCTTTAGTTTGGCATCGGCAAGCTAAAAGTTTGGGGAGTAATTGACTTCCCATGTCCCCCTTGGTCACACCAGTGAATTAACTAGATAACAATCGAGGCAGTAGCAAAACCAGGTACCTTTTTCACGTTATTTAGAGTAAAATACAGTATGTACGCAGAAATCCGGAGAGTTTTGACCAAGGCCGAGATTTCCAGTAATCCTGCTTACGCCACTACGGCTCACACAATTGCCCTCGTGCAAAAGTTCATGCCTCGTGATTAGCTATCATACATTTGGCACTCCCATTATAGTTGGAAGATAGGTAATTTTTATTTCAAACGTCATGACGGCGGGGATTGAGATTCCTGAAATGTATCATGTATCAAATATACCATTTTGAAATACAAGATACAGATAAATTTGCATCAAAGATACAAGATATAAGATACATTTGTATTTTTGCTCAAGATATACACACAAGATACAATCTGCATGAGATACAGTATCATCGATACTGCCCATTTCCAATAACGACTAAACCCGACAATGGGAATGGTGTAGATTTATTAAATAGGACGAATTATATTGAGATGTTTTGTATTTTAAGCGACAACAAAATATTGATGGTGTATTTACTGTTTTTGTTAAAACTAGAGGATAAAAAAACAATAGAACTTTTAGAGAGCTACGCATCTTTCATGATAGTTACTGACAGTGGTGGCGAACCTTTTTTGCTGGCGGGTCATTTTTGTTACGTTTGATTTAAAAAAAATGAAATTGGGTGGCAATAATTTATTTACTTACTATTTTTAGTGAGCAACTTGTTGGATTTTAGCTGCTAATGTTTTGATCCGAGGTTTATATTTAGTTGTCTTTAGTCTCACACACGCAGCACTCATATCTGTGCCAAGGCGATTCCTAGTAGTGGATTTGACGAAATTCATGGAGGAAAACAACTGTTCACATGAATAAGACAAACCAAACATTGTTAGCAGAGCTAATGCTAGCTTTTTCATTGATGCAAAAGAATTTGGTAGAGAGTTCCATTCTGCAAGCATAAGATTATCTACTCTTTCTATTGATTGTTGTTCTCTGGTTACACCCAAAATTGACAGGAAATATTAACAATTAAAGTCATATTTTATTTAAATAAGAGCTCGTGGTTCACAAAAAATTGCCTCGCGGGTCAGTGGTTCGCCATCACTGTGATAGTACTTACTCAAAATTGTATGCGACAGGATTAATACTGGATATAGTGGACGACAGGGGTCTCCAACCCATAGCTCTCGAGCGACATGTTACTGGCAGAGCTCTCAAAAGTGGCTCAATAATAACAATACTAAAATAATAAGATATAAAATACTTGAATGAAATCGAATTTTCGCGCTAACCAAACTATTCTATTCAGCTTGTTTAGGCATAGCTGCAGCCGTACAACTTATACTGCCATAAAGTGTTTATTTTGACAAGGAGATCTACACTGTCTTCACAAGATCACGAAAGATTCTCTGAAACAGTTTGCTGACTTGAAAGTTATCCAACCAACGATGTTCGTGAAACTGCAACTCAGATGGGAAATGTGTTCAAAGTAAACACTATATGAGATTGAAATGAGGACAATCACGCTTTAAATCTTTAAACCTACTTGCAGTTAAAAGCCAGATCACCACAAACAGACTTTTGAACACAAGTCTGGGTAACAAATTTCTCTTGTTGAAAGTCCTCACCGATTAAGTGTTTGTTTCGGGTCTTTACGCGCCACGTACAAATTGCATTTGACTGATCATCATCTCAACGACTACATGAAAACTGCGGTGACTCATTTCACTCTCGACCTTCATTAGTTGACAGATAATATAAAGTGCCAGATTTCCCATTAGCGGTAAGCTAACACTCGGGTTTGGGGCTTCCAAAAAATCGATGTGGCTTGCCACATATTTTTAACTTTTAAAGTGGGTACCCCCATGTCCGAAAAGAGTTGGAGACCGCTGATGTACGGTTTACCGAAGGGGCAGAAGGTTAATGTACAGTTCTGGAAAAAAAATTCCCAGAAACCTACACAGGCAAAAAGGAAAAGACTGCTACATGCCATTTAAGGTACACGGCATGGAGCCGATTTTCCCTTTTTGCCCTTCAATTTCGAAAAACACATATAAAATACTAATTAGTAATGAATTAGTTTTGTTTTTGAGACTTTATTACTGCAACCAAAATAAAAAAAATCCAAAAAAATATAAATTATTAATTTTTTGTTTTTTGAAATTTTGTTTCATGGCAAACTTTCTTCCTTCCCAAACTATACCTGTAAGACTATAGCATGGGCAGTTAATAGGCCAGTTATGGTCTCGCCAAATAATTAATAAAGGTAAATGAATTCACTACAAAAAAAAATTACGTTTTCTCTCATCATGAACTTACAGAAGTAGGCATTGATACAAATACGTTTATAATGGCTAGTTTTAACATCAAGTCTCTGATAAAGAGGAAGGCTACGTCGTAGCCAGTGTCGTAACACCGCTTCCCGTTAATCAACGTAACACCGCTTCCCGTTAATCAACGAAGTTAAGCGACATTGGGTCAGATAGTAGTTGGATGGGAGACCGTCCGCTGCATCCAGACTATGTAGCGACCCGTGGTTGATTCCACGTAAAGCTGTAGGTCCCCTCCGTCATATGGCCTTAGATGTTGCGAAGGAGGTTAAACAAAACCAATAATTACTATTTGATAAAGATGATTCACCGCTGAACTGTTACGTTTTCATAAGTTAAACTTAATATAACTTCAGTCGTGGTTTGGCGCATTTGCGTAATTGTTAATAAACTACTTTTGTGATTACTTCATCTTTAAAGTTTTACTATATTTATGTAATTGTGTGTTGTTTAATTTCAACGGGTTTTAACTACTGGACATGGAATTATTATATGCTCTGCTCTGAAACGTCTGTTCATTTGAATAAATACTGAACCATGTTTATGGTTTATTTGCTGTTAATAGTATACAGTACAGTAATAATAAATAAATAAATAAAAAAAATATATAAAATATATATATATATATATATATATATATATATATATATATATATATATATGAGACGTATCTTAAAGAACATTATAAATGGTACTATGCCGAGATTTTCTTCATAAACATACGAAATTATTCTCCTATATCTGAACAAAGAGAAAAAAAACACGTCATAATTCATTTGTTTGATAAGAATGAATTACTGAAGCCTTTTAAGTCCCTCCATTACTGCATTAACATTATAAACAAACGTAATGAGATGAACTGAGTAAATATTATTAGTGTTTTTCTTCTACAAATATCTCCTTAGCATTAGGCACTCTTACAGACGACGGTGTGTGTGTAAGCAACTGCGCATAAGTGTGGTTAAATGTGTGATAATTAATTCACAACTGTAGTGGAGTAATTTTTTGTGAGGTAACACTTTTGATACCTCGGAACATTAAACATTTACATAAAAAATCTAGAAATACTTTTACTGTACAAAAAAAGATTTGTTGGTCCTGATTAGGTTAGGTTATGCTAGGTTAAATTAGTTAAGGTCTGGTTAGGTTAGGTTAACCTCGATAAGCGAATACCTCACTATTTAATGACTAAACAGAAAACGCCCTTTTTTCCTTCAAATGCGTTCAATACACTTATCGCGCCTTTCTCGGTTCGATGTCACTAAGGTTGGATTAGATTAAATTAGGTTTAGTTAATTAGTTTTCAGATATACGGATTTAAAAAAATCGGTACCTCACTTATACGGTGTGTGTGTGTGTGTTATTTTAGAGCTCATAATATACGTTCTAGTCTATTATTATACAAAACACTTTCAAGTAAACTAAAATAACTATTTAAAAAAACAAATGTTGTCAAATCTGAAGTCTCAGAAGCCGTCAGCTTCGTTCCACAAGGTACAGAATCAGAGCTCCCTCGCTATTTATAGTAATGATTGCAGACACTGATGCAGATATTAATGACAATATCGTATCATATTTCGCGAATGCGACAAAAATATGCAATGAAATATCAAATGAAGGTGACACAGAAAAATTACAAAATGACATTGAAACATTGGTCGAGTTGGCCGAAGACAACACTATGAAGTTCAATGTAAAAAAATTCCAACTCATAAGACATGGTAATAACGAGGAGTTAAAGAATAAATGGTACAAAATACTGAAAGAAACAAATAACACCAAACCCACACGTCAGATCTTGGAGTAATAATGTCATCGGATGCAAAATTCAGAGAACACCACAACAATAAAATTACAACAGCTAGGAAAATAATGAAAATTATCTGGAGGAGCTTCCACACCAGAAAAACAAACATCATTTAAAATCATGAAAGACCTTAGTCCAGTCAATAATTGAGTATTGCTCAGTACTCGTAAGTCCATACGGGAAACGAGACATTTACAAACACAGAAGCCGTACAAAGAACTTTTACGTCTAAGATAGAGGAAACGAAAAATGAAGACTACTGGTCTCGACTAGTCCCTGAAACGCGAGTGGTACACAATAATATGATATCAGGACAATATCCCCCGAATATATATAATACCACTATATACAATATCACTATATATATATATATATATAATATATATATATATATATATATATATATATATATGATGAATAAAACCACGAAGGAAAGGAAACACAGAATGGTGCTCAAGCGCTTTCGTCTAATGACATCCTCAAAAACACTGAAGTACATAAAGAGTTACAGCCTATATATAGGTTACAGAAAAAAAAAATATATATATATATACACAATAAACGGAGAAACAAATTTAAAGGATTGTGGGAGGGGCACACAAATTTATAAGGAAAAACTATCGATTTTTAGCACAAGATTAAATGAATTGTTTCCAACCAATGTTATAGATAAAAAAAAAAAAATATATATATATATGTACTGTATATATATATATGTACTGTATATATATATACAAATTTATACTGGAAATCTGCCCGGGTTTTAGCACTCTGCCCTTTTTTTGTATATAAAAATTGAAAAATAAAAGTTATTAGGGTGGCATACAAGTTTACCAAAGATTTAGCGTTCTACCTTTCTTATCTAAATCTGTTCTGAAGGAATTCAAAACAACAGGATCGAGTTGAAAAAGACCTTTGCTTATGTTGAAGTTATTTGAAAGTTGGATGATGGCAGACTCAAGAATATTTCTATTAACAATGTTGCTAGAGTGAAATAAAACTGAAGCATTATTCCAATCAATACAGTGGGATAACTCTGACAAGTGGACAAAAAGAGCACTGGACAAATGTCCTGTTCTAACGGAATATTGATGCTGTTTTATACGTGTGTCCAAATCCTTTCCCGTCTGACCTATGTAAAAAGAATTACATTGTTTACAACCAATTTTATAGATAATGCCTGAATTATTGGTAGGGCTATTTTTTACTATGATATTTTGGTTAATATTCGTTTTTTGACCCAGTCACACCCAGCTATAACAGCAATATATATTGAATAACCAATCAAAGCTGAATAAGAAAATATATATATTATCTTGTGCAAATTTGTATAAAATGTACTTTTTAAAAAAATATATTTTCTACTTCCTAATATGTATGTATATAAATTTCGGTTGGTTTGTTTATTTGGGCTACCTTTTTTGGACTTTTTTGGAGATTTTTCTTGGCTTTTTTTGGCTACTTGGCTTTTTTTTGGCTACTTTTTCTTGCTTTGGCTACTTCTTTCTGTTTCTGGTTAGTGTGGTAATTTTCGTTCTACTGGTATGACGTGTCAATCTTGTGAACTTGACTTCGAAGACCTAATCCGCCTTGTTGGCCTCGATGAAGATAAAAGTTTAGATTTTTTTTCCAATCACGGCATAATTCCGACATCCGTGATTTGCCCTAAATGTAATACTGCCTGTATTTTAAGACAAGACTCGAAGGTGTTTAGGTGCCGTAAAAAAAATGGAAGGATGTGAAATCGTGGGTTTTACGTGCTGGGAATAGACGTCCTCATTACCGGAAATATTTCGCACGATACTTGTTCCTGGCAGAACATCCTGACGATTCTACAGTTCTGCATCACTTCCTTACTGCAATTGCAGAACTATATCCTCCAAAATAAGGTGACTGGTTAGGTTAGGTGGTTAGGCTAAGTTAGGTTAGGCTAAGTTAGGTTAGGTTAAGTTAGGTTAGGTTGTGTTTAGCACGAATGCAAACTTTTCTGGTCGATTTTGAGGTGTTTTGCATGAATCTGCCATCCGTTTCCTGTGCAAATGCGTAGTTTCGAGATGACGATATCTCGAAAACTACGCATTTGCACAGGAAACGGATGGCAGATTCGTGCAGAGCACCTCCAAATTGACCAGAAACGTTTGCTCTCATTATAAAAAGAGACTGGGTCAAAAAACGAATAATTACCGATATTTTTCACAATATTGTTATATGAAAATACTACATTAATATCCAAAAGTTTAAGTACATTAGCAATGCCTAAAAAGCCCGGGAAAAATGGAAGTACTAAAATATTTTTTGACAAAGTACGAGTGTTATTATTGACACGATAGAAAGTTCGTTTTGCCTTGTTGAGACAAGATTCCATAAACGCAGATGGATAACAAAGATCACTTCCAATACCGTTGATTTTTTCTAATTCGGCATCGATGTATTCCGGACTGGCGATCCTAAGGGCGCGGAGAAACATTGAAGAAAAAATGGCCTTCTTAGTGGGGGTGTCATGTCCCGAGTAAAAGTGTACGTAGGACAAATTGTTTGTTTTTTTCCGATAGATACTAAACTTAAAACCTGGGCTTTCCCTATGTACACGCACATCCAAAAATGGGATTGAATTGTCTTGTTCCACTTCTAAAGTAAACTTAATGGAGGGGACTTGATCATTTAACTGAAGGAGGAAGTTATCCAGGTCACGATTCATGGGCCAGATACACAAAATATCGTCGACGTACCGCAACCAAGGGGTGCCAACCCCCAGGATTCTCGGAATTTAAGTAATTTCGAAAAACTCCATATAAATATTGGAGAGGAGGGGCGACAAGGGGTTGCCCATGGCCATCCCAAAAACTTGTTGATAATACTCGTTATTGAAAGTGAATTTACAGTCTTTGATGCAAAGCTTAATAAGTTCCAAAACAATGTGTGAAGGTAGTGGCAGGTCATACTTATGTAATTCTTGGGAGAGAAAGTCAAGCATATCGTCAATCGGCACTTTTGTAAACAATGAACAAACGTCAAAACTGATCAATCTATCGTTAGTTTCAGTACGTGCATTATTCAATTTTTCAGTAAGATCCATGGAATTTTTTACATGTGAATCAGAGATAGTTCCGAGAATGGGGGACAAGACTTTGACAAGCCATTTGGAGAGTTTATAAGTAATAGAGCCCACCGAGCTAATAATAGGGCGCATAGGGTTGCCAGGTTTGTGGGTTTTAATAAGACCGTAAAGGTAGGGCAGAGAAGGTGAAGTGGACAAGAAAAGCGGAATTAAGTCCTTATGATCTTTGAGAATGCGTTTCAAGCCACTATTAAATGATTTGATGACGTCATCCTGCGGGTTCTTCCTAAGTTTGCTGTATGTGGCGGGGTCCTGGAGAAGCTCGTTCATCTTTCTGATGTAGTCCACTGTGTTTCTTTTCCTTCGTGGTTTTATTCATCATAAATATTTTTCACGTGTTACTTTCGTGAAATAATTTTCATATATATATATATGCCTCTTTAGGTTAGGTTAGGTTAGATAAAGAGTTTGCGCTCAATATGAGAATGATAGAATGATACCAGCCTTGGCCCTTGTCCCACCTGACAATGTTGTTGCAGCATTTGAAGAATTATATGAAATCCTGACCCCAGACACTCATTCAGTAGTTATTTTGAAGACACATACATTGGAAGACCACATCGTCGAGGACGTCGAAAACCAATGTTTGATATAGATATGTGGAATATGTATGATAGAGCAAAAGAGGGATTGCCAAAAACCAACAATTGTCTCGAAGGATGGCATGGGAGCTTTACGTCCAATGCTTCATGCGCTCACCCAAACATTTGGAAGTTTATTTCATTTATTCAACGCGAACAATCACTGCAACAAGTTCATATTATTCAGAGAGCAGCGGGTCATGCTACACAACCCAGAAGAAAAAAAATATCAAGACTGCAGCCAGGCATTTGACGGTGATCCAAGGGTATGAAAATAGAGATTTTAGATTATTTGCGCAGTATTGCGTATAACCTAAGTTTTTAATGTTTTTACATTTTACTCTAACAAATAGTCAAAATTATCTTTCCCACTGTGACAATGACTTTAAATTGATTTTAAATTGTCCGTCGGGGATATTGTCCAAGAGGCCAATAATATACGTATGAAAATACTCGAGGGTTGAGCACTTTCAAGAAGCAGCTGGACAGGTTTTTGTACAAATTCCATGACCAGCCATGCGTGGCTAGCTACGAGGATAGGAGGATGGAAACCAATTCTCTCCTCCACCAAATCCCGCAAATGTGATGGGATGCTGCAGAGGAGTCGAATGCAGGTCGATCGTGAACTGTTGTTCGAAGCCATCATCCCAGAAAACGGTGGTTGCCTTTCATATCCACCACGGAATCTTCTCATTATTTCCTCATGAAGTAACAGTAATTTTGATTGCAACTATATATATATATCAGTGATGTAGTCGAGACCACCAAGTCCGAGACTGAGACCGAGACCTGATCCTGTGAGACCAAGATCGAGACCGAGATCAAAGGTTCGAGATCGAGATCTACCTTCCGAGATCGAGACCCTTAAAATTCGAGACCGAGATCGAGATCGAGACCAAGCTCATGCCCTTTCAATTTGTTTTACACTACTATGGAAATTAGACTATGTTAAGTATATTAATAAACTAATAACTATTTTCTCAGATGTAGTGTGTTGAATGCAAAACGTGTAGCCTATAAATTAACAAATGAATATATATATATACACGTACTTTATATTTATTTACTTCTTTTATATCTGTTACAGAAGGTTTAATGAACGTACCCACTACCCAGTTTGACTTGTGCATTTATTTAAAGCATGATAGGTGCTCATTACACTTAAGGAACATCAGCATGCTCAGAAGATCTGCTGAAGTTCGACTTCTGTGGGGCCTCATTATTATGCCTCCATGGCTAAATACACGCTCAATTGGAGCACGAGAGGCAGGCACTGTTAAAACAGTCATGGCAATATTGGCCAGTGATGGGAATTTATCCCTTTTATGGTGCCAAAACTTTATTGGAGAGCAGTTGTCTAAAATATGAGATTCATCGATCTCTAAGAGGTACCGCCGCAACTGTTCCCTGCGGTTGAAAATCTTCCCAGTTTCAACGTTCTTCTGCTTGGACCGATAGCTTTGATATTTTGCCATTAGTCTCGGAACTTTGGTTTGACTCTGTTTTATTTCGTCATCGCTGCTGTGAGAATGAGCGCTGTCTCTGTATCTGCTCATTCTTCGTGCTTGAGTTTCCTGTATAGCATTTTTCCAACACCATTTCTATGAAAAATAAATTGACATATCGGTACTATAAACAGAGGCATGGCATTAGCATAAGGTCTAAATAATATATATATGACATTAATTCAACATCCACTCAGCCCAAAGAGATCTATAATGAATTTTAATGATAAAAAATATATCGGTATAATGAATTCTGTGATAATTTTCAAAATTTATTATGAAATTATAACACCTTTTATTTCCTCTTTAAGTTCTACTTTAATATCTTTATCAGCTCGTACTTCAATGTCCACCCACTGTAGACCAAACTGTGGGTCAAGTAATGTTGCAATTGGATAGATGCTATTGGCAAATGGCAAGGGACTTCATCAGCACCGTCCTTTTCAGCCATCTTGCAGTGACGAATACCCTTTTAATAAAGCGACGAATAATTCCTTCGGTCAGCTTGTCGATTAACTGCTTGCAGTGCCTGGTGGTTACTCTTAATTAATCTGACGGGGCGGGGGGGGGGGGGGGGGTTGTAGCGCTAACCTAAAAAAATCCAGACCCACACACCCCCCGCAAGACAAACGTGGCAACTCAAAACAGGGTGACTGATTAGTGAGTACCTAGAGTCCCTTACTTTTACAAACTTTCAAAACATTCTGAATTGTGTCTGTTCAACCAAGCCACCATCATGAGTATGCCAATAACATGTATTTTTCAATACAGTCTCGAGAGGTCTCGAAAGGTCTCGGGGAGAAAAACCGAGACCGCGTCTGTCGAGACCGAGATCGAGACCGAGATCTAAATAGCGGAGACCGAGATCGAGATCGAGATCTGCAAATTGGGTCTCGAGATCGGTCTCGAGACCGAGACCGATCTCGAGACCTACATCACTGATATATATATATACCTTTGGTTAGCTTCCGCCCGAATTGTTCATTCTGACGAAGGTCAAGCTTTTCACTCCACCTTAGACCTACAGTTTAACGTGGAATCCGAACCACGCCCCATCAGCAGCCCAGCGTCTTAACCACTAGGCCACCTAGGGTACCCATTTATCTACCAACCACTTTCTTTATTGTGTGGAAGGATGAACAGCTGGGTTTTGCTGCGCGCCGGCTGCCGTCGGGTCTCGAACCCGGGGCCGATGGATTCGTAGTCAGCGACGTTAACCACTACACCACCGAGGCGCATTATATATATATATATATATATGGAATACAATCCATGGATCCGCACGATTTTTCATGATGAAAAGATCTCCCACAACAGGGTTAGAACACGACGTAATTTCAAACTAGGCCAATATAGTTTTCGTTCTAACGTAATAAATCGTGAACGTTTTGTTTCCTTTGAAATTTCCATATCTTCACTTAACTTTTGAATTTCCAATTTTTTTTTGTATGCAGGAAGGAGAGACCAAGGGCTAGCGCCCGCAAAAATGCCTCCCCTATATACGAAGGAAAAAGCCGAAATCAAATACGGTCTCAAGGCTCACGATGCCATATTTTTTTGTAAATTTTGAAAAGATTGTGTAGTGTGCGTCTGAGAGCATGTTGGACTGCTCACAGGGTAGATGAGACACGGAAAATGATTAGCTAAAGAGGACAGAGACGGGAGAAACGGAAGTTCCAGCACTGGTGTCTACAATCTCCTCTTTGTTTCTGTTACTTTCATTAAATTTTGTAGCACTCTGCAGGGAAACACCGGCCCTAATCGAAAGCTTTTCAATGAAGTTTTGAAACGAATACTGTGCAAATATTTTGACACCTCACTGTAGGTATAGCGTAAGGTTTATAAGTGTTACAGTGATTTTGTATCATTATTTTTGTCTACAGTTTATCCTAACCAATAATATCACACGCACTAACAGATTAAACAACCCCATACAATGATTAATGCCACGTACAGCTTAACCTACTCGTCTGCAACAGCTGCCAAACTCAACAGCTATTTCTAGTGGTGGTCACGTAACGAAGGGGACCTACAGCTTTACTCGGGATCCGAACCATCTAAGGGTATCTACTACATCATCTGAGCGTGGAGGACGGTCAGTCGTCAAACTATTAAACAGATCCAACACCGCTCAACCTCGCTGACCCGACGGGAAACGATGTTGCGAACTCTCAGTACCATCGGTTGGTCAAAGGGAGTAAAAGGGAACGAACGAACAAACAAACAAACAGCCTTATCTGGGCTAAACTTTAGAAAGGCGTACAGTCCTGATGGTGTCCCTCCTATTGTTCTCAAAAAATGTGCTTCTGTGCTGACACCCTGCCTTGGCAAACTCTTTCGTCTTTGTCTTTCATCTGGTACGTTTCCTTCCTGCTGGAAGTTCGACTTCATTCAGCCTGTCCCAAAGAGGGGTAACCACTCTCAACCCTCCAACTATCGTCCAACTGCTTTGATTTCTTGACTTTCTAAAGTTTTTTAATGTATCCTTAATAGGAAGATTCTCAAACACTTCTCTTTCCAGTCTTCTTCCAGATCGTCAGTGTGGGTTCTGCAAGGGACGCTCTACTGGCGATCTTCTTGCATATCTCTGACACTTGGTCATCCTCCTTTCGGTATTTCGGTGAAACTTTTGCTACTGCGCTAGACATATCAAAACCTTTTTATAGAATCTTATAGAATCTGGCACAAATCCTTAATTTTCAAACTGCTCTCCTTCAGTTTCTATCCTTCTATCGGTGCCTTCATATTTACCTTCCTAGCTATCTGTGCCTTCATATCCTATTGCTGCGGTTGTAGATGGCCACTGTTCTTCTCCTGAAGCTATTAAATAGTGGTGTTCCTCGTGGCTCTGTCCCGTCACCCACTCTTTTCGTTTTATTTATCAATGATTTATTAAGTCGCACTTTCTGTCCTATCCACTCCTATGCTGATGATTCCACTCTTCACTTCTCCATCCAACAGTCACTCCATGCTTCGCATGGAAGGGTTATGATACACTTTCTACTGTCTCTGAATGAGGCAAAGAAAACCTCGTGGCTTTCAATGCCTCAAACACTCAGTTCCTTCATCTGTCTACTCGTCGCAATTTTCCACACGACTCTCCTTTTACCTTTAACAACACACAACTCAATCCTTCCTCTTCTTTTAACATTCTTGGCATTTCCTTCTCTCACGATCTTTCCTAAAAAGATCACATATACTCTCTCTCAAAAACAGCTTCTAAGAGGTTAGGTTTGATGTACCGCCTCCGCAGTTTCTTCACCCCGACTCAGTTGCTGTCTCTGTAGAGGGGTTTTGTCCACCCCTGTATGGACTATGCTTCTCATGTGTGGGGTTTTGTCCACCCCTGTATGGACTATGCCTCTCATGTGTGGGGTTGCTCAACCCACACAGTTCTACTTGACTGGGTGGAATCAAAGTCTTTTCGTCTCACCAGTTTCCCACGTCTAACTGACTGTCTTCAATCCCTTTCTCTTCGCCGTAATGTTGCCTTACTCTCTCTTTACTGTCGCTATTATAACGGACACTGCTCTTCCGAACTCTCACACTGTATGCCTCCTCCTTTAAGGAGAGCACGCAGTGCCAGACTTTTGACACATTTTCAGTCCTTTACTGTCCAGTTCTCTAACGCAAGGGTTAATCGATATTTTCAATCTCTCATCTACTCAACCGGTCAACTCTGGAACAATCCTCCTCAGTCCATCTTCTCCACTGTATATGACCTCCAATCTTTCAAACGCAGTGTCCAGGCATTTCGAAAACCTTGGACCTTCATTTTGGCTTTCTCCTTCTTTTATGAGGGGGAGCGGGATTTTTGAGGATATTCGCCCTTGGCCCCTCCTTCCTGCATAAAAAACAACAACCCACGTTCTTCACTTTTTACTGAACCGAAAACAAACCGAGACCGAGATATTTTAGTTCTCAATGAAACTATTCCAAAACATGGTTATTTTAGTCCCGTTCTTGTAAGTTTAAGTGGAATTCTTTCTGAATAAAGAACAATGAAATTGCCATTAGGTAAATTGACTTCTATTTACTTCTTTTTGCGGACTAAATAAATATATTATACATACATACCTGCATACATATGGAAAAGATACAAATGATGTTTCATAAAAACTACAAACGTTTTCAAAATTACTGGAGAGGGGAAAAGTTACAAGGAGTCAAAAGGACAAGAGGAAGCCTCAAAAACCTTTCGGTTCATTCGGGGAGGTTCCTGTTATTAAACTAGTGCCTTCCTTAATTAATCTTATAGTAGAAAACTGGATAGAAAAGCATAAAGCTCTCTCCCGACCCTCCGCTACCTCCCCACCAGAGGCGGGTACGGGAAAAAGTTGAAAAAATACCTTGACCCTGGAAAAGTAGCCAAGAAAATTTTACGGGAAAAGAATATATATATACCTATATATATGTATTTAAAAATTATTATATAAACTAGCTCTACAATTGCGTTATGTACACATAGAGATCGTATACTAGATAGCAACGCTATACAAAAGCCCAGAACATATGGTTTTGATTTTGTGCAAAATATTTATGGCTCTATTTACCGACGTATCAGTCTAACAAAGACCCCCATGACCCACTTCAGGCTAACTCCAAAAGGATTAAGAGAGGTAAAGGTTAAACTCTCCATGTCTACACCCATGTACGCGCAAAGCAATCAGGCTGGCAACGTGATGAAATTCTTCAACAGGAAAGGGGTGGAAACAAGAATTAAGAGCAGAAATCAGAATTTCCACACCATATCCTCACCCGTCACATGCATCCAGCCACCCAGGAGAAAGAAGAGAAGAAATATAAAGTTTTTTGTTCGTCATGAAGTTATGTGTTTCTACAAAATATTTTTGTACTCTACTCTGTCGAGAGAGAGAAAGAGTGTGTTTGGATTCAACCTTGATCGCGTTATATATATATATATATATATATATATATATATATATATATATAATATATATATATATATATATATATATATATAATAGCAGGCATGGGTCAAATACATTCAAAAATATTTAAATACAAATACTTTAAGTTTTGCGAAATACAAATACCAGTCACTGTTCGAGTAAGAACTGACTAAATTTCACAAAGCAACCTAAATGTAAACTCTATTCCAGGGTAACCAACAGTCCAACACACAATTATGTACTGTATATATAATATATTGCCAAGGGTGAGGGTCTTGTAGATAACCTACAAAGCTATAATACCTATCAGTATTTTTAGTTTTAAATGTTCAACAATGAAAACGAGGACAAAATGTTAGAGGAATTTGTATAACTATTTGCAAAAGTATTTTTAAAGTATTTCAAAAGTATTTGGAAATTTTAAATACCTATCAAATACAAATACTTCCCAAAGGTATTTAAAATCCCTTCAAATACAAATACAAGAGTATTTGATCCCATCGCTTTCGTGTATTCAAAAGTACACCTCGTCAGGGAATGTACTTCTGAATACACGAAAGGCCTTGGAATCATTTTTCCTTTTCCTTGTGGGTTTGTATCATTTATTCATTTCACGTGTTTAATTGTGAAATTCATCCCATATACATATATATATATATATATATATATATATATATATATATATATGTGTGTGTGTGTGTAAATGAGTAAAATCACATTCCTAAATGTATTACAATAATTAAACATGTGCTGAAGGTACTTGGCATGGCGTACTTATAAGTAATGCATCGAAATATCAAACCCATCCCCCCCCCCCTGTCTACGTCTCTGTATAATATATATATATATATAAAACGCATTACCAAAAGAAGTCCAAATGTCGCGCTTCGTATTATGCAGTCTGGTTTGTTTTTTCCTGAAGAGGTTCCATAAGAGAATATTTTAAAAATTATCCCGCAAAAAGATGATATCCTAAAATGCTAACCCTCCTCGAATTCAAAATTCAATTTCCGACGGTACCTACTCTTTACCTTAAAAAAAAAAGTACATTTCTTATATATTTTTCTTAAACCGAGTTGAGGGAACATGACCCCTTCCCTCCGTTCGCGAAGCCCCTGAAAAATAAAAAAAATCAAACCTGATTTTTGGCACTGAAAACTCAGGTTAGAATGTCACAGAGAGAACAGACACCTCATTATTGAACACGTAAAATGGCTCGATGCAATTCTGGCATTCCAGTAAAAAAGTAACGCAAAAAATATACAGTATATAAACAACATATTTCTCCACATACGACCTCAAAAAAAAATAAATAAATAAAAAAAAAAATATATATATATATATATATATACACTCGTATATACAGGGTGTCCCACAAGTCCGGTCTCATAGGAAAATTTATTTTAAATTAAATTTACAAAAGTAATACATTAGAACTAAAAAAAATGTTCAAATTGATGTCTTCTTTTGAACCTTTTTTTTGTTGCAGGTAGAATAACACGCAATGGCTAATATGGAAGTGAGTTACACTCGTGAGGAAAAGGCGGAGGCCTTTTCTTCACGAGTGTAGTACGAGTATATTTTTTACATTACTTTCATATTAGCCATTGCGTGTTATTCTCCCTGCAACAAAACAGGTCCAAAACAAGACATCAATTTGAACATTTTAGTTCTAATGTATTACTTTTGTAAATTTAATTTAAAATAAATTTTCTATGAGACCGGATTTATGGGACACCCTATATATATATATATATATATATATAATATATATATATATATATATATATATATATATTAAAATTTAAAAATGTGTTAAAACAAAATAGTTCTCCCTTTTTAAGGTGACTCGATGTACCTTTTCCTTATTCTTGCTCGTACCATTACGCGTATTGTGCGAGAGGTCTGTGAAGCCTTGTATGAAGCACTGAAAGATAACTACCCTTCGGGTACATAATAGATTTTTTGGGGTCACACACACACACAGAGTGAGATGATAAAATATGTGGTTTTCTCATTTTCTTTTCTTTTGTGAATGCATTTTTCGAAACATTTTGAAAGTTAATATATATACATCCGCTGCGCCTGGCGCACCAAACTCCCAGGAAACACAACTTAGAGGGAGGGACTGGGAGTTGCGGGTGTGTGTTACTGAAACTTTCGCTGGTTCTCCTTTAATGTGTATACTAAATTTGGTGCAGACTATCCTAGCCGTTTAGGCGTGTATAAACGAACAGTCATCGTCATCATCATCATCATATATATAAATAAGATATATATATATATATATTAAACCGAGAAGCAAGATATTTCAGTCCTGTCATTTTATTTATCGAAAACCCCCAAGAACTAGCGAGAAATTCGAACAGGATCAGTAGAAGCGCGCGAGTCGTTCCTGCGAATCACGAACCCAAATATTTGTGTGAGAAAAAAATGATGCGAGGTCGTCCTTTTTGACACAAATCTCTCCAGTTGCACCACTAGCCAGATTCTGCAGACTGAATTGTCATAAAAACGTTAAATGTGCATACAGAACATAACGGTGGAGCTCCAATATTAAAATCTTTTAGGTTCTTTCATTTATAATATAGTATTGGCCATTATTAAAGATTTTTCTATTAAATTTACATTGAAGCTTCATTAATTCTTTCTTGTTATAGTTCTTAAACACTGAGATAATGATGGTTACTGGTTTTGTTTTGTAACATGGTATGATGATACTCAACATTCCTTAAATTTGGTTTGTGGACATACGGTTACTTGGCTCCTCTCAGTTCAGATAATTTTGGGAGGAGGGTCGTTCGGGATAAGGTTAGAGTTCATCTACTCAATCGGTCAATTCTGGAACAATCTTCCTCAGTCCATCTTTCCCCCTGTCTATGACTTTCGATCTTTCAAACGCAGAGTGTCCAGGCATCTCGAAAACCTTAGACCTTTATTTTTGGAGCGTCTCTTCTTCTTTTATGAGCGACCCCTATGCAGCATCCCACCTCATTTGTCAAATCTGGTGGATGAGGGAATTGGTTTCCGCTCTCCTCTTGCCCTCGTAGTCAGCTACGTATATAATATATATATATATATATATATATATATATATATATATATATATGATGATGATGCAAATCCACAAGTAAAAAGAAAAATGATTCCAAGGCCTTTCGTGCATTCAGAAGTACACTTCGTCAGGGAATGAGGGGAGAAGGCGAGATGACAAAATATACAACGGGACAGAAAAACAAAAAGATTAGCATATGATTAACAAGCGTTGATTAGAGGCATATATATATATATATATATATATATATATATGATGAATAAAACCACGAAGGGAAAAGAAACACAAAGGGGTGCTCAAGCGCTTTGTGTTTCTTTTCCCTTCGTGGTTTTATTCATCATAAATATTTTTCACGTGTCACTTTCGTGAAATAATTTTTCATATATATATATATATATATATATATATATATATATATATATATATATATGATGAATTTCACAATTAAACACGTGTAATAAATGAATGATACAAACCCACAAGGAAAAATTATTCCAAGACCTTTCGTGTATCCATTAGTACACCTCGTCTGGGAATTCCCTGACGAGGCCTTGGAATCATTTTTCCTTTTCCGTGCTGATTTGCATCATATATATATATATATATATATATTATATAATATATATATATATGATACACACAGACCGTGCATGGAACAAAGAACTCTTCTGGGAAAATTAAATCCACTATAGTCCGAATAAGTAAATGACAAACACTATAGTTTTTTCTTTTTCATGATGTTAGCCCGACGTGGGCAACGGGTCACTCGCAAAGAGTTAAACCCTAGATCCTGTCCCAAAGCTGGATCCTATCTGCTTTGCAGATAGCTGGTGAGGGAAGCTATATTTTGGGGGCTTCTTTGCGAGTGATCCGTTGCCCACGTCGGGCTAACATCATGAAAAAAAAACTATAGTGTTTGTCATTTACCATTACTTATTCGGATTATAGTGGCTTTAATTTTCCCAGAAGAGTTCCTCGTTCCATGCACGGTCTGTGTATCATAAAAAACCTCAGGGGACCATTCTGAGTTCTATCCCATATACCTATATATATATATATATATATATATATATATATATATATATATATATGTATATATATCGTAAAGAACGACGCTTTATAGGAGATATTCCGCGCAAGACGAGAGAGAGAGAACGGAACAAATGAAAAAATGAGGTAACCACCGGGGGACCGAACCTCTAAGGGAAAGAGGTAGGATAAAATCTAAAAATATTTATAAAGCAATTGATTAAATAACACAGAGGAAATATAATTAATGAACATATCTATATTTTATTGAGATTATCATAGTCAAATTGAAACAGATAAAATATTATCTGCGGTCCACCAATGCCTAAGACCGACTGACAGATCTGGGAACCATTGTAATTGAAAGCCAGTTAGCCCGTACTTTAAATTTCATCAGAATCATTTACCACTCTGCTAGAGAGAAGGCAAAGAAAGTACACTTCTAATTATGAAAATCTTGCAGTAAACAATTGTTTTGCCTGCATGGACTGGTACTGCATTTGTAAATTGTATGGTGATAGAATTAATATAATTGATTCGAAAATTAAATGGTAATTTTCTCCTGAGTTGTTTATTCATACTGAATGTTTTGAATAGTGACTTGGACATATAATCAGTTTGCTTGTTATGTACACAAAAAACATTCATAATAAAATACTGAGTAAACAGGAGGGCCCATATACCAAGCCTTCCCAGGGGCCCGGGGCAGCTCTCACCGGCCCTGTATATAATATATATATATATATGTTATAAATGTCGAAAATAATTACTGTATAGCCTACTTGCGGGCAGATGACGCTCACGTTATTCGGTCAAAAGGCAATAACATTCCTCTTTGGTGGTAAAAGCTCCAAGTTTCCAATTTTGTTTAATTTATTATTTTTGGGGGTAAACTACAATAGCCTTTACACACACACCACACACATATATATATATATATATATATATATATATATATATATATATATGTAACTTATATAACTGGTATCATCATCATCATCATCATCCCAAGCGTCACCCATTTGATGAGGGTTTGAACGACGGTCCAGAATCAACCTGCAGTCGACTCCTCTGCAGCATCCCGCCTCATTTGCGGGATTTGGTCTGGGAGAGAATTGGTTTCCATCCTCCTCCTGCCCTCGTAGCCAGCCACGTATGGCTAGTGAACTTTTGAAGATATTTCGTCAAAATATCTTCAAAAATTCAAAAGTTATTCAACTTTCAAATTTTGTACAACTTTTAACTGCGTTTTGTGACATTTTTTACTTTTGTCGCTTAGCCACTTCTTCCTAGGTGAGCTTCAATTGGTTTCGGTAAAGTAATATCGGCTATATTACGAATCAACTCCGCAAAAAAGCGAAGTGTGGGTAGAGTACTTTGGCAGAGTTACTGCAAAAAAAAAAACCCGGTGTTACAGCGCTTGCGCCAAAATGTAATCGTTTTCTATCGTTTCGTTTGAGCCAATCTGTACGTTTCGATTGCGTTAAGTTTTTTAGACTTTATAAATCTATTTGAGAGTTCAACTAACCTATTCTAACCTAACCTTTATTGGTGCAGAAGTAAAAAGACATCTCCTTAATTTGGCCCAAACGAAACGATAGAAAATGAACACTTTTAGCTAAGTTAAATTTTGGCGCAAACAATATTGCCCGACAGAAAGTGAGAAACGCCTATGCGAACAGCAGAGAAAATTAATTGGCGACTTATGTGTTGGGCCTTGGCCAAAACGGGTGGCGGAACAATGTCCATCTGCAAAATGTCGACACCAAAATTTCTGAACTTAATGTCGAAAATCTTGACGGATTACATGAGCAAATTGAATTTCTGAAATGTCTACGTTCGACCTCATATGCAAGTTGGCTTCATTCTAGATTGTCCTTCTGCAATTATATGGATTTCAAATGAACTGAAAAATTTGTTTAATATTTTAACCGAGAGTAATTAACCCATATATACATTTCAGATTTTCATATAAAAATTACTAACCTAACCTAACGTAATATAAACTAACAACATTAACTTAACTGACATGCATTTGGTCGAGATTTTCGCCATAATGGAAGTTCAGAAATTTGGTGTCGACATTGTACAGATCGATATTGTTCTGCTACCACAACAAATTTCTCATTTTCATTTGAAATCTCAAATCTATATTGGCATAATAAGGTCGATCTGGAATAAAGCCGAATTGTATAAGATTGAACGTCGACATTATGGAATTCGCTTTTGTTCATGTAATACCGCCAAACATTAATAAATATATAATCTTTTATAATTTTGACACGCATGGTGGATATTTTGCTTTGTTTTTATAAAATTTAATGAGTATTGGCACTTATTCCTTTTCTCCCGCAATTTCTTTTTTCCCGGTTAGGTCAACTGTACGCCCTTGACAATTGGTTAGGTGAAGTCATGATATTTTCGTTAAAATATTCCACTTATTCCTTTTCCACCCGCATTTCTGCATATAATATTTCAAAAGGCAACCAACTTGTTTTGCATATAATTAAAAAGAAAAATAGAAAAAAAAAATTTTTTTTGTAAAAGTGATGAGTACTCAAGTATTTTATTGACTATATACTTATAGGTGCCTTCGTAAATATTTCCTCTTCAGGCGTACAGTTTTAGAACTTGGTACAAAATTCTTAAGATACTCAGGCGTTTGGTTTTCATCACAGGGGACATCTAGACTTCAAAAATAGTCTAGTTATCGATTCGGAGATCAACCTTCAGTTAGCGTTCTCACGATACCATGGCACACTTCAGAAAAATCTAACAACTCACGCTCCTCAAGAATTAACGGTTGAATTTTGAAACCCGTTCACCTTCAGCCTCGGTGCGAAAAACATCTCTTGCTTATGGGCGTTTTGTTGCCTGTGCATACCTTAACTCAGCTTATAATTCTCTTTATAGGCTTGCTTCTGCCTCCGCCAGGATACCGTACAACTCACCGCCTAAGCTATAAGCTTTTCTTCACCAAAACACCATATAAGGACTCCATCGCTCGCTATACACTTCGGTTTTATCGTGTTTGTGTATACAAACTTCGTGTGTCATTTATCGAGTTGACAATCGTTATTGTATTATTGTGCCTTTTAATGTAATTTGTTATCTGTTGTTGCAATCTGACCTTGTGTTTTCAAATTGACAATTAATTCATAGCTGATCAAGCCGTTCGTTTGTAACTGCTATATTCAATGCCTTTTGTATAAGAATCATATCGGATTGTATTAATCATCACATTTGTCTTTCATTGTAATTAGCATCAATCCCAATAATTCATTCACTTTATCATTGGATATATTCAATTCAAACCATTGTAAAATTATTCACTGTGAACATATATTTGTTTTGTTTATTAAAAGAAACAACAGTATCTTTTTTCTTTGTTTTGATCAAAAGATCAGTAGTGACTCCAAATACTAATTGGCAATTTACTTATTATCATTAATACACGGGGGAGTCAAAAAGTACGCGGAAAAAACAAAGAATCCTTTATTAAGCGAAAACATATGAACGTAAAGCAATTATTTTTCAACATAGTTCCCCTCTAAGTTCATGCACTTTTGAAGGCGGTGTTTCCATCCATTTAACCCCTCCCTGAAGAACCCTTCACCTCTCGTTTTGAACCAATCTGAAACGGCTATTTTTGCTTCGTCCATACTTCTAAATCGGGCTCCTTTGAGATGGTTTTTCAGTTTTGGGAACAAAAAGAAGTCAGATGGGGCGAGATCAGGGCTGTAGGGTGGATGTGGTAAGATTTCCCATCGAAATTCTCGTAGGACAGCCCTGACAACCTTCGAAGAATGCGCTGGAGCGTTGTCGTGATGAAAAAGGACCCCTCGGTGCAACTTTCCAGGTCGTTTTTTCACCAATGCTTCTTTCAATTTTGTTAAAACTCCTACGTAGTAGGCTCCCGTGATAGTCCTTTGTCCTTCAAGATAGTCTACCAAAATCACCCCTTTCGAGTCCCAAAAAACTGTGGCCATCACCTTTTGCGCCGACCTCTCCGATTTGAATTTGACTGGTCCAGAAGATCCGCGGGGAAGCCACTGCTTGGACTGTACCTTACTTTCAGGATCGTATTGGTAGATCCACGTCTCATCGCCGGTTATGAGTCGATCCATAAATTCGTCTTCGTTAGCTTCGATCTTGTTTAAAGAAGCCATCGAAAGATCAGCTCTTTGAACCAGCTGGTCTGGGCGCAACGCTTTTGGGACCCATCGCGCCGAAAGCTTGCTGAGGCCGAGATGTTCGCTTAAAATCGAAGATGCCGAGCCATGTGAGATGCCCATTGCAGTAGCTACCTGATCAGTTGTAACTCTACGGTCTTCTTCCACGAATTTCTGCACTTTGGCTACCATTTCTTCATTTGTCGAGGTTGACGGTCTTCCCTCCCTTGGATCATCTTGCAGGTCTTCTCTACCATTTCGAAAACGGTTAATCCATTTATAAACTGGTTTTCTTTGGGGCAGCATCTCCATAAACCCTTTGCAAAGCTTCACTGATTTGCGAAGCTGTCCACTCGAGTTTAAACAAGAATTTGATGATGGCCCTCAACTCAAAATCGCTGGTTTCCATGGGGTGAAAAATGACGTTCTTTTTAAAGGCACCCTCAATACACAATGACAAGTGAATTAATGAAATAACCTGTCAGATATCATCATCAACTTCCGAAGACATGATTAATCTCGTTTTGTTTTGAAAAAAAAACAACGTGTTTGCACAGGAACATTTTTCCGCATACTTTTGGACTTACCGTAGCCTATTTCCAAAATCAGTAGCTTACAAAAGTGTTGCCTAGAACTCTGGCCAATATATATATATATATATATATATATATATATATATATATAATATATATATATGTTTGAACTTTTTGCGCTTCACATAACCGGATTTTTTCCAGTTTGAACCTCCCCTACTTGTATAAAACCGCTTTTAAACGCCCTTGTGTAAAACCGATGGTTAACGCAGTTTCGAAAATGGCGTCTGACAGTGATGTGCGTCGTAAACAGAGAGCTGTTATCGAGTTCTTAACCACAGAGAAGGAAACAGTCGGAAATATTCACAAACGTCTACAAAACGTTTACGAGATGCTGTTGTTGATCGAAGCACAGTTGGACGCTGGTCTAAACGTGTGAGATCATCGGAGAGGGAGAGCCAGCCTCGATGATGAGCCACGCAGCGGTCGCCCGGCATCGGCTGTGACATCTCACACTGTGCAACGTGTTAACAGCATCATTCGATCAAATCGTCGCGTCACATACAAGGAGCTATCACTGGGGCTAGGAATTAGTGAAGGGAGTGTGAATACGATAATTCAGCAATTGGGATACTGAAAAGTGTGTTCACGGTTTGTTCCTCGCGAACTGACTGAAGATCATAGAGCCCAAAGAAAAGAAATTGCTTCAGAGTCGTTGGTTCGATACGAGACAGAAGGGGATGACTTCCTTTCACGAATTGTGACTGGGGATGAGACTTGATTACACCACTTTGAACCTGAAGCAAAACGCCAATCCATGGAGTGGCGTCACGCAGACTCTCCACGCAAGAAAAAGTTCAAAATGGCTCCCTCTGCAGGAAAGGTCTGAGACATGAAAGGGGTGATTCTGGTGGACATTATGAAGAAAGAACAAATAATCAACTCAAGAGGCATATATTGCTACCCTACAGAGACTCCAGAGACGTATAAAGCGAGTTCGACCGGAGAGAAAAGTGGAAGACGTCCTTCTTTTGCACAATAACGCAAGACCACACAACAGTTTGCAAACAAGAAAGGCCATCAAAAAAATGCGCTTGACTGTGTACCCCATCCTCCATATAGTCCGGATCTGGCACCTTCAGACTTCGATCTGTTTGGGTCATGAAGGATGCTATTCGTGGAAGCAAGTTTCAGTGACGATGAGGTTGCTGAGGGGGTTAAGAGGTGGCTCCAGCGGCAGCTAGCGGACTTTTACCAGCAAGGAATAAAGACTCTTGTTTCGAGGTGGAGGAAAGCCGTAGGAAAGGATGGAGATTATGTGGAAAAATAAAAACTTGTAAAAAAAGGTATGTAACTACTCGCGTACAAAATTTCTGGAATTTACAAGGAAACTTGGAAAGAAAAAAAAAGATGGGGCAAAATATATTGAGTGGCCCTTATATATTTGAAGCTATACATTTGGAATATTCTCTTCTTTTTAAAATATACACCAAAGAATTTACTGAAGGTATGTAATTATTTTCTACGTAAACGGATTTTCTATTGCATGAAGCCCCAGCCCCCTTCAAAAAAACATACAAAAGACGTTTTTACAACACTCTCTCTCTCTCTCTCTCTCTCTCTATATGTACGTATATATATACACCTTATGAACCTTATGTTGTTTCGTGTGTTGGTCTCTCTTCACACGGAGGTCAAGCTGGTGGCCCCGCCTCTAGGTCTGGCCTGGTGGAGGAGCGAGTTACTTTCTTGCGCTCTCCACCGTACATAGCCAGGCACGCCCGGCTCATCTGGTACTGTCCTGAGCCAGGCATCCAGTCTTTTCTTGAAGACTTCAACTTTGACCCCCGTTACGTTTCTGAGGTCCTTAGGAAGCTGGTTGAAAAGTCTTGGCCCCCTGACAACCAAGCTATTTTCCTTCAGGGTTGAGGAGGTCCCTTGTCGTGCTTTTAATTTGGGAACACTACACATTCTGCCTTTCCTATTTTCCAGTGTTGTTTGAATGGTAATTGGGTTTAGTTTTAGGTTTGGTACCAGTTTTTCGATCATTTTCCATATGTAGATTATGATGTACCTCTCTCTTCTTCTTTCCAGTGAGTACAGATTTAGTTTACGTAGTCTTTCCCAGTAGTTGAGTTCTTTGCAGCCATCAATCTTGGCTGTGAAATGCCTTTGCGTTTCTTCTAGTTTATTAGTTTCTTCCTTTTTATATGGGGACGTCAAAACTGAGCAGTATTCAAGTTTTGGTATAATCAGTGTTTTTAGCAGGGGAATCATTACTGCCCTGTCCCTTCTCTTGAACGTTCTTAGAACCTGTCCGGCGACTCTTTTTGCTTTATTTATCGCTATCTGATTTTGTGTTTCGAATTTCGCATCATCTGTCATTATTATCCCGAGATCAATCGCTTTCATGCTTCTCTGAATTTCCTGTCTATCTGGAGCATAATATGCAGTCTGTTTAAGTTCTTCTTTTCTACCATATCTCAAGAGCTGAAATTTCTCGGCGTTGAATGACATGTTGTTGTCTTCTGACCATTTGTATATTTTGTTCGTGTCCCTCTGCAAGGCCTCCACGTCATGTACATCGCTGATTTTTCTGCTGATCTTTGTATCGTCTGCAAAGGATGTTACTATACTATTGCTGTTTACTCCGCTGTCTATGTCTGTTAGCATGATAATGAACAGGAGTTGGGCCAGTACTGTCCTTTGTGGTACTGAGCTGCGTACTTCCGATTCTGATGATGATATACCTTGAATTTTGACGACCTGCAGACGATCACTAAGGAAGTTGTAGATCCATTTTCCCACTTTGCCTGTTATTCCCATGTCTTTAATTTTATGTCCTATTATACCATGGTCACATTTATCGAAAGCTTTAGCAAAATCTGTGTATATAACATCGTAGTTGTCATTGCCTTCCAATGCATCTAGGATATTGTTGTAGTGCTCTATTAGTTGTGATAGGCATGATCTACCTGACCGGAATCCATGCTGATTTTCGTTGAATCTTTCCCGTGTCTCCAGGAAATCATAAATTTTCTGTCTAACTATTCTTTCAAATACTTTGGTGAGGTGGGACGTCAATGACACTGGTCTATAGTTCTTTGCTTGAGATCTGTCCCCTCCTTTATATATAGGGACAATGTTTGCTCTTTTCAAGATGCTCGGTATTTCCCCAGTGTCTAGGGATCTTCTCCATATCCAGTATAAAGGTGTAGCTATTTCATTTTTACAGTTTTTAATCAATAGTGCGTTCCAATTGTCCGGACCTGCAGCTGAATGTAGTTTCATTTGTTCTATAGCTCTCGCTACATCTTCTGGTGTAAACTCAAAGTCTGTTATATACTCTCCTTGCAATTCCTCTTCAAAGAATGCATTTATGTCAGGTATCGCTTTGTCACTTTTTGGGGTACTGAAAACTGATTCATATTGAGCTCTCAATGTATCAGATATTTCTTTTGGATCGTCGGTTAGTTCATTATTTCCCGTCCTTAAGGGCCCAATAGCGGCGCGCGTTTTGGTTTTCCTTTTTGCATAGCTATAGAAGTATTTTGGATTTTCCTTTATTGCTTCTACCGCCTTTTCCTCTTCCCTCTCTGTATGGTCCTTAATCAGGGCTTGTATTTCCCTATCGATACCCTCCAGTTTTTCTTTTATTATTTTCCTGCCATTATCTCCGCAGTTTCCTAACTTCGCCTCCACTCTCTTTCTTTTGCGGAATAGTCTTCTCTTTTGCCTTTCTAGCCAGCTCCTCTTTCCTTTTGGCTGTGATTTCGGAGCATATTTTTCTAAAATTCTCAGCGTTTTTTCCTCCAAAGTTGTTAGCATTTCTTCCGTTGTTTTATTCTCGAAAATTGTTCTCCATTCTATTTGGGCCATGTGCGATCTGATTGCTTCCCAATTTATAGTCTTCGAGTTTAAGTTAAAGGCCCCGAATTTACTTCTTTCCACAATATGTGTATTGTCTTCTAATGCTGCCATCATATTTGTTGATATCTCGATTAAGTTGTGGTCTGAGATAATGGTTGGGGTTATTTTTATATCAGCAATCAAGTTCGTGTTATTCGTGAATACCAGATCCAGGCAGTTATTTTTTCTGGTATTTTCTGTTATCTCCTGTGTCAGCATAAACTCGTTTGTGAGAGCCATCAACATTTTTGCTTGTTCCTGATCTTCTCTTGTGCCCCCCTTGTCCTGGTGAATATATATATTCCTATTCACCTTTTTGTATTTTATAAATGGGAAGTTAAAGTCTCCGCAGATCATTATATTGGGGGATGGAGGGTTTATGGCCTTTATTAGCTTTCTAATGTCATCAATGGCCTCCGAGAATTTTTCGGTTAGGGTGCTTGGAGGTCTATAGATGACTATTACTATCAAGTTTAGTTTTTCTATTTTCACTGCTAGGAGTTCCACATAGCTGTTTGATTTACTTATTATCGTCTCTGTCATATGACCTTCCTGTACATATATAGCACAGCCACCTTTCCGTCTCGTCGTTCTATCCGCTCTTAGTAAGTTGAAGCCCTCTATATTTATCTCTTTCTTATCAATACAATGTTCGCAGTTTTCACAGTTATATATATATATATATAATATATATATATATTATATATATATATATATATATATGTAGAGAGAGAGAGAGAGAGAGATAGTACAACATCTCTGCTATGAACTATATATTATAAGGTCTTTTCATCTCACAAACCATTTTCTTAATACACCTTTTAACCTCCCAAAATTACTTTTTTTCCCATCTTACCTTTGCAAAAGACTTCAAACTCAGAATCTAATTACCTTTCAAAAATTGAGAAAATAGGAGACCGGGTAGAGAAAATCAGTTCGAGCTTCCTACATTCAGCAGTTCTTACAGACTCAAAAAAAATTGTTCTAGTAGGAAAAAGCAGGCAACTAATTGCATTTTTGAAAAGCTTTTATTACAGTACGTGATCTTGAAGGGTCTCAGAGACGTTCTTTTTCGTTCTCTCCCTAAATGCCTAAAATACATCGGATGTGGTTCATCAAGTTATTGAAATGGAATCGGAAATTTTCAATTTTATTTCCAATATTAAATTACCCTAAGACAGAAAAGTTTTGCACGAATTTTATGAAAAAAATGTATTATTTTAATCAATATAACCCGATTTACGTGTTCCGACCGGAAGCTATGATCTTTTCAAATGACTTTTACATTTAACAGTGAAACTCTTGAAGAGGTTGCAACGAACGGTGAAACGTGCTGATTGGGCTGATGATTCATTCAACCTCTACACACATATTTTATTGTAGAATTCAACATATATAATTATATTTAGATACCTTTGTAAGCTTTTGAACGAAGGTTCAGGATCGACCTGTGGTCGTCCCCTCTGTAGCATCCCGCCTCATTTGCGGGATTTGGTGGAGGAGGGAATTAGCTTCCGCTCTCCTCCTGCCCTCGTAGCCAGCTACGCATGGCTGGTCAGGGAATTTGCAGAAGAACCTGTTCAGCTGGTTCTTGAAATTATTCATGTTAGTGTGCGGGAGGTTCCTCAGTTGGTTTACTCGCACTTACCGTCATTCCCATTCGATTCCACGCCCAAGAATGGGAAAGTGAGAAAATGAGAATCTCAAACGAGGCATTTTCAAATCGGTCTATTTCCAATTCATGTCATTCTCATTCTTATCCACGGCCTTTCCTACTTTGGTCCGGGTTAGGTTACGATTAGTTAGGATACGATAAGTTAGGTTCTGATTGGTTAGGCTAATGTTAGGTTAGGTTATAATTGGTTAAAATAAGTTAGGTTAGGGAATATTAACCATTCCCACTCGGCGCCGTTTCGGCGAGTGAAAATAGAGTTACTGTTTTTCTCAAATCAAATAACGTTTTATCAAATATGGCTTTTTCACTTTTGTACAGTTGCGCTCATTATTCTTAGGACACTCTTGAGAACAGATAGCGACACCTGGCATATATTTGTTGTGTGTACGACAAACGGTTGTAACATTTCATGAATGAATCTGAGGTTTAGCGCTGATTAGTTCGTTGACTCATTGCCAAATGTCTTCACAACATAATTATTTCCATTCATCACTCTGGTTTACATATTACTGAGGAAACATAAGTGAATAATTAAATATAAATTCAAGAAGGGGATATATATTAACAATGAAGTGAATAAAAAATGGTCTTGTAAAAACAAAACAAAAAAAACCCTTTGGACATGATGACAGTGTTCATGGTATTGGCAAGCCTGTCATCCTGAACGAATTGAAGTTTCAATGTATGAAAACAGAGCCGTTGGTAGGCATTATTGCGCCCTGAGCAAATTCCAAATTGATTCATTTATTTATTTATTTACTTACATTTAATATTGAACAGAGATTCAGATACTATTTTGTTATAACAAACAGCAATAATCTGATATATATATATATATATATATATGAGAAAACAATGTTTTGATGCATATTAAATTTTAATAACGTTATAACATTACCAGATTGATAGGTATCTGTAGGTTTCATACGTCACTGCTTAGAATATCTTCCAATTGGCAAATGGACGACAGCTGAATGGATACTACTGGTATGGCATTGTTATATCCGGAGGAAATGCTATTCCTAGATCAGCAACACTGCTATAGTAATAAACAGTCACTGAGAGAAATGTTATTTAGAAACGAAGAATGTTTTGTATTGAGGCAGCATCATAAATGCATATACAGTAGACTCTCGATTAACCGGAGCCCTCGGGGAATAGGCGGTGCCGTTAGATCGAATATTCCGTAAGACAGAGAAGTTAATAAAAATAATGTATTTATGTACTTTTATTTTAATTAGTAGCTAGAATATTTGTGTGCAGTACATAATAAACGTAACGAAATATAATATACTGTAGAACATAATAAAATGTATGAAATAAAAGGTACAACATAAATTGTAAGTTGTAGAACAACGAAATTTATAATTCAGGAGGAAAATCACTGGGCGAAGATTATTCATTTTTTGAAGTGGATGGAACATTTTCGTTCGTTTCAGTGGTAGCTTTCGTAGTTGCTTTTTTGAATAGCTTGCGAATATCTCCCTGTTTGTTGACGACAAAATGGCTACTGTAAACAAACTGAGAGCACTTGTTGCCGTGAGTTTGGCAATGAGTTGCTAATTAGTGCATTATTTTTGTAAAATGAAAAAGGTGCCGTTAGATCGAAATTGTCTTTAGATCGGGTGCCGGTTAGTCGAGCGTCTACTGTAATTGTTTTGTATTAATAAGTTTCATGTTACAACTTAAGTGTTGAACCACTGCAGCTGTGACTCTTGGCGGTCTCTCACTTCAAAGGAGAGAATTACAGAAAATAAAACTATTACAGTGATTCATATCAATAAACATAGAGCCATTTAAACGATGATATTTGACAATTTTGCAAAGGTGTTACACATTCATAATTACCATTGCATTTGAGAGATATTTTATATATGAACACAACAAATCTAATATCTTGTCCAGCCACCGTTGTTGTCTATGACTTCCTGCAGTCGATGAGGCACAGAAGCATATTTAATACGCAGCCATGCTATCTAAAAGAGAGGCCATTCACTTATTACGCCCTGAAAAGCAGTGACTCACCTGAACTGAAAGCAGAATTCCTGAAAATGCGGCAAAATCTTATTCTGAAGTTTGAGTTTGCAGAGAAAAAAACCGAGATATTTTGGGCAAAAGTGGATGGAAAGTATCCTTTGCTTGCTGAAGAGGCAACGACAGTGCTGGTGCCTTTTGCGACAAGTTATCGTTGTGAGGTAGGCTTGTCAGCAATGATGGTCATAAAGAACAAACTGCAAAATCGGCTGCACATTAAAGGCGATTTACGCTGCCCCTTCAGCGGAACAACCAAGAATTCAGGCGTTAGTTCAACAGAAACAGTTGTATCCCTCGCACTAGACTAGTAGTTGGCGGTGACGCATTTTGCTTGCTTCCGATGTAATGTAACCATTCTTTGACCATTATCACATGTGTTTAACTTATACATAAGGCACTGTATATATAGAAATATACGAGTATTATGTTTATAAAATTTGAATAATTATTCTCATGCTGAGTAAAATGAAGTTTCCTGTGGTTTTTGCAGGGGGGGGGGGTAATTTCCATTTGGCGATTAACCAAAACGGGTAATCACAAAAAAAGTTTGGGAACTGCTGGTGTAGTAGTTTAATGGCCATTTTCCAAACTGTTTCCACAATCCAACAATTCCACCTGACACCACATGACGTCATGACGGAGGTGTTAACAGGTATGGTGACTGAGAATAAGTTCACTGTTCCTGAATCTCATCGAAGCAACTACTCTGCAGAATGGATTATCACCACCAGAAAATTGCTGAAAGGGGAAGAATGATCGGCATGAAGGAGAACGGGCTGTCTCCAACTCAAATTGCAAGAGAACTTGGAATTTCTAGAAACACTGTTTATGTATGGTTGAAGGGGTGGCAAGAGGAAGGGAATCTACACGATCACCGCAGAACGGGGGAACCTCGACTGACAACTGCTGCGGATGATCGGAGGGTCTGCGATGTTGCCGAAGCCCACCCCTTTACTAATGCTGTTGCCATACGGGAACAATTGCAGCTTGATGTTTCGGCAATGAGACTAAGGCGGCGGCTACATGAAGCTGGGTTACACCATCGGACCCCGGCTATCAAGGAGAAGTTAAATCAGCAACATCGAGAAAATAGACTTCCATTTGCTCAGCAACATGTGACAAAGGACTTGACTTTTGGAGCAGAGTGATATTTACTGACGAAAAGACCTTTTCCTCAAGATCTCATAGCCGTCTAAATTGCTGGAGGAGGAATAATACTCGATATACTTAAGAACACATCTATGAGGAAGCACGTAGCGGTCATGTCACCTGTAACATGTGGGGGATGGATTCATCTGTATGGTATAGGAGAGTTCACCAAATTAGAAGGGAGGTTTACTGCAGACCAGCATAGAGAAATTTTCGAATGGGTTATGCTTCCTTCTGTGCGTGCATATGCTCTGCCGTTTCCTGAGCGTATCATTTTTATGCAAGACAGGTCCCCAATTCACACAGCACGGATCGTCACACGCTGGTTCTCTGAGCAAAGAAATATCGACTTTCTGGATTGGGCAAGTAAGGGTTATATGAATCCCATCGAGAATATATGGGCCAATATTGTAAATGTATGGGAACCAGCGGAGGAACGAACAACGGATCAACTTTTACAACATACATTTAGCGAGTGGGAGGTGCTGAGGAGGAATCGACAGCTGATATATAATCATGTTATTTCTGTACCACATCGACTGCAGGAAGTCATAGACAACAACGGTGGCTGGACAAGATATTAAATTTGTTGTGTTCATATATGAAATATCTCTCAAATACAATAGTAATTATGAATGTGTAACACCTTTGCAAAATTGTCAAATATCATCATTTAAATGGCTCTATGTTTATTGATTGAATCGCTGTAATAGTTTTATTTTCTGTAATTCTCTCCTTTGAGGTGAGAGACCGCCAAGAGTCACAGCTGCAGTGGTTCAACACTTAAGTTGTAACATGGAAATTATTAATACAAAACAATTATATGTATTTGTGATGCTGCCTCAATACAAAACATTCTTCGTTTCTAAATAACATTTCTCTCAATGACTGTTTATTACTATATCAGTGTTGCTGATATAGAAATAGTATTTGCTCCGGATATAACAATGCCACACTAGTAGTATCCATTCAGCTGTCGTCCATTTGCCAATTGGAAGATGTTCTACGCAGTGACGTATGAAACTTACAGATACCTATCAATCTGGTAATGTTATCGTTATTGAAATTTATGTATTTATATAAGAGGGGCGGTCAGAAAATAAGCTTACATGACGTATAATTTCGTAACTAAAGGAACTACATTGATTATGTTTGTGTCAGGTAAATTCGTTAATCATTGTTGGCAACACTGCACGTCGATTCGGCTGCCATCTACCGTACATTGGCTATATGAGTCAGTTGAACATGGCGGCTCGACTGGAACAGTGCCCTGCCCTACGGAACAGTCCAGGACGTTTACATTTAATGGCCGCTCGTAAACGTTCCAGTGTTGAACAATATGCAGCTGCATTGATTGTTGTGCCTCTTTGCATAAAGTCTGCGAGCAAAACGCCTTTGTGGTCCCAAAACACGGCAACCATCACTTTCCCAGCGGACCTCACAATCCTGAACTTCTTTGGTCGCGGGGACACAGGGTGTTCCCATTCCATGCTGGCACGTTTTGTTTCCTGAGTACGGTGATGAACCCATGTCTCGTCTCCTGTGACAATACAGACTCTGAATATCGTTGCAGAAATGACAGGGCACTGTTCTAGTCGAGCCGCCATGTTCAACTGACTCATATAACCAACGTACGGTAGATGGCAGTCGAATCGACGTGGTGTTGCCAACAATGATTAACGAATTCACCTGATACAAACATCATCAATGTAGGTCCTTTAGTTACGAAATTATACGCTGTATAAACTTATTTTCTGACCGCCCCTCGTATATCAGGTTATTGCTCTGCCTTTGTTACAACACAAAATATTATCTGAATCTATGTTCAATATTAAATGTAAATAAATAAATAAATGAATCATGAATCAGGGCGCAATAATGTCTACCAATGGCTCTGTTTTTATACATCGTTCAGGATGACAGGCTTGCCAATACCATGAACACTGTCATCACGTTCGAAGGTTTTTTTTAAGTTTTTACAAAACCATTTTCTTATTCACTTCATTGACATCCCCCTTGTTAATATATACCCCCTTATTGAATTTATATTCAATTATTAATTTATGTTTCCTTAGTAATGTGTAAACCAGAGTGATGAATGGAAATAATTATGTTCTAAAGACATTTGGCAATGAGTCAACCAACCAATCAACGCTCACTCATCCAGATTCATTCATAAAATGTTACAATCGTTTGTAGTACACACAAGATATATATGCCAGGTGTCGCTATCTGTTCTCAAGTGTGTCCTAAGAATAATGAGCGCAAATGTACATCTTTTAATCCCCTTTCATTATTTTTTTTGAAGGGGGAGGACGGTTAAATTGTGTCACCTAATCCAGTGAGTTATAGTTTTCATATTTTTTTCTCTTTTAAGTGTTTTTTGTTATTTTTATTTTTTCATTTGAAGATAATCCCTGCGAAGCGTCGAAAGTATTACCTGGGATCCGAACCACTACCCCACGAAAGAAAATCTAGCGAAGCACTTTAATCGTCGAAATCTTAAGTCCGGGCCGGGATTCGAACCTAGAACAGAATCCTTAGTTTAACCCGGTGGTTTTTTTTTACCAGTACGCTACCCTTCCACTAAACCAGTCTGGTACATTATATATCACTCGTTTATTAATATTATTTTGAAGTACGATGTTCTCTATGAAATATGAAATTAAGCAGTATTCTTGCTCGTCATAAAAAATATCCAAATGTGTCCATTATTAAGTTATTCGTTTTCTACACTTATTTAATTAAGCGGTAACTCTATTAAAACTTTAATGCAGCAGTAAATTTAATGTGCGCCAAACCTTTAAATATGTCATTTACTTAGAAATATTGCTTATAAAATGTGTCACCCTGGGCTAAAAGTCTAAAAGTAATATATATATATATATATTATATACATATTACATACAGTACATATATACATTATGTCATCTTCCAGCAGTTTGGTAATGAGTTTCATGAATTATGTCGATAACATGTTTCAAACATATTACGGCGAAAGTTCCTCCCCCATTTTTCACCGGGTTATATATATATATATATTGAGAAGAGGATGAACGACATAAGAACGGTTGAAATAAACGTTTAAATTGCATAAAAAAAATTACTTAAGTAATTATTGTGTTGATCTCAGCCCTAAATTACACATTACACTGTATCCCAAAATATTACACTATACCGGGTGTCCGAGAATTATCTGTACAATTTTTGGCTGTTATTAAAAGTCAACCATGAAGTGTAGAAATTCCATTGTTGTCCCATTTTACAGAGAATCTCATTAAGTTTTTTCTGATACCACGTTTTGACAAGTCTTTTAGAAATGTACGCGGGTGACAGACATTGATGATTTAAAAGCAAGAATCACAGCTGCTATTGAGCGAATTGATGTGGATATGCTGCAGCGTACATGGCAACATTTGGAGTATCGATTGGATGTTTTGCGAATCACTAATGGTGCACATATCGAATGTTTGTAACAACGTTACTTTAATAAAAGAAACTTTTGAAAATACAGATTCTAAATAATCTTGTTTAAGAATTTTACGTGTGTTATCAAGAATTTTATTAAAAGATGTAATTGTACAGATAATGTTCGGACACACTGGAATTTCTAAAAAACTTGTCACAACTTGGTATCAGAAAAAACTTAATGAGATTCTCTGTAAAATGGGACAACAATGGAATTTCTACACTTCATGGTTGACTTTTAATAACAGCCAAAAATTGTACAGATAATTCTCGGACACCCTGTATATTACACAACCAACATTATGTAAAAGAAAGACTAATACTTAATTAATAGTTTTTTCTCTCCAAGTTTTCTTTATGACGTCACATTTTAATTTCATTAAAAATATTTGGCAATTTTAACTGAAATTTATCGTCAAACAGACATTGTATCCTAATCGTTTGTAAATAACTTAAAATTATTTATATATTTATATATATATATCAGGGTTTCGGAGCCGGAGTCGGAGCCGGAGCCGGAGTCGGTGGAGCCAGTGAATTTTGCTTACCTGGAGCCGGAGCCGGAGCCGGAGCCGGAAACCTTGAAAATACGGCTCCATGGTCTGGCTCCGGGCGATATATTGCTACCTAAATTGTTATTTGTTAAATATAGGTTTAGTTGCAAATTATAATTCTTGTAATATATTACGAAAAATGGTACAATAGGATTCTTGGATTTTATGGAGGTGTGGGAGTTGCAGGAATAATCTGCAAATTTCCATTTTTTAACCATTAAATATTTGGGAAGATTTGTCTTAACAACACTTAATTATATAGGTAAAAAATTTTTTATGGCGGTGGAGACCTTAGGTAGGTAGGTACTAACTATTTATCTAAGTAGGTAACTACCTAGATACATACCTAGTAAGGTTGGTCCTTCTGACTTGGATTGAACTATTTTTATTTTTAGGTCAATTATCTTGTATTGCTAAATTTCTTTTTTTTCAGATTCTTTGTAATTTGTACTTGATTCTTTAATTATAATTATCAGTCTATGACCCTTCATAATGGATAGAGATTCAATAAAGAAGTCTGATATATTCAAGTATTTTACTGAAAGTTCAGATAAGAAACACTATGTTTGTATTTGTGAAGTTTCTGATGCTTCGGGAAATATTTCAACGTGTGGAACTAAAATTACCAAGCCTCAAAGCAAAAAGCCTGATGTCTCCTCAAGAGCATATAATTTGAAAAGACACTTGAGTCGATTACATCCTGAAATATCAAAAATGATGGAAGAAAAGAAGCAAATGCTTGAGCTTTCAAGACCCAGTACTTCTGCCAGTTCAAAAACTAAAGCAAACCAGCAAAACATTACTAAATTTTGATGTCTCAAAAAGTCACTATCTCAATGACTACAGATAATTTTAAAAATAGCATAATTGAGTTAGTTGTTAAAGATTCTATGCCTCTATCTATGTTTGGAAAGCCAGCTATGCGCAGTCTACTAGAAGAAATGGCTCAGAAATTCAAGATTAGTTTAGATAAAGACAATATCCGTCATTTAGTGATAGAAAAATCAAAAGAAGAAAAATTTGCTCTCAAAGAGCAATTAAAAGGGCGCTTCATATATTTAAAAGTTGATGGTTGCACACGAATACGGACACATTATTTTGCCATCAATGTCCGATTTATTGATGATGATAATAAAATCCTCACCCGCACTATAGCAGTAAAAGATACACATGCTCAGCAAACTAGTGACTACCTGCATGATCTAATTATGAGAACTCTGGAAGAGTACGGCATACCGAAAGAATTTGTGCTCTGCATTGTCAGTGATAATGCATCAAATATGATTAAAACTGTTGAGAAGTTGAATGATAATCAAGAGGCAACTTCAGAAGATGATATACAAACATTTGGTGAACATGATGATGATTCAACAGACACTCAGGAAGTGGCATCTTGTGTAGAAGAAATTGACAGTATTGTATCTGAAATTTCACACTTCTCCAGAATCAACCACATGCGTTGTGGTGCACATACCTTGCAACTTGCTATTTGCGATGGATTGAGAGATAAACATGCTACCTCTCTCATAGGTAAGTTGAGACAGGTTGTAGTAGCAGCAAGAAACCCAAAAGTGGAAGAAATAATTAAAAGACGTGCAGGCAAGGTTGCTATTTTAGATCAACCTACTCGATGGGCAGCACTTATTTAATGATAGAGCGCTTATTAGAATTAAAACCTGTACTCTTGGACATGACAAATTCAAATGTGAATCTTTCAGAAATAATGTGGGAACAAGCAAGAAGATTGGAAAGAGTACTGTACCAGCCATATATAGTAACAAAAAAAATTCAAAGTGAAGATTTGACTCCCGGTCAATTTTTGAAAGAGTGGAAATCTTTGATGTATTTTCTTTCCAAGATAGAAGGCACCATAGCTGATGACATTAAAAGTTCCATGGAAAGGAGAGAAAATATTTTACTTGATAATGAAGTATTGCTTGCTGCTGTTTATATAGATCCTAGATATAGATGCTTATTAACATCTGAACAGGTAGTTAAAGCCAAGGATGCCCTATGCAATATAGCAATCAGAATGAAAAGTAACCTAGACCTTTCAAATAAAGTCTCTCTATTAAGAGAGGAATGTGGAACCGAGATTATTGCATCATCATCAAATTCATCATCTCCTTCCACCACTTCTGATGTCAGCGAGTTTGATTTTGAAAAAATTATTGATATTCAACATGGTAAGAAATCAAAACGTCCTCGTTTAGAAAGTGAACTAATACCACCTCTCAGTCCAATGTGTACCCTCAAATTGCAAGTTGAGGAATCTTTTCCTGAGATTGAAAAATTTGACCGTTCGTCAAAACTGTCTTTTGAACAAGTAATAGAAAGGTATCCTAAAGTTATAAGAGATGTTGCAAATCTTCAACACAAGTCAGTGTTGAACGGCTATTTTCAGCACTGAAAATTTTAAAATCTGATTTAAGGGCACGTATGAAAGAAGATATTGTTGAGGCTATGTTATTTTTAAGAACAAATGTTTATAAGTAAACTTAGATAAATAATTTTAATTCATAATTTTTTTTATGGAAACAGATTTACAAGGAGAATATCTTGATTTTATGTTTAAAAATTAGTTTCCTACCTTAGCTACATTAGTAAAAATTTCTGCAAAAGTTATTATTTTGCTTTCATTTTTTAATACAAGGAGTATTATGATTTATGATACTGTAAATGTATCATTGAATTTGCAAACTTTTTAATTTTTTAATATGTAGTTTGAACTTTAAAGATAAAGTCTGATTTAAGGTTACACTTAAAAAAAATATAATTGAGGCCATCTTGTTTTAAAAAAAAAAATTATAAATAAACTTAGTAATTTTCATTTTCAATTATTTTAAGGAAACAGATTTACAAGAAGAATATCTTGATTTTATGTTTAAAATTAGTTTGATTATACCTTAGCTAGAATAAAAAAAATTTTGCATTAGTTTTCATTTGTTAATCCAAGGAGTAGTATTGATTTTATAAGCGTAGGGTAAATGATTTTGTAAATTTTCTTTTATAATATGTATTAGTAGTTTGAACTTTTGACTTTTAGTTGAATTGCTTTTGTTAATTAAATTACAAAACTTTTTTACTAAAAGAAAATCTCTTTTTAAGTAAATAATATAACCTATTAAAAATTTAAAAACTGAATTTTTTGAAATATTCAGCTCTTTTTCAAGCCAAGTTGGCTTTCATGAAGCTTTCAAGTTTCAACACTTAAAAAAAGATGCATATATTATCTCAGAAAGTTTGATTGTTACTATTTTCCATACGAGAATTCTTAAGTTTGAACTTTGAACTAATTAGGAGGCAAGTTTCTCTAATTTATAAAGCTACCATTGTTAATAAATATTTAATATCATTTAGTTTTCATCATTTTCCTTTAGTTATTTAAATAACTTCATTCTATCATTATATTTGCCTAATTTAAAATCATAAGAAATTTAAATTTTGAGTATTAAAGTGATTTAATAATAAAATATTTTTGTGCAATATTTTAAATTGGACAATTAGTTATATAAATCTAGATATTTATTTTATAATTAACAGAATTTACTATAAAAGAGCCGGAGCCAGAGCCGGAGCCAGACTGTAAAAAATTTCTGCTCCGGAGCCGGAGTCGGAGCCAGAAGTTTTTTTACCGGCTCCGAAACCCTGATATATATACACAAACTCAGAATGGTCCCCTGAGAAACTTATATGTTAAACACAGACCGTGCATGGAACAAGGAACTCTTCTGGGAAAATTAAATCCACTATAGTCCGAATAAATAATGGTAAATGACAAATACCATAGTTTTTCTTTTTCATGATGCTAGCCCGACGTGGGCAACGGGTCTCTCGCAAAGAGATCCCATAAATATAGCTTCCCTCACCAGCTATCTGCAAAGCAGACAGGATCCAGCTTTGGGACATGGACCTAGGGTTTAAAGCAAGCCTAGTCCCTACATTCAGAATGTAGGGACTAGGCTTGCTTTAAACCCTAGGTCCATGTCCCAAAGCTGGATCCTGTCTGCTTTGCAGATAGCTGGTGAGGGAAGCTATACTTATGGGATCTCTTTGCGAGAGACCCGTTGCCCACGTCGGGCTAGCATCATGAAAAAGAAAAACTATGGTATTTGTCATTTACCATTATTTATTCGGACTGTAGTGGATTTAATTTTCCCAGAAGAATTCCTTGTTCCATGCACGGTCTGTGTATATATATATATATATATATATATATATATATATATATATATATATATATATATATATATATAATGTGTGTGGGTAAAATAAAATTAAAATGAAAACATTGTGTAAAAAGATCTTGGCAAAAACCGTAATTTTTATAGTTATAAAAAGAAGTATTTAAAAAAAAATCAAATAAGAAATTAAAATTTTAAAAAGAAAGAGTTGAAAGTTTTTAATTAAATAATAACTTGTACTTATAAAGGCCTTGAATATTGCATCATATCCGAATATATAGAGTAGTAAGTATACATTTATATCCTATTTCAACGTTTGGTTTTTTTTAAATTACAGTTATTAACCGCTTCAAAATTAAGAATAATATCTTAGCTTTAGGTATGATACAATATCTAAAGCCTTGGTAATAACAAAACGGCCACATTTGTGAAGGGGAGCGGGGAGGGCTCGGAAGGAGAGGAGCGAGTTGGGAGAGTTAAGGAGTTGCGGACTAACAAAGACCGTAAGATCCACTCTTGGCTAACCCAAGGAATAGAAGTAGAAAAGTTAGAAATAACAATGAAAATAAAAGAATACTGAAAACTCATATCGTGCTTACGCTTATTGACGCGTAAAGCTTTCACGCAGGAGTACTAGTAGTAATAGTAAAGTATAGAACAAACAAGGCTCAGAAAAATAGTGGTGAAAGAAAATTTACAGGAAAGTAGGAAAAAGTATCAGGTCATCCCATAAGTAATGTCGTTTTTTACGATAGATTAAGTTTAAACTAGTCCTACTAGATTTAAGCATAAATTTTACGAAGGTTATATCTAAGAGGAGATTTATCGTGTTTCGCTACATACTTTACAGACCTTGACCAGTGAAGACGTGTGTTTTGCTTTATGTGAACCCCTCATAAACATGGCGGTATCAGAAGAGCATATCAGGCATATAATGCTTTACGAGTTCAAAAAAGAGAATAGTGTTACTGAAGCAACGCGAAACATTCAGGACGTTTATGGCAACGATATTCTGCATGTGAGGAAATGTCAAAGATGGTTTCAAAAGTTTAGGAATGGTGACTGCTGTTTGACAGATGCAGCACGCTCTGGACGCCCTGCTGAGTTTGATGATGACCCGCTGTTAGCCGCATTTCAAGAAGACTGTTCAACAACTGTCGAAGAATTGGCCCAGAAACTTAATTCATCCCCGTCCACCATCCATCGACATTTACAACAACTCGGGAAAGTGCCTAAGTTAGGAAAATGGGTGCCACATGAATTGTCGGTCGACAATCTGAGGGTGAGGGTAAACATTAGCACAGCTCTTCATTCCCGTGAACTCCAAGATCCGTTTTTGCAGTTTAGAGACTGGTGATGAAAAGTGGATACTGTACTACCGTCGACAGTGGATTTGTGTCGGAGAACCAGCGACACCACAGCCAAAACCAAATCTTCACACTCGGAAGGTGTTGCTTAGTGTTTGGTGGGATAAAGGTGGTGTAATACACTTTGAAACCTTACCACACAACCAAACAATCACCGCTCAAGTCTACTGTCAACAACTGGATCGATTGAACACTGCACTAAAAGAAAAGAGACCTTCTTTAGTTAATCGGAAAGGAATCGTGTTCCACTACGACAACGCACGTCCTCATACCGCTCGGATCACTTCTGCAAAAATTGAGGAGCTTGAGTGGGAAAAACTTCCACATCCTCCATATTCTCCAGACCTTGCGCCTTCAGATTATCATCTCTTCAGGAGTCTGCAAAACTATCTTGACGAGAAACAGTATACTTCTTTAGATGACCTGCACACCAGTCTTTGTAAGTTTTTTGCCTCAAAACCGCCTGAATTTTATAAACATGGCATTGAAAAGCTTGTAGGACGTTGGCAGTGTCATTGATTCCGATGGAAAATATATACTAGATTAAAAAGTTTCAGTTGAGTTTTTTTTGTCCTTCAAATTCTGATCTAAAAAACATTACTTATGGGATGACCTGATATAATGAAGCGAATAGCTTCAGAATTCATTCACACCATGCGTACTTATCTCGTGTACTCAATTACGCATTAGAAGACCGGAAAATAAGGGATGGCATGAATACTAAACTACTCAACCTAATCGACACCAGGCAGTTTTCTTTACGGAATTTCTTTTTTTAAATTTATTATGAAGAAGTCATCATTTCGTCGTTGCATCATTTCTGTAACCTGGCAAAGCCACCGCACCGAAGATTTATCATATAGTAATTTATACTGCGTCCTTCGCATCGGAATTACCTAGATAAAAATATTCAGTTTCCGAGCAGACCTGGAAGAGGGGATGAGGAGAAGTCAGAGGTTTCATCCCGAAGATTTGCGGCGTGAGGTACTTCATAGAGACTGACAGTGCGGTCAGGGGACTTAACCCACGCACATCACACCCCGCCAGGCCGGCCCGAAATTTCATTCTTTGACTCGTGAAACTACCCGCCCTTTAACACAAATTGATGCTGCTAAAATACTTATCCAACGTGTTGTTAAACATATTAGCTTGGCACGAGACCCGCGGGTGGACTGTTCCGCCTCTCAAATTTCTAAGAGGTGAAGAATCCCTTCGCAACGTTTCTCTCAAATCTTTTACCCCTCATTTTAAAACCACGGTTTCTCATAATGTTCCTATCGTCCAAGTTAAAGAAATTCTCATAATTTACGTTATCAAAACGACTTCAATTTTTGAACACCTGAATTAATTCGTTTCTTGAACGCCGAATTTTAGGCGTATACAAATTCAAGTCTATCTTCGTATGTTTTACCACGTAACGTTGGAGTAAGCTTTGTTGCTGGTGCTAAACCCTTTCCACCATTTCTAGATCTTTCTTCACAAAGGGCGACCAAAACTGTACAGCGTATTCTAGATAAGACCTAACGAGTGACTTATATAATAGTAAAATAATAGCTTGAGATTTATATTAAAAATTATGAGAAATAAAACCCAATACTCTATCAGCTTTACTGCTCACGACTGAACATTGTTTTGAGAACATTAAATTTTCAGTAACAATGACACCTAAACTTTTTTCCTCGGAGGCTTCATTTAAATTATTAACATCGCGCTGCAGATTCTCTCTATCCAGTAAACTAATCGCTTTACTCCCAATTTTAGAAATTTTACTCATTAAATTCACATCAACATCGTTAACATATATTATGAAAAAGAATAGTCCCAAAATGGACCCTTGCGGAACACCGATAGTTACATTAACCCATCCTGACTTTTCCCCATTAATTACTACCCTGTTTTCTACCAGTTAACAGTTATCAATCCAATTAAGAGCTTGACCCCTTATTCCTTGAACTTTAAGTTTTGCTAACAATCGTTTATGCGGAACTTTGTCAAACGCCCTTTTGGAAATCTAAATCTATTATATCTACCGCTCTACTATTACGATCCTGAATACCGATGACTTCATAAAAAAATTCCAATAAATTTGTTAAACAATATTTCTCTAAGAAACCCATGCTGACTTTGCTTTATATGATTATCGCTTTCAAGATGCTCGACTATACGGTCTCTAATAACTGCTTCCAATTATAGAAGTTAGACTAATAGACCTATAGTGTCCCGCCTGTTGTTCATCCCCTTTTTAAAAATCGGAGTTACATCAGCGAATTTAAAATCCGGAGGAACAACCCCCTGCGATAAAGATTTATTAAATATTTGAACTAAAGGATCAAGTATTTCATTCTTTAACTCTTTTAGGTGCCTTGGGTAAAAATCTGGACCTGGCTATTTGTTAATTTTTAACTTATCTCTATAATAATATGAAATCTCTTCAGTGTAAACAGTTATATCAGTAAGCAATGAAAAAGTCCCATTTACGTCACTGAGGATTACTAGCCTCTGGAATAAAAGAAGTATCCTCAACTGTAAAAATTAATGTAAAAAATTATTTAAAACTATCGCTAGCTCCCCATAATTTTAGTTAAGTTACCCGAGGCAACCAATGGCCCAACGTTTTCCTTAAAGGATTTCTATTACTAACGTAATCGTAAAATTTCTTTGAATTTTCTTTACATTCACGAGCTATTTGAATTTCAAGTAGGGAAGACTAGAGAGTAAAGGGGTACAGGCTGAGAGAAGGAGAGTCATGTTCAACTACTCGTTCGGCTCACCCGTCTTAATGGTTTTTCTAGTTGTTGTTGCAGAGTCAAACAAACGAAGAAAATCGGGGTTTGAAAAACTTCAAAATTTCGCTGAATTGGCATTAATACATTCGATGTCATGACGGCACAGCCAAATCGGTTTTTGAATTTGGCACAGCCATAGATATGACATATTTCGTCCCATTTTGGGTTCTGTTACCTTCATTTTAGCAACTGCTATAATGTTATAATGTTTCAGACCAACAAAGACCCTAGGATTACTCACGACTGATTACCTAACTGTGTTTGTAATTGTGTATTGCGCATGTCCTCCGTGGTGGAGAGGACCTACAATTTTACGTGGGTTCCGAACCAAAAAAAACCTTAATTTTACTACTTTAAACTATACCTAATCTATCAACATATGCGTCAAATCGATTGTTAAACATGTTTATAGACGTGCTACTAATTACTTCTACTGGCAAACTATTCCACCTATTTACTCTTCTTGCGTGAAAAAGTTTTTGGCAACTGCTGTCTCGAACCTTCTACTTGTCAGCTTACACCCGTTATTTCTAGTTTATATTGCTATTTCGAAAAAGCTATCTCTATTTACGTTATCGAACCCAGTCATAATTTGAAAACCTGGATTAGATCACCCTTAGCCTCCTAGTCTCGAGTGTAGTCAATTTTAACTCTTTAAGCCTAGCCTCGTACGACTTTGACCTAAGTGACGGAATTATCTTAGTTGCTCGTCTTTGAACTCTTTCGATTTTATCTATATCTTTGCCCATATGCGGATTCCAAAATGGGATGGCGTACTCCAAATGGGGTCTAACTAATGATTTGTAAAGAGGAACAGTAATATCGCGCGATTTGTACTCAAAATTCCGAGCTATAAAACCTAGCACTTTGTTCGCCTTATTGACCGCTGCTGTACTTTGTTTCACCACTTTTAAATCACCAGTGACTATAACTCCTAAATATTTTTCCTGAGCTACACTTGCCAACTCCTTCCCTGACATACTATACGCAAAATTACCGTTACGCGAACCTATATGTAAAATTTTGCACTTATCGACGTTAAATCTCATTTGCCATGTGACCGACCAATCTACGATTTTATTCAGATCTTCCTGGATTTTACCTCTATCTTCGTCATTAATCGCCCCACCACCCAACTTCGTCATCCACAAACTTTGAAACTGTACTTACTAGGCCGACATCTAAATCGTTAATATATATAAGAAAAAGCAAGGAGGCCCAATACAGAACCCTGAGGAACGCCGCCTGCTACATTAGCCCAGGAAGACACCGCTCCATCAACAACCACCCTCTGTTTCCTACCTCGCAACCACTCTTCTATCCAATTTATTACTACACCCTCGATTCCCTGAGCCTTAGTTTTTTCAATGAGTCTTTTGTGCGGTACGGTGTCAAACGCTTTTTGAAAAGCTAAATGCACTACATCTACCGCCCGATGCCTATCGTAAACTTCAACCACGCTTTGGAAAAATTCTAAAAGATTAGTTAAGCAAGATTTGTTTCGCCTAAAATCGTGCTGCGTATTTCTAATCAAGTTATGCAATTCTAAGTGTTCGACTATACGATCCCTAATTATCGATTCCAGTAGCTTACCTACAACAGACGTTAAACTGATTGGCCTATAATTTCCCGTCGTACCTTTATCACCTTTCTTAAAAATAGGTGTTACATTTGCTAACTTAAAATTATCTGGTACGCACCCCTCAGAAATAGACGCATTAAAAATCTTTGCTAACGGCAAAACAATGCTTTCTTTTAATTCTTTTAGTTGTGTGGGATATCTTGAATCCGGCCCCGGTGATTTAAGCATTTTCGTTTTGCAAATATAGTGCAGTAAATCCCTTTCACTAACCACAATATTATCCAACGTATTACCATTATCAAAAGGTATTATGGAGATCTCCACAAAGTTACTGGAATACTGAACGATCCTAAACACACTTCCAAGCTGTGTCAAAATTAACTGAAGCAGAAAAAACGGCAGTTATGGAATGGCCAGCACAGTCCCCGGATCTGAACCCCATCGAGCTAGTGTGGGATGAACTGGATCGACGAGTGAAAGCCAAGCAGCCATCCAGTGCTCAGAAGCTCTGGGAAGTCTTACAAGAGTGCTGGCAGCAGCTTTAACCAGACTATCTTCTTTCTCTTGTTGAGCGCATGCCTCGAATTTGTTCTGCTGTAATTGCTGCTTCAGGAGGCTATTTTGATGAATTTAAAATTTAGACTTTGCTTTTGGTAAATTGTCCTGATTTGTTGTTATTTAAGTTCCCATGTTTGTACTTATGAATTTGTGTCATGATAACTTAGTTAATAAATAAAAAACTTTAAACAAAATTTTAAATTTATGAATATTTCAGGGTGTCCTTAAACTTTTGACTGGTAGTGTATATATACAGGGTATCTATCGGGTTGCCACCTCCAAAGCATTCCGAGTCCGGGGATTTTATAGTAAAAATTTTTAGGAGCAGAAACGCTCCTCTGTACTTTGTCATCGATTGATTAATTGATTATAAAGAGCATAAGAACAGAACAAACAGACACGTACAAAAAATACTGCCCATAAACTCATGAATGTACGTAGTTTGACTTACACTGTTAATTTTTTAATTAAAATTGGCAATAAGAGTATGTAACTGATAACTATAAAACATGCTGTTTTGATTAAAAATATTAATTTGAAAATTTGAACTTTATGGTAACCTTAATTTACTGCCATTCAAATCCATACTTTTTGTTGCTTATTGCAGCTTTCACGAGTAGCGAAATTTATTAAAATACATAATAAAGCAAAAATCATTTTAAATAAACTTGAAATTTGTATAAAGATTCCAAAAATTAGCTTAAAAAATATTTAAATTATAAAATTTGCTAACAGATCCTAGAATGCGCGAAAATCCGGAGATTTTACATTTCTGATTTATTCAGACCGGAGTCCAGAAACAAGGTTGAATTTCAGGAGAATGGAGACTCCGTCCCAAATCTGGAGTGGTGGCAAACCTAAGTGTCCCAATGTCTTGTCACCCCAGTAAAATACTAACGGATTTTCGTTTTTCTTTCAGACTCATTTGAAATGTGTGATAGCAGCAAGTATACGACTGAACAATGCATATTGGCTAGTACCTGAGTCCATGAGCGACACGTAATGGCAAAAGCATTGAAAATATTCGTGCAGACTTCCAGGATCGATTCAGTCGGTCCTGGAAGTCTGCACGAATATTTTAAATGGTTTTGCCATTACGCGGTCGCTCATGGACCCAGGTACGAGCTAATATGCGATGTTCAATCGTATAGTTGATGCTATCACACATTTCAAATGGGTTTGAAAGGAAAACGAAAATCAGTTAGTATTTTACTTGGGTAACAAGACATTGTGGACACCTTGTGTATATATATATATATATTATATATATATATACACATATAGCGGGATGCTGCAGAAGGGTTGACCGCAGGTCGATCCTGAACCGTTGCTCAAATTCACATAAAGTATATATATATATATGTACACAAGTTAGAATTGTGAAAATTATATTATGCAAAGAATTATTGTTACTGGATTTTTTTTATTTGAAAATATTACTGGATGTTATTAGTGTGATGTAAACAATATCCACTACGAATAACAATAATATTAGTGTAGCGTAAATTAGCAACATAATATATCTTAAAGTATATGTACAGATTCTTATGGTTAGGTTAGGTGTGCTCTACCACTTCCGCAGTTCTTCACCCCCGCTCAGTTGCTGTCTCTGCACAGAGCTCAACCCACACAGCCGTACTTTACCGGGTGCAATCAAAGGCTTTTCGTCTCACTAATTCCCCGCCTCTTACTCACTGTCTTCAACCCCTCTCTCTTCGCCGCAATGTTGCCTCGCCCTCTCTTTACTATCGCTATTATAACGGCCATTGCTCTTCTGAACTCTCTAACTACATGCCTCCTCCTTTAAGGAGAGCACGCAGCACCAGACTTTCGATACTTTCTCATTCCTTTTCTGTCAAACTCTCTAACGCAAGGGTTAATCAGTACTTTTAATCTTTCATCTACTTAACCGGTCAACTCTGGAGCAATTTTCCTCAATCCATCTTTCTCCTTATGACCTCCAATCTTTCAAACGCAGGGTGTCTAGGCATCTCGAAAACCTGGACCTTGATTTTGGCTCTCTTTTTCTTCTACGAGGTGGCGCTTTTGTGAGCATTCGCCCTTAGACCCGCCTTCTTGCATAAAAAAAAAAAAACTCGTCATACTTACAAAAATGCTTAAAGTAACTTTCTCGCGGTGAATTGGTCTGAATATTAATTGCCATTTACTTTTCTATTTTCATATTTACTTTTTCTTTCCTCAGATCAGTGATATTTAACCTTTTTCGCACTGTTACCCCTTAAAACTAGCAAACAAAACCGTAATTACCACCCCCTCCTCTTTTTAAATGGCAAGTATGAGAAAAGAAAAATTAGGAAAGAATAACAAAAGTTTTTTTTTGGATAGTGGTACCAGCTCGTTACCCCCAGAAAAAGGCCGAATTACCCCAAGTTAAATACCACTGACTTAGATAATCTAGTTCTGGTTAGGTAAGGTCAGCTCAGGTCAGGCGCTTTGGAGTAATATTAATTATACTAAATACTGGTTACAAGTTCAGCGGTGTTACGACAAGAAAATGTAAAGCCCGTGTGAATATACTAATCACATTTCAGCTTATCTGCTCAATCGATGACTGGTGAGAGAAGCTATATTTTGGGGCCTCCTTTGCTAGTGGCCCGTTGCCCGAGTTGGCTTCCATCATGAAAAGGAAAATTTGCCATTTAGCACTACTTATTTGAATTATAGTGGATTTAATATCCCATAAGAGTTCGTTGTTTCATGCACGGTCTGTGTATCACACACACACACACACATATATATATATATATACTGTGTGTATATATATATATATATATATATATATATATATTATATATAATATCATAAAATTTTACTGCATAGTGTTCATCATGACACAATGACCTTTATATTTACTGTATATATAAAGGTGTAGTGAATACTCTTATTTTAGTTTCAAGATAAATGTTAATTTTACCGTCTTGAATTTCGGAATAGTATAAATTCATTTTAAATTAGTTACCCCATTATAATTCAATTGTGAACCACATTAATACTAATTTCGTTACCCCCAGAAAAAGGCCGAATTACCCCAAGTTAAATACCACTGACTTAGATAATCTAGTTCTGGTTAGGTAAGGTCAGCTCAGGTCAGGCGCTTTGGAGTAATATTAATTATACTAAATACTGGTTACAAGTTCAGCGGTGTTACGACAAGAAAATGTAAAGCCCGTGTGAATATACTAATCACATTTCAGCTTATCTGCTCAATCGATGACTGGTGAGAGAAGCTATATTTTGGGGCCTCCTTTGCTAGTGGCCCGTTGCCCGAGTTGGGCTTCCATCATGAAAAGGAAAATTTGCCATTTAGCACTACTTATTTGAATTATAGTGGATTTAATATCCCATAAGAGTTCGTTGTTTCATGCACGGTCTGTGTATCACACACACACACACACATATATATATATATACTGTGTGTATATATATATATATATATATATATATATAGATATATATATATATCATAAAATTTTACTGCATAGTGTTCATCATGACACAATGACCTTTATATTTACTGTATATATAAAGGTGTAGTGAATACTCTTATTTTAGTTTCAAGATAAATGTTAATTTTACCGTCTTGAATTTCGGAATAGTATAAATTCATTTTAAATTAGTTACCCCATTATAATTCAATTGTGAACCACATTAATACTATTTTATGTATACTATATTATTTTATTGTATGTAAACATAATTAATTATATATCACAATTGTCAGTTAATTATTTATATTCAAATATTTATTTTAATCTAATACCATGTCCATTTTACAAATAATAATAGAAAACCAAAGGTTATATTTTCCCCTTTGGTACTGTCGCAGTTTCGCCTAACGGACTCAATACGGCTAGTGAGATAATCACTGGTTGGCACTTAACCAGCGGCAGTGCTTATGGCTACATCATCCAGGTTAACCTATACCGGATAGATGCGCTACGGTCCCAAGCCGTAGCTTGCCTAGGCCAACGACGACGACGACGTAAACCAACAATTGGTGACCCCGGAGCTGGATTACCCCTTCTACCCGAACGACTAGGACTAGACTGTAAGTCGTTCGTGCCCATCACCCCCTTCACCCGAACGACTAGGACTAGACTGTAACGTCGTTCGTGCCCATCACCCCCTTCACCCGAGCGACTAGGACCAGACTGTAATGTCGCTCGTGCCCTCTGCCCCCCCTCACCCTGCCCGTGCGCTCTGTGCCTGCGCTCTCGTCTCAACCTCCACTCCTTCGTTGGTAACTTGTCGTCTTGCTTGTACGTCAGCAAGTATGGGAGAAGATGCCTGACGACGCTGGTGCCATCTCCCACTTGAGCGTAAAGTTCCCCGTCTTCTGGCCGGGTGATCCATTTATTTGGTTCCACCAAGTGGAATCACAATTCAACTTGGGAAGGATCACCGCTAGCAGGACAAAATACGATCATGTTTTGTCCTCTCTACCAGCGAGCATCATCTCTGAAGTCCGTGACGTCATCGTATCTACTTCCACGAGTGAGGACCCGTACAACGATCTGAAGTCTGCCATCCTGTGCCGCACCACTGTCTCCGAGCGTGAGAAATACATCAGTTAATCTCAAAAGAAGAACTTGGAGACCGTAAGCCCACTCAAATGCTGAGGGCTATGCAGTGCGCTCTAGGCGAACGCGCACAAACCTTCGATAAGGACATCTTTAGACAGTTGTTCTTGCAGAAACTTCCTCCATCAGTTCAGCGTGTCTTGGCCACTATGGATCCTGCTACTCCAGTTGATAAACTAGCAGAACTGCCGACAAAGTAGTGGAGATTGACACAGCTCCGGTCAACAACGTGAACACACAATCGGAACTGGAGTTGAAAGTGGAAGAGTTAAGTCAACAACTCAACCACGTTTGTTCTCTGCTACAAAATCAACGGCAAAGAAGCCATTCTCGGTCAAGATTTACGAAGAGGCATCGTTCGAGTTCCGGGAAGATCTGCTTCTACCACTCGAAATTTGGAAAGAAGGCTAGAAGTGCATCTCCCCTTGCAATTTTTCGTCGGAAAACCCAGCAGCGAGTCCTAATGGCGTCTAGTACTCGCACTGCCACCTGTTATTCATAAAGGACAGGAACTCTGGTGTCAATTTCTTGGTTGATACCGGAGCGTCAGTCAGTGTATTCCCTCAAAAATCTGGTCATACGCACTCGGAATCTCCGCCTCTATACGCTGCTAACGGTTCACGCATACCCACGTACGGTACTCAGTCGCGTGAACTAAACTTGGGCCTTCACCGATCCTTCAAGTGGATTTTCATCTGTGCTCAAGTGCAGCATCCCATAATCGGCGCTGACTTCCTCCAGCATTTCAAACTCCTGGTGGATCTTGACAAGCGACGCTTATGCGACCAGGCCACACTGCTTTCTGTTCTTGCCAAACAGGTTGCCCTTCCGGACGCCTCGAACTCTGCACTTTCCCTCGTTCCCCTAATTCCATGTACCAGTGCCTTTTCCAGCGATATCCAGGAATTCTTCAACCGATGCAGATGGGTGATACCATTAGCACACCATTACCCATCACATTACAACAAAAGGTCCCCCTGTGTTTGCAAAACCCAGACGTCTTGCCCCGGACAAACTGAAAGCTGCCAAATCGGAATTCCAGCTTATGATAGATCTTGGGATAATAAGACCTTCCAAAAGCAGTTGGTCCTCTCCCCTACACTGGTCCAGAAGAAGTCAGGAGACTGGAGACCATGTGGGGATTACCGGTTTTTAAATTCGACAACCATCCCGGACCGATATCCGGTACCAAATGTCCAAGACTTTACTTCTCTTCTCCACGGCAAATCTATCTTCAGTAAAATAGATCTCGTTAAGGCTTTCCACCACATTCCCGTAGAGCCTTCGGATATTCCCAAGACTGCAGTTTGTACACCATTTGGGTTATTCGAATTTGTGAAGATGCCGTTCGGGCTACGGAATGCTGCGCAAACCTTTCAGAGGTTTATAGATGAGGTCACCAGAGGCTTAGACTTTGTTTATGCCTACATCGATGATTTGCTTGTGGCCAGCTCAACGGAAGAGGAACATAAGGAACATCTTTCACTCCTCTTTCAACGCTTAGAACAATACGGTGTTACTATTAATGCATCTAAGTGTGTGTTTGCACAGCCAACCTTGGAATTTCTTGGTCACACGATTTCGCAGCACGGAATTACCCCCCTTCAGGACAAGTGTGAAGTGATAAAAATTACCCTATGCCAAATAATCAGCGTGAGTTACGTCGGTTTCTAGGTTTGGTAAATTATTACCACAAGTTCATTAAAAACCTGTGCCAGTGTTCTTGCTCCTCTACACGCTATGATCACACACAAACGCAAGGTAACGAAATTGGTATGGTGTAGCGATAGTTTACAGGCGTTCGACAATGCCAAAAATGCTATCAATAGTGCATTGTCTCTGTCATTTCCTATCAGTAATGCCCCCTAACTCTGACGGTCGATGCATCAGATGTTGCGATCGGTGGGGTGTTGGAACAAACCATTAACGGTCAACAAGCACCCATCGCGTTTTACTCGAAAAAGCTGCAGCCAGCCCAAACGCGTTATAGTGCTTTCGGACGTGAACTTCTTGCTATTTACTTAAACGTGAAGCATTTTCAACATTTCCTTGAAGGCCGAGAGTTTTGTGTTTTTACCGACCACAAACCTTTGGTCACTGTCTTCAATAAAAACAGCTGTAACCACTCTCCCAGAGTCATCAGGCAACTCGATTATATCTCGCAATTTACCACAGATATCCGCCACATCAAAGTGTCTTGAACACTCCAGCGGATGCACTTTCAAGAATAGAGATTACTTCTGTTACCCCAGCTCTACACTGTGGAATGCTATTGCACAGATCAGATAAGGATACGGAACTACAAGAACTGCTCAGAGAAGACTCCACTCACCACTTTCCCTCAAGAAAATGAGTATGCCAGGATTGTCTGTGCCCCTCTATTGCGACGTATCAACAGCTGCTATTCGCCCTTATGTCCCTCCATGTCACAGAAAAGCAGTCTTCACGGATCTTCATAAGCCCTCCCATCCTGGTATCCGTGCTTCGCAACACCTGGTTACCTCTCGCTTTGTTTGGCCCTCGATGCGGAAGGATGTCAAACATTGGACCAAAACGTGCCTTGCCTGCCAGCGTGCCAAAGTCCAAAGGCACACCAGGTCCCCCTTTGACGCATTTCCGCCCCATCCCAGCGATTTGAAGTAATTCATGTAGACATTGTTGGCCCTCTTCCAGTGATTCAAGGCCAACGTTATCTGCTCACCTGTCTCGACCGCTTTTCCAGATGGCCTGAAGCCATCCCACTTCCTGATATCCAAGCGGACACTGTTGCAAGAGCCTTTCTTCATGGATGGGTATCAAGATTTGGATTGCCGACAAAAGTCATCACTGACCAAGGTCGCCAATTTGAGTCTTCGCTTTGGAAGAAGTTTACCAGCTTGTTGGGTACAGTACATGCGCATACCTGTGCGTATCATCCGCAAGCTAACGGCCTCGTCGAACGCTTCCATCGCCAGCTGAAGTCATCCCTTATGTGTCACGAAGACTCCCATTGGATGGATAAGCTTCCACTCGTGTTGCTTGGTATTCGCTCTGCATTTAAGAGTGATCTGAAGACTACAGCGGCTGAACTAGTCTATGGAACAACACTGCGGCTACCAGGTGGCTACTTCACTGCAGGGGATAAGTCATGCGATCCTACGGAATTCGCTCAAACACTTTCCTCTCACATGCAGTCCCTTCAGCCTGTTCCCCCTCGATTGACTAGCCAACAGAACATCTTTGTTTCCCCAGCCCTCCAATCTTGCACCCACGTTTTCGTTCGTGTACCTCTCCCAAAACGGCCTCTCCAATGTCCATATGACGGGCCCTATGAAGTTCTCCGACGTACGCGTAAATCATTTCTCATCCAGCGCGGTTCCAAGGTCGACAAGGTTTCTATCGATCGTCTTAAGCCTGCGTTTTTGGAATCAACCTTAAGTGAGGTACATGTAGCTACCAAAAAGGTCCCGGGGAAATCTGTGTCGTTCGGAACTCTTTGAACTTCCTCTCTGGTGGGGGAGTGTGTAGTGAATACTCTTATTTTAGTTTCAAGATAAATGTTAATTTTACCGTCTTGAATTTCGGAATAGTATAAATTCATTTTAAATTAGTTACCCCATTATAATTCAATTGTGAACCACATTAATACTAATTTTATGTATACTATATTATTTTATTGTATGTAAACATAATTAATTATATATCACAATTGTCAGTTAATTATTTATATTCAAATATTTATTTTAATCTAATACCATGTCCATTTTACAAATAAATAATAGAAAACCAAAGGTTATTTTTCCACCTTTGGTACTGTCGCAGTTTCGCCTAACGGACTCAATACGGCTAGTGAGATAATCACTGGTTGGCACTTAACCAGCGGCAGTGCTTATGGCTACATCATCCAGGTTAACCTATACCGGATAGATGCGCTACGGTCCCAAGCCGTAGCTTGCCTAGGCCAACGACGACGACGACGTAAACCAACAAAGGTATAATTACGTGTATAATTACCGCTCTTCACCTTGATTAAAACAACATCGTATCATTATACTGCAGTTTACTGACATTATATACGCGCTGTAGGGAAAAAAAGTGTGTGTGTGTGTGTATATGTGTGTGTGTGTGTGTGTGTGTGTGTATATATATATATATATATATATATATATATATATTTTTTTTTTTTTTTTTTTTAAGTTCGGGAAGAACCGATTCGCCTCTATTTAAAAGGGCATATCTCGGCGGAAAAACAGAAAAAGTGAGAGGAAGACAGAGTTAAAAGAAAGGGTGGAAGGGACAGTCGAAGTGGAAAAAGACCAAGGATGACAAGGACTGCAGGGTCGAGCCTCATCATCCTTGGGTGCTAGGGCCGGGAGGGCGCACGTGAAACCTCCAGGAACAAGCATGTACAAATGAGCACAAAGAGCACTCAAGAGCACGAGCTTAGAACCCCCTTGCGGGGATATATATATATATATATATATATATATATATATATATATATATATATACATACATAATACATACATATATATATATGAACTACTGGTTAAGACGCTTGGCCGCTGATCTGGAGGTCGTGAGATCGAGTCCGGGAAGGACTTTGTAATTTCTAACCACCTGTGTTGGATCCTAGTTCGGATTCCACGTTAAGCCGTAGGTTCAAGGTGGAGCATCAAGCTTGACCTTCGTCAAAATAGACAATTCGGGCGGAAGCAAAACCAAGGTATAGAAGTGCACGACAGTTAACCAAATAGCCAAAGGCAACATGCATAACTATAGTAGTATTACGTAGAATTATTAACACTGTCAAAAGTGGCGAGTTAAAATTAGATAACTTGCGTTGTCCAAAAAACTCGTGTGCAAAGTTTGGTTACTTTCAGTTTACAGCATTATAAAAAGGTGACAATATAAGGTGCTCCAGACCACAAGTTGCCAACCGCCAAAATTAAAAAATGGAGAAAAATGCAGTTAAAGTTTGTCAACTTGCAAAATGCCATAACTTTTGAACCAATAACGATATTCGATTGATTTCGACCATACGTACAGGTCCACAATCTGCTCCCTGACTCACCCACGGGATAGAGGAAGGGTGGGGGTAGTGGTATAAATAACTTAATTCTGGCCCCACTGACGCTTGGCAGGTTGTGGTCCGGAGTGCCTCATATACAACTCAAATGTAAATTAAAATGGTCGCAGCGTAGCCACAAGTAAACTGAAAATAACCATCCCTTCCAGTTAGAGTTATTGGGATCATTTAACCCTTTCATGCTGTAGGGGTCCAAATGAGACCATCAACTTTTATGAGATTTTAGTCATTCTGGATATATAACACGATTTCTTTTGGCATGAAAAGTAAACTAAAATCAGTCATGAAAGGGTTAAATTAATTAATTTTAACTCACCAGTTTTGAGAGTATAAATTATATATGATTTTAAGTATTCTTATCGTAAATCATTTTTTTCTTCTTTAGTTCGTGTTGGTATATGGTTTAAAAACAACATAAAAAGTTACTAATTGGTATTATTCTTTCTTTGGATTTTTTATTCTTTTTGGTGGGAAATAAAATTCTAAAAACAAAACTCATTCATTACTAAATAGTAATTTTTTTATGCTATTTAGAAATTCTATGTTTCTCGCCAAATATTTTCCCAAAATCATACATAATTCTTAAAAAAAAATTAGAATCTGCTTCTGTTTTTTTCATCGCAACAATGTTTTCAAATGTTCGTAAACGGTCCCTTCATTTGACATTAGCCAGTTTTTTTTCCATTCTCCTGTAAAGTTATGGTTTCCGATACTTACATCATCTCGAATTACGTTTCTCTACTCTCATTGACGGCATATACCGTGAAATTACAAATCATCTCTCGCGGCGATGTTCCTACTTCCTGAAAATACCCTGAACAGATCAGACTTCCGCCGAAATAAATGTTGCCTGATGTGAACGAGGAAGGAGAGAGGAAAAAAAATACAGAATCAGAAATATTAACCATTTCGCCGCCGCGTAATTCGGATATATCCAAACAAAACTGTTCGGAAATATCCGAATGACGCAACGAAAGGAGAAACAGTAGAAAAGTAGAAAGAGAAACTCGAATGCAAATACTTTGAATAGGATCTATAATTATATCTGTCCCACGTCTTATAATCAATAGGTTCTCAAAATGAAACACATACTCGACTGATTTCTGTGCGTGGAAACAGTGCATTGTTCCAACGACTTTAGGTTATTATTAGTATGATAATACTGTTGACTGACAAATTGTCGTCTTTAAATCTATTATTCATATTATTCTCCATTGCAGGTTGGGGCAATTTACAGTAAAAAAAATAATTGGTTACAATTACAATTACTTTGCATACATATGCTCAGTTACAATTACTGCAGTTGGCAGATGTAATTGTTTGCAATTACAATTATAGTGACAAGTACAGTAATCAATTCCAATTCCAATTACTTTTCATAGAAACACCAAATATAAATGAAAGAAAAGGAAAGAAGCGTCCCTTCAATTTACAACCTTAACTTTTTATTTCCATACTCAATACCCATAATGTGAATATTATTCCATTTGAACACGTATTTAAATCACAGTTCAATCAGCAGTCACTGTAATATCAGGTGAACTGTTTAATGTTCATTGGGTTCATTCTCTGGGTTCATGCAAATCAGGTAGTCCTCCTGCCGCACAATAAGGCCTGAAAATCTTGCATCGAAAAGGGCAATTGTAATTGGGTCAATTTAAATTGTCACTGTGAATGTAATTGATTCCAATTACAATTATATTTTGTTAGTTAATTACAATTACACAGCAATTACTTGAAAAAGTTCAGTGAATTACAATCAATTACAATTACCTGCCCCATTGTTGTTTTGATAAGCGTATAATGTCACGCTTTTCTAGTTTAATTTTCACAGGCGACGAATCCGATTGAATGTGCTCTTTCAAGTACTGTACACGTACACTGCTGTCGTACAGTTATACGGGACAAAAGTTCGCCGCAGAAAAATGTATGAAAAATACTAAGAAAATTTTTAAAAAGTAAGTTATAAATCGTTGAAAATAGTCTTATGCCCCGTCTTCGTGTTTTTGTGATTGAGTATTGAATACGCTGTTCCTCCGAGAAACGAAGAATTGAGAGAGAGAGAGAGAGAGAGAGAGAGAGAGAGAGAGAGAGAGAGAGAGAGAGAGAGAATTTTATTAATTCATACAAAAATAAAAATGTTGCAACAAAATGTTTGTTTTATTTTTAGACACTCAAATTATTATTTCGTGTTATTTAGTTGACTGAGCAAAATCTACATATTTACTTTTGAAGCAATAATTTGTTTAAATTAAACAAATTATGCTTATTTTTGGAATTACCAAAGTGTCAAATCGAATTTTCTACTTTTTTATATTGGAATTTCTTTATTTAACTTTAAATTAGCTACTATATATTTACTTATGCACATTATAAGTACAAAAATAAATATAGAAATTTTTTTTTACCTTCACCGAATTCGAAACGGAGTCTCTGAGATCTTTCACGCAACGTATAGTCTTTTTCTCGTTACGCCATTCTGAGTTATGGAAGCGTTTAAGATATTGGTACTTACTCTTTTGCTCTATATCAGAATTTTATTAAATAATTTTTCCAGGAGAAATTTTTTATATTTGCACGTAAAACTTTTAGAATTAGAAGAAAATAAAAGAAATGCACCTTTTCCAAACTACAACAAATAATATTAACCTTTTATGGACGGGTGCATGCATGCATGCATGCATGCATATATATATATATATATACAGAGTGTCCCAAAACAACGTATACATTTTTAAAAAACTTGTAACATGCAAACCCACTAACGGATTCAGATGATTTTTATTTCTTTTTGTAGGTAAAATATACAACATCGAAATAATAGATAGTTTAATTTGTTTTAAACACGTAAGTGTTCGAAATGTCGACCATTGACATCAATGCACCACTGCGCTCTTTGATTCACCGATTGGCAGACTTCAACAAAAATGTTTGTAGGGATATTTCTACACGCTTCTTCAACTGTGCTCTTTAGTTGTTCAAGTGATGTAGGTCTTCTACTGTATACTTCATTTTTCAAATGACCCCATAAAAAAAAGTCAAATGGTTTCAAATCTGGTGAACGTGGTGGATACTCGATACTACCTCGTCGTCCGATCCACCGATAATGAAATGTTTCATCAAGGTAGTTCCTGACATCCTGATGGTAATGAGGAGGTGCTCCATCTTGTTGAAAGTAAATGTCCTCATCTCCGTATAACTGTCGAATTGCAGGAAAACCTTTTCCCCGAAGCATGTTGAGGTAGCTATGACCGGTAACTGTACCATCGAAAAAGAATGGACCAACCAAACCTTTGGAAGAAAAACCACACCAGACAGTTAAACCCGGTAAATTTACATGTCGTTCCACATAAATGTGTGGATTTTCTTGTGACCAGTATGTGCAATTATGACGATTAATTATACCATTCAACTTATATGTAGCCTCATCAGACCACACAATTTTGTCCGCAAATTGGCCATCTTCTGTGCTTTTACTCGAAACCATTCGCAAAACTGGATTCTGCGATCCGGATCATCCTCATTCAAGGCATGTAATAATCTCGGGATGTAAGATTTACATTTAGCATTCTTCAGAATTCTGTGGACACTTGTCTTACTTTTCCCTGTTTCACGAGCACATTGTCTCACAGATTTTCTTGGTGATCGGTTGAATACCTGTAGCACTTCATCAGAAGTGTTAGCATGTTGATGTCTTTGGACCGCCCAGTCGCCTTGCTTTGTACACAACATGCACAGTACCGTATACTTCAAATTTCTCACAGATACGTGAAATGGTAAGTCGAGTTGGAGGATTAGTTCCAAATTGTCTCTCCACTGTTGTTGAACCTTTGATATGATATCTTCTCAACTTTAAAATACGACTTTAGTATCCATTTTCGTTGCTCAAATGATAAGCGCACACTTTCATTTTCCATGTTTACTGTAGCAGGCAAGGCTATTACTAATTTCGATTTTGTATCTCCTAGGCTAGCCAAGGCTGTTAACAATTTCGCTTTTGTATCTCCTTAGGCTATAGGCTATACAAAGAAATAAAATCGTCTGAATCTGTTTAGTGGGTTCTCCTGTTATAAATTTTTAAAAATGTATACGTTGTTTTGGGACACTCTGTATATATATATATATGGGTTGTCGTTCGGAAATACAATTTATTAGTGTTTATATAACATTCACACTAAAATTCTACATTAATAAAATAAAGCAAAAAAAATGAATATGATAAATCTACGAGTAAATCGGTTTTCATATTTAACCACCGCTTTATTTGAGTCAAACAAAAAGTGATTAACTAAACATGCTTTGTTCTTTTAAATGATTTTTTATCTCTATATACATATATACGTCGCCCGTCATCTGAAACTATATATATAATATATATATATATATATATATATATATATATATATATATATATATATTATATATATATATAGTATACACATAGACCGTGCAGAAACAAGGAACTCTTCTAGGATTTAAATACCTATCGTCCGAATAAGTAATGATAAATGACAAATACCATAGTTTTCTTTTCATGATGCTAGCCCGACGTGGGCAACGGGTCACTCGCAAAGAGGTCCAAAAATATAGCTTCCCTCACCAGCTATCTGCAAAGCAGACAGGATCTAGGGTTTAAGCAACCTAGCCCAGCTACATTTAGAACCTTTGCAGATAGCTGGTGAGGGAAGCTATATTTTTGGGACCTCTTTGCGAGTGACCCGTTGCCCACGTCGGCTAGCATCAACATGAAAAAAAAAAATAGCATTTGTCATTTACCATTACTTATTCGGACAATAGTGGATTTAATTATCCTAGAAGAGTCTCCTTGTTCCACGCACGGTCTGTGTGTATCATAAAAAAACCTCAGAGGACCATCTGAGTTCATTCATACATACATATATATATATATATATATATATATATATATATATGTATATATATATATATATATAACTGCAAACACGCAGTATAATTAACGTAAAGAACGACGCTTGTATAGGAGATATTCCGCGCAAGATGAGAGAGAACGAAACAAATGAAAAAAATGAGGTAACCACCCGGGAATCGAACCCGGATCTTCCGATTGCCGGTCAGATATGATAACCATTACACCATGGGCCTCACTCATTCAAATGCCGTAATTCTTCTACATACGCGCAGAAACCAATGCCCCAAGGGGCACCTCCCGCATGCCGTAACATTATATACATTTAACTGCAAACACGCAGTATAATTAACGTAAAGAACGACGCTTGTACAGGAGATATTCCGCGCAAGATGAGAGAGAGAGAACGAAACAAATGAAAAAATGAGGTAACACACCCGGGAATCGAACCCGGGATCTTCCGATTGCCGGTCAGATATGATAACCATTACACCATGGGCCTCACTCATTCAAATGCCGTAATTCTTCTACATACGCGCAGAAACCAATGCCCCAAGGGGCACCTCCCGCATGCCGTAACATTATATACATTTAACTGCAAACACGCAGTATAATTAACGTAAAGAACGACGCTTGTACAGGAGATATTCCGCGCAAGATGAGAGAGAGAACGAAAAAATATCTCCTATACAAGCGTCGTTCTTTACGTTAATTATACTGCGTGTTTGCAGTTAAATGTATATAATGTCACGGCATGCGGGAGGTGCCCCCTTGGGGCATTGGTTTCTGCGCGTATGTAGAAGAATTACGGCATTTGAATGAGTGAGGCCCATGGTGTAATGGTTATCATATCTGACCGGCAATCGGAAGATCCCGGGTTCGATTCCCGGGTGGTTACCTCATTTTTTCATTTGTTTCGTTCTCTCTCTCTCATCTTGCGCGGAATATCTCCTATACAAGCGTCGTTCTTTACGATATATATATATATATATATATATATATATATATATATATATATATATATATATATATACTGTATATACACACACACACACACACACATATATATATATATATATATATATATATATATATATATATATATATATTCTATATACACACACACACACACACATATATATATATATTCGATGCATTTATAGTTTAAGTGGAAATATGAAGAGTTAAACATCTTTTTACATAGAGCACCATTCCGCCCATACGTCCATTTCAGAGTACGAGCAGCCCGCAACAGCATTGCCAAGAAAATAGGGGGTAAAAATAAATGACGAGCCTTTCGTATGTGGTTCATTACCACTGAAAGCAAAATGCTTTGTGTTAGTCTAGTCAAAAGAATATGCATATTTGTATTCAATTTACGTTAGTTTGTATTGCAGACCCCCCCCCCCCCATTATTATCGTTCCTGGTGCATGATTTTTTAGGAGCAAGATGCACCGCGAGTTTGCGTTTCCTCCTCAAGGCAGCACAAATTTACATGTATCAATCATAGTCACACTCGTACTACCTTAAGCTTGCTCTACACAAGCCGGACCAAAAACCACGAGTATCTGCAACTGCAAACCGTCCGTATACAGGCCTGTATTTTGTTTATATTTTTTATATATGATATATCTGTAGACTCCACACGGAAAAAATTGCATTTGTAAAGTCAAATTGAATAGACTACGTCGTACGGTAGAATAACCTCCTAAAAAACAAACAAAAAACAAACCCAGAATAAAATTCGGAAAAACCTTTAATGCTTTACCTATTCCTTGGTTTGTAGTTACGATTTCAATATTTGTCCAGTATACCTCTTTATAATCCACTTCAGTCTTTCCGTCCTTATTCCTGCGAGTATTATTGAGTTTTTACCACGACTATTCTTGTTATTATCGTTACTATCATAAACATTATTATTATCCTTACAATCATTACCACCATTACTATTACTATTATTACTATTAATAGTTATTATTCTTTTTATTATTAATTCTAGACAGAATACTCTTGTTGTTCATTCTCAAGTTCGCTTTCAACTGTTTCATTTTCATTTTCTTTCGACTGTTTTAATTTTGTCTATTGTCTATTTCCGAAACTTTATTGTCCCATTATCTATCCACCAACTATGCTTCGTGATTTTCTACGCTCGTATTTCCCTTCACGCTTGCATTTCCATATCTCATTATATAAATATTTAATGTGTTCGAAAGTGTATTTTATATATATATGTAGTCGGTGCTACTGTAGTATGCGGTCTACCTACGATTCGGCGGTCTACCTTTTAATTATAGCTTCTTATCTTCTTATTATTTTATTATTAGGTTAATTGTACGCCCTTGACGATTGGTTAGGTTAAGTCGTGATATTTTCGTTAAAACTAACGAAAATATCACGACTTAACCTAACCAATCATCAAGGGCGTACTGTAGTATGCGGTCTACCGTTAAGTATGCGGTAGTAGTAGTATGTTTAACTTCTTTAATAATTCCTTAATTGTGTAAATTAAATTATAATTCCTTTCAATTCATTTTCAATTCCTTTTAAATATTTTGAACGGTAGACCGCGTACTACAGTAGAAACTTAACGGTAGACCGCATACTACAGTAGAAACTTAACGGTAGACCGCATACTACAGTACAGGGTGGGCCGTAAGTTTCCATACATAGGAAAAATAACATTTTGTTATGGACAACCATTTTTATTTATATAATATGCTCTACATGGTTGCCATTGTTATTAGGTTAATTGTACGCCCTTGACGATTGGTTAGGTTAAGTCGTGATATTTTCGTTAAAACTAACGAAAATATCACGACTTAACCTAACCAATCATCAAGGGCGTACTGTAGTATGCGGTCTACCGTTAAGTATGCGGTAGTAGTAGTATGTTTAACTTCTTTAATAATTCCTTAATTGTGTAAATTAAATTATAATTCCTTTCAATTCATTTTCAATTCCTTTTAAATATTTTGAACGGTAGACCGCGTACTACAGTAGAAACTTAACGGTAGACCGCATACTACAGTAGAAACTTAACGGTAGACCGCATACTACAGTAGAAACTTAACGGTAGACCGCATACTACAGTACAGGGTGGGCCGTAAGTTTCCATACATAGGAAAAATAAACATTTTGTTATGGACAACCATTTTTATTTATATAATATGCTCTACATGGTTGCCATTGTTTTGAAAACACATTTCAATACGTGTTCCCCACTGTTGATGAACACGCATTAGCACAGTTGACGTTATGCTTGTAATGGCGTTGGTGATACGTTCCTTTAGATGATTTATGTCTCGTATCTTTTCCTGATACACCATGGCCTTCAAGTGCCCCCAAAGATAGAAATCAAAGGGGGTGAGATCTGGGGATCTGGGAAGCCACTCCACAGGACCACGCCGACCAATCCAAGCATCCGGAAACTGCTGCTGATCCAAATACCGACGCACGTGAAGACCATAATGAGGTGGAGCTCCATCTTGCTGGAAGTAAACTGGGAAGTTACCTTCCTCGTTTAGCAGGGATGGGAAAATCTCTTCTTGCAACATGTTAAGATACCTTTCGGCATTAAGATTTCCACTGACAAAAATTGGTCCAATAATTCTGTCACCCCATATCCCGGCCCACACCATCACTTTACCGGCACCTTGCATCTTCGTCGGACTCAGCCAGTTAGGGTTAGCATTACTCCAATAACGTATGTTTTGCCGATTAACCTCTCCATTGACGTAAACATTTGCTTCATCAGTAAACAAGATCTTACGTCAAACGCATATTCTTAGGGTATCTGAAACATAAAAACAAACGTTTAATTTTTCCTATGTATTGAAACTTACGGCCCACCCTATAGAAACTTAACGGTAGACCGCATACTACAGTAGAAACTTAACGGTAGACCGCATACTACAGTAGCACCTATGTAGTCTTGTACCATTGTTCGCCTATCTATTTTTAATTGTCCCATCATTTCGTATTCCTTATGTTTACTGCCTGAAATTTTTTTGGACCTTTTCCAGTTTGTGTACCGTTTTTCATATAATTTATTTTTGAGAATATTTTTGTTAAAACTAACGAAAATATCACGACTTAACCTAACCAATTATCAAGAGCGTACAGTTGATCTATTAGTAAATAGTAAATACTATTCCAGAAACAAACAATGTTATAATTAATAATAGATCAACTGTACGCCCTTGATAATTGGTTAGGTTAAGTCGTGATATTTTCGTTAGTTTTAACAAAAATATTCTCAAAAATAAATTATATGAAAAACGGTACACAAACTGGAAAAGGTCCATTTTTTTTTGTACTAGTATACCGACTAAGGATTTCCATATCCTAAAACGTTTGTATTGTCGTAAAACTCAGTTTATTTTTATATTTATATTCCTATATGGTTCCCATATTTATTTTGTATATATCTCTCTACATACTTTTTCCGTACACACACACACACACACATATATATATATATATATATATATATATATATATATATATATATATATATATACTGTATATACACACATTCGTACGATGTATATATCTAAATTATTAATGAGTTCAGTATGTAGCTGAATTTGTTTAATATATTTGGCATTTCCTATGTTATCTTCTTTAATTTGTGAATCAGTTTATTTTTATCGAATCCTCTATCGCATAGAATAAATATAAATAAATAAATAAATAAATAAATAAATATATACTGTATGTGCTATAGTATTTACATTAGATAAATGTATGACTATGCATCTCCTTTCATTGCCAACCAAATATAATTCCTAAACAATATAGTCACGTTTCGTTTCTTACTCCACATCCAAACCCCTCACTCCCTTTGAGGAAAGAGACGTCTCTTGCGGAGGAACAGGGCCTTCAATAACCAATCATAAAAAAAGCAAAAGCGGGCCATCATGCTACTTTGCTACGAGTTACAAAAAATTTTCACTATAATTTTCCTGGATTTTTCTTCAACAAATTTTCTACCGTGACTGTACACTGTCACCTAATTTATCATTCGCAAATTTTGATATCGTTAATGCACAATTTAAATAAGAATTGTCCTACATGTCAGATCCCTCAGGCACTCCACCTGATAATTTGCGCAGTTTGGCCTTTTACGTTTAAAAACATTATCTACTTTCTATTACTTAACCAAATGCTCGTTCATTTGCGCGTACTTGCAAACACTCCATACCATTTCATTTTATGGATTAGTCTTTTATGAGACACTTTATTGAAAGACTTCTGAAAAAAAAGGAGATAAATAACGTCCAATGCTTTCTTTTTAACGATACGGTTTACGACATAACTGAAAAACAAATAAATTATGGTTAAACGTGATTAACCTCATCTAAGCCGTTTAGTGCTTCTTTTAAAAGTTTATTTTTTTTAATGCTTCACCATTTTATCTCTACATTACTCTCTAAAAGTTTCCCGACAATACATGCTAGATTTACAGGGCTCCAATAAACCTTAGCCCCCCCCGCCCATGGCCTAAACCATTAGAGGTACAGTAAAACTAAACATACCTTACAAAAGAGAACTTAATCCTGCATTTAATGAGAAATAATTAAAACTTGGTGTTCCCGCCATTGGCTTCCAAGACAGCCTGAATTCGCTTTGGGTAGCTTGCCAAAAGTGACGTGAATAGATCTTGATCGTTACGCAAATTTGCTAAAACAGTTTCAATGTGTTGCGTCATTGTATCCTTCGAAAATCGATTTGCTGCAGGTTCTTGAAACGAGAGACATTCAACCTTGTCCTTTATAACTGATCCAATGTGTTCACAGACGTTCAAGTCAGGAGAATTTCCTGGCCATTCTTCATTTCTAAAGAAATCGATCTCATGGTTCCGCAACAACTGTTGAGTGGCTAATGCCTTAAAGCAGGGGGCCTTATCGTGCAGAAGTGTGACCTGATCGACATCAATAACATTGTTTGGGTTTCTTAGAAAAGGAATGACATGCTGGGATAGAATAATATCACGAAAATACTGTCCATCCCAACTCTGACCATTTGGCTTCAGCACCCACATGAGCTGCTTTGCAGTGAACAAAACAAACACACCAACACAGTCTGGACTTTTTAATAATTCGCGATAATGTTCATTGTCATTGATATCATCTGGTGTTGTGGCCCACACTCGATCATTTTGGTAGTTAGGCCGACGTCTTACGTAAACAAAAAATTCATCGGAGACAGTTAAATGCATGAAATCATCCACATCCCAATCGTCAAGATAATGAGCAAACCACATTCTGTCATCGATGTTAAGTCGAGTTTTTCTTGGCTTTGGAAGTTCATGCCAAGGCTTTAAACCTTGCCTATGACGGTACAATGGAATGATCTCACCACTAACGATCTTTCCTCTCAACACTTCGATCTCTCTAGAAAGTTTAGCACAGCTATTTTTCCGCTTACGCGTACCGCTTTCAATGATGTCCTTTGTTTCCTGAGAGAGTGGCAAATTTGGGCGCCCAGATTTGGTTGTATCCATTTCACATTCATCCAAAGTTTTATTCCAATTTCTTTTGACGAAGTCCTCACTTCTTCGCAACTTTTTGGCGACCCATGAACGTGTTATAAAGGTGGCTCCAGCATCACGAGCTTTCCGAAATGTTATTGCTCGTATGCGATCTATCATACGTTGCCTCTCCGAATCACCAATTAATTGAGAAGCCATTATATTATCACTTTATCAGCTAGAGTAATTTTAATACCTGCAATAAATAAAGAATTTTATATATTTTTATAATCACTAAAAACTATTTCGATATAAGTAAACAGGTAAGCTGCAAATTGGGGGGGCTAAGGTTTTTTGGAACCCCTTATATACCCGTAGTTAGTTCACCGTTTTCTTTTTATAGTCTTTTCGGAAAAACAGAGTAATATCCACAGGTTTCCAGTCTGGGGAGACCCTTCGGTTCGGTTCCCAATGCCAGTAGCGCTCAACTGAAAATATGTAACATTTCGTTTAACTTTCTTTTTTTTTAAGTTTCCGCTTCCAAGTTTCATTTAATTTTATTTAATTTTTTGCTTATTTTTTTTTCATCAGTAAAGATATGAACACCATATTAGATTTTGTGTTAACTCGGTGAAAATGCGAATTTAATATTTCTTCCCAGTGGCTCATCATCGTCTATCTATACTGTCATTTTCATCAATGGCTGAGTCTGTAGAGTCTAATAATTATACACAGTCCTGCGATGGTTTTGTTGTCCGAAATATTTTATCACTTGTAAATTTTTGCACGCTGATTCCGAAAATAATATTCATTTTTCGCCATCACGTACAGATTTTTCACAAAATGTCATACTTCATATTACATATGTAAGTAATTTTCATTAAAATTGACTCAATTAAATTTTGATTAAAAACTACTGCCTATAAATGCTTCCAGATCAGAAGTGACGTCATAGCGTCTTCTAGAACATTCGAGAAACGCACCGCTAGGATATAAGTGATTGACAAGCCACGAGATGAGTCAGTGTCTAGTGCGTGCGAGGTTATAGTTCTTTATTATTGAAAGGTGCGAGATCATAGTTCTTTATTATTCAAAGGTGCGCGGTGACTATATTTCTCTTTTGAAATTTGTTTTTGTCGCTATGGCAACCAGAGGGTGTGTAAATAGCCCAAACCTTTTCTGTTATATTTGTGGAAAATTTACTGTGAAGAAACAAAGGCGAGATATTACAGACTTCGTCAAGAAAGCATACTATGCGTACTTCGGAATGAAACTTGGGGATCAAGACAAATCATGGGCTCCACATAAAGTTTGCAGTGTTTGTGTTGAACAACTTAGACTGTGGAGTAAAGGTAAAAATGATTCTTTACCTTTTTGGATTTCAATGGTCTGGCGTGAGCCTAGAAATCACAGCAATGACTGCTATTTTTGTTCATGTAACGTACAAGGCTACAATACTAAAAATGAAAAGGAAATTTCTTATCCAAACTTTCAGTCTGCTATAAGACCTGTTGCTCATGGACTTGGTATTCCTGTACCTACTAAACCAAATACTCTTGATATGACTTCATCTGATTCGGTGTCTGATGACGATGGAAACGATGATATTGATTGTTTTCAAACCGAAACATCTGGTGAACCCCAATTGTTTACACAAAGTTAACTTAATTTGTTGAGAGATTTGTGTCTCCCGAAGGATTCTTCAGAGATTTTGGGATCCACACTTCGTGCAAAGAACTTGCTTTCCCCCGATGTCATTTTACTGGTACAGAAATCGAGAAAAAGAATTCATCCAATATTTTTCTCAAGAAAATTCACTAGTATATTGCAACAATGTTTCGGAACTAATACTTAAGCTAGGCGTGTCGTCTACGCCCCAAATGAATGGAGACTTTTCATTGATTCCTCCAAAAGAAGTCTAAAAGGCGTTCTCCTTCACAACGGTAACTCGTATGCATCTGTTCCTGTGGCTCATTCGGTTCACTTGAAGGAAACTTACGAAAATCTTGAGCTTCATCTAGCTAAGGTTAAATACAAAGAACACGGTTGGCTACTTTGTGGAGACTTAAAAGTGATTTGTACTCGTATGTTGTTGGGTCAACATTCAGGTTAAACGAAGTTTCCATGTTTTTTGTGTGAATGGGATAGCCGAGCAAGAACTCGGCACTGGATAAAAAAGAAATGGCCACGCAGAGTCAATCTGACACCTGGTTCTAAAAACATTCAGCGTGAAAGTTTGGTTGACACGAAGAAAGTCCTTTTACCTCCGCCTCACATAAAATGGGATTGATGAAGCAATTTGTTAAAGCCTTCGACGAAGATGGAGATTGTTTTAAGTATCTGTGTGGTAAATTCCCAACTCTTTCGGAAGCAAAATTGAAAGAAGGAATTTTCGTTGGTCCCCAGATTAGAAAACTGACTTTGGATGAACACTTTGAAAGAACAATGAACAATCTTGAGAAAGAAGCGTGGATTACTTTTAAGGATGTTATCAGCAAATTTTTGGAAAACAACAAGGACCCAAATTACCAAAACATTGTGAACAACATGCTAAATAAGTTCAACGAGTTGGGTTGTAATATGAGTTTAAAATTACATTTCTTACATTCACACTTTGATTACTTTCCTGAGAATCTGGGAGCACTCGGCGAAGAACAAGGAGAATGGTTTCACCAAGACATCAAAGAAGTGGAGAAGAGATATCAAGGAAGGTGGGACATCAGCATGATGGCTGATTACTGCTGGATGTTGAAACGGGATACTCCAGAATTATTATTACATAAAAGAAAAGGAACAGCGCTTATATTCGAGACTAAAAAGCATAATCTCACAAGAAAACTTGGGACAAATAAAGATGAATATGTAATTGACGTTAATAGTCATCTTTCTTTTAAAAGTTGTTTGCATTTGTAATTAGTATAACAAAGCGAAATAGGTACCTAATGTAAATTGAAATAAATAATATTTATTTATGTTCTTATTTTTTTTCCCTTCCAATTTTCAGAAAATCTTTATGTGATAAAAAAAAAAAAATGGACACCTTATTCGAAATCAGCGTAGTTGAATTATATAAAATCAGTTATTAGTAAGAAAACAACTCTTACAAAGTTCTCAATCGCAGGCCTGTGTTACGGATAAAATACGGAGCTCCAATAAATTTAATTTTGAGTTTCGCGCCACGTTCCCTTCCAGTAAACAAAGATACTTTTACTAAACATTAATATAATTAATCGTTTATAAAACGCCCTTAAAAGTTCTAAAACGTTTCGTAAACAACCCTTGTTTGAAGGGTTATTTTCCATTTAATATGTTCAAATTCTTTAATTATTGAGGCATATTATTAAGTTAGTTTTCGTGTCTGTCAGCCATTTTAGTTTTAAGTCATTATGTGATCTATTAATTTCACATGGGTTATTCTCGATTTCAATTGGCTTAAATAATGGTTTTAATTTTAAGCTCCGTTTCCTACATTTAGTTCATCTACCAAGTTTACGTGGCTTTACTCATTCTTCCGTTTGTCATAGTCTGCTTTCTTAAATCCAGTGGTGAACTTTTTACAAAGATTTCCTCTACTTCTGTTGCTAAAATCACGTCATCAACACCGCGCAGAATTATATTTCGTACGTCGTTTCCTCCTAGGTGGGTTCTTCAGTTCCTCGAATTAAGTAAATTTTTATTAGTTTTACAAATTATGTACCTCCTCTCTTTAGTGCTAATAAAGTGTGTCCCACGACCGAGATATTTTTATTGAAGATACCAACTATAAACCGGTCTTGCTGATGAACTATCCATGTAGTCTTTTAAGGAGGTTGTACACTGAAAGTTTTTACAATTGAAAGACACCCCACGCGATTATTGTTACAATTAAACTCTTGTAAGAGTTAAAGAATCGAAACTTTTTGTTTATAAGAGGCTTTTCCTCACAAACTCTTCGATTTAAACACCTCGGGAACTGTTGAAAATTTTCTGCATGAAAACTAATACTTTTCTTTAAATGCATATTTTCAGTCTTTGCAAGACTTTGTTGCACTCGTTTTCTTCAGGTGGTCTATGATTACAAATTTTTCACTTTTATTATTTCTACCATAATTAAGTTCAATAAATCAAAGTATCCGCCCCTCATCTTTAGTTCAAAGGCAAGGTAACGTCCGGAACTCATTTCCCTACCTTAACCTAATTCACTTTTACAATAGCAAACACGCTATTCTGCCCGCCTAGTCTGGTCTTCCTCTTGCGCAATATGTCATAAGGTTTTAATGCAAATTCTCAGCGTAACTTCTACTACTAGTGTCTCTTAACTTCCACTAAACCAGGCTTCGCAACTCCTACATAAGCATTTAGTTCTTCGGACCCTGTTTCTCAGACTTTCCACATTAAGACAAACTTAAGTTCTCCGATTTATTTCGACCTAATAAACTTGAGCCTTGTCAAACCCACTTTGCTCAAAGAATACAAGTGACAGAGTTTTACTATTTTTTTAATATTGTTCTGTACAATTTAAGTATTTGATATGGCACTGATATACAGTATTCACATTATTCTAATCTGAATATACGTTGGAAGCATGGAAGCATTTTAGGCAAAATTAATGGGATTTAGTTTATTTATTACATAAGCTAAGTGAAAATGGCTAGTAATAGTAATAACAAATAATAATAATAATAAATAATTTATTGTTAGCTTCAGTACTTAGTCTTACCAACCTTACTAGTCTTATCAGCTATAACATACCTACATCTACCTTACTTTTCTTACTACTAGAAATAATACTCTTAATACTTCCGATGAAAGTACAGTCATCTCTCATAAAAAGAACAGGACGTTTAACAAACAAATCTCACTCATCGGTAATTTCTATATTTTCTGTTTTCCACAACTCTCGTATGCCCTTGTACTTACGTTGTGTATACCCTACTTAAATTGAATGGATTCTCTATCACACACGCAGAAAAAGAAAAATAGTCAAAAGTAACAGCTCAGGAGTCAAGAAGACGTTTGTTCTGTTCAAAATATTTTGAATGACAAAATTTTCTGAATAACTATTTACAAAATTTCATCCTAACCTGAGCATACAGTCATGATTTTCTCTGACTTTTTTTAAAAACAAAAAGCTATTACGAACAGATCAAATAAGGCATAACAAGTTTTATCTTCCATAAGACTGTTATGGTAAGTGTCAGGTTGACCAACTGAGACAAGTTTAATTCTTTCGACGAGTTTCTCATTTGTGTTAACTTAAATACGAAGATAATTTTTTTACCTTGGTCAACTTTGGTTTTGTTTCCGCCGAATTGTTCACTCTGACGAAGGTCAAGCTTGTTGCTCAACCTTAGACCTATAGCTTAACGTGGAATCCGAGCTACGACCCACCACGGGTGGTCAGAAATTACAAAGCCCTTGTCCAGACTCGATCTCACGACCTCCCGAACAGCAGCCCAGTGTCTTACCCAGTTATAAAAATTATGTACCCAACTAACACTCTTAAAGTACTAATTATACTGTATAATGTAATTCGGCAATTATTATATTTTATATATTTCGCAGTTATGTTTTAAAAAATTTGAAATGTGTTTACAAATTGGACGCTATTTGCATGTAAATGAAGAATCGGAGAGGATGAGGAATTAGAGAACAGTAATCGGCGTTTTGCCTTTCACCCTTTCCTTTTTTGGTCTTCTCTGTTTTCGACATACTGTATGGACTATTAAGAGTGGGTAAGGTTCTCTCTCGTGTTCTGCGAAAAGTGTTGGTGTTCCGACGCTGGCGCCTCTGCTATGTTTATGGGGGCCTGCTTGCTTCCTTCTCGGGTTAGAAGGCTTCGGGGTTCGGGTCACCAAGACTACAAGGAGGGTTTGCTATTAGCTGATTGAGCCCGGGCATCTTTTTTTATACTCCCATTTCTTCGCTTTCTCTCCCCTGTCCCCACTTTTCAACTTTCTCAATTTTCCGCTTTGTTTTTCTTGATTTTTATGTAATCTAATACCTCCTTGTATATTAATCTATTGAAACAACTGTCTAGTTCGAGCTGGAAAGGCTAACTCATCCATTGCTGAGCATAATTACTGTATAAATACCGTATATCATATTTATATAATACGGCCAGTACGGCACGTAGCTTGGGCAAATGGCACGTTTTAAACGTTCACTCGGACACGATACAAAATGAAAAATTGACTATAGAGGCACCATCCAAGTCAAATTCTTTTAAGTGTACATTACGTACGTTTGATTACTTTTCAAAGGGTACTGTTCAATAGGAGTATATGAGTCAATGAAGACACCAGATCAGGACTAGGTATTCAGGATTAAACTGATTTTTAATGAAGTTTTCTTGACTTTTCAAAATGGTTAAAACAACAAATGACAAGAGTGAACCATCAGAAATGATAACTTGATTAGTTTTAATAGTCAACGAAGACAACAGTAAGTCGAGTTAATTTGGGTCAACTTGCCTGTTTCTCATTTTTTATTAACTCGGTCACTGTTAGCTTCATATTATCGTTCTATAATCTCTTAATAAATTATAAATATATTATTCTCTTGTTACACCAAATGTATATCCTATACACGTATAGACAATAAAATTCAAATTCAAATTGAAACTGAAACTAAAACTCACAAACGGGATGGGTCTTCCGAAACTGAACGAGAAAATCCAAAAGTATAATTCCACAGATTAAAGAAAAATTTTCATTTTACTCGCGATGTACCTTCGACCTACCAAGTATAATCTTTAAAAACTTTATAATCAGAGTGCATTAGTTCCTTTTCAATATCCGTTCTAGATACAACGGACAGTTCTTTAGAGTGTATACCTGATGAAGTTCCCCTTCCTATTCGCGTCTATTTCGCCGTCGCTCGACCCATTTACCTTGAAATAGATTTGAGCGTAGCATGCATGCACCAGGACCCGATGAAACTTACCACTGTTTTCATTTCGCGAGCAAATGTCATCTCCTACCAAATTACTTCATCTTTACGATCTTTTTCTTTAAGGAAAAAGCTGTTTATAGGTTTCCATTAACGAGATTTCTGTTTTGATTTAACGTCTTTCGCTTCGCTCCATTCCTAACAATTCAAAATCCATTTTTTGGTTTGTTCTTCAGTTACTTCCCGTTTATATTTTCCAAGTTTTGCATGCTATTTATCAATTTTATCGCATCCTCTTTCAAGCTATTTCCGGTCTCAGCCGAATATGTTCCCCGACTCACAGCCCTATCAATCTGACCTTTTAAATCAGCCACTTTCTTTATCCAAGTTATAGCTTCCTTCATTGCTTAATGGATTTCCACTCTAAATATGCTGCAATACACCGCGCGCGCGCACACGCATATATATATATTATATATATATATATATATATATATATATATATATATATATATATATACAGGGGTTGGACAAAATAATATGAACACCTTGATAAATGGCGGTTTTTATTCTTAATATGGAGTTGGTCCTCCTTTAGCGGCAATAACAGCTGCAATGCGTCGGGGAATTGATTCATACAGCTTTTGTACAGTGGCTAGAGGAATCCTGAGCCATTCTTGGAGCAAACCCTGCTCCAGTTCCTCCAAAGACGCCGGCGGTGGGAATCGGCTTCTGACCTGCTGCTCCAACTGACACCACAGATGCTCGATAATGTTAAGATCCGGGGATTGTGGAGGCCAATCCAAGCGTTCTACTTCACTAACATGCTCTTCAAACCAGTTTTTAACGACCCCAGCGGTGTGGATTGGTGCATTATCATCCTGGAAGACGGCGCCGCCATTGGGAAACAGCGTTTGGGCCATGGGATGGACCTGGTCAGCCAATATTGACAGATAGACCTGGGCGTTAACCCAACCATGCAGTACTACAGCTGGGCCAAGAGTATTCCACGATATTGCTGTCCAAACCATCACAGATCCGCCTCCATGCTTAACGGTTGGGGTCAGGCAGTCGGGGTCATAAGCATCTTTAGGCTGTCTCCAGACGTAAACTCGACCGGAACATGGAAATAGCGTAAAGGAGGATTCGTCGGAGTAGACTACATTCTTCCACCGGTCCATTGACCAATTCTTATGGTAATTACACCATTTTCTGCGACGCTCAATGTTGATGTGCGAAAGGAAGGGTTTGGCAGTTGCAGCCCTCCCATGGTATCCAGCTCCATGGAGCTCGCGACGTACAGTTCTGGTCGATACCGGGCTTGCAAGATGCTGGTTAAGCTCTGCAGTCACTTTTGGAGCTGTGGTCTTATGGTTCTTTGTCACAATGCGCTTTAGCACCCGGCGGTCTCGATCACACAGCTTCTTCTTGCGTCCACTATTGCATTTGTCGGTGCTTGTCTTTCCATGGTTTTGGTATGCAGACATGACCATAGAGACAGTTCCTCTGGATACATTGAACATCTGAACGGTTTTCGTCACCGATGCACCAGCCATCCGTGCTCCGACAATTTGCCCTCTTTGGAAGTCTGACAGGTCTTTCATAACTGCTAATTCATAATTCACTCAGATCTGTAAAAACAACGTGAGGGTTATAACATGACGTATACACTCTCTGTTACGCATTTAAATAGGTCTGCCAGTCATTTGACCGTTTACTTTGTGTCTGAGCAGTCCGTAAAGATAACCGGTGAAATCGGCAGGTGTTCATATTATTTTGTCTAACCCCTGTATATATATATATTAGTGATGTAGGTCACATCCGCATCCGCGGAACATCCGCACATTTTCTCGCATCCGCATCCGCACTTTGGACTGCGGATGTCGTGCGGATGTGGACCGTTGAGATAAAATGTCATTAATAAGCGGAAATTATCAAATTCTACTATATTAATAGAACTAGTTCATTGTGCGCAAAAGTGATGCAAGCGACAAGACGAGAGGCTGTTCTTGTATGAAGTTACTCTCTTGCAACCTACTTAGATCCACGTTACAAAGCTAAGTTATTTTCACCTAGTACATTAGAACGAGTTAAATCATCACTTGGCAAAGCAGTTGAAGAGCTTCAATCTCTTGAATCTGTCGCTTCGCCACCCACCAAAAGAATAAAAGTTCAGTGACAGAACCAACACCTTCACAAGCAAATCTATCACAGAATCTGCCTCTCAGTTTCTTGAGTCAAGCAGCAATGACGAGACCTACGCGATGTCAAAAGATGTAGTAAAAATGATCGAGAGCTATCACCAAGAAAAACGCCTGGCTGCATGTGACAATCCTATTAGTTGGTGGAAAAATACGCAGAATATCTATCCATACTTGAGTAAACTTGCAAGGAAACATTTAGCCTGTCCTCCAACAAACGTACCAGCGAGAGATTATTTAGCAGTGCTGGATTAGTATATGATGAAAAGAGAAACAGACTGGCAGCAGAAAAGGCAGAAAAATTAATGTTCCTTAAGCATAACTTTCCTATAATTAAGTTTGAACATTAAACGATGAACATCTTAGTTTACTTTATTTTAATTACTCATTTATAAATATGCCTAATAAAACTTTAAACATAATATAAATATGTTATCAAGCTAATTAAAGATCTCTTTCTATAAGGGTGGAGGTTGGGGAAAGAGGTCGGTGGGGTGCATTTGAGTTGGGTTCACGTCCCGCATCCTGGTAACAATTATGGTTTCTAATTGTGGCTGAAACTCAACAAAATATAACGAATTTATTTGCAGACGAATTCACTAATTGATTTCTATATTAGTTAGATGCTTGATATTATTTTATATGTTCAGAGAAAAGTACAGCAATTATTGTACAATTAATCAATTATACTACATTATAGCTACAGCTCTCTCTATATAATAACTTATTATATACGTTAAACACAACAAATCTCGAATATATCCTAAAAATAACGAAAATGTAGACATCCGCATCCGCGGATGTTGAAATCAAACATCCTCATCCGCATCCGCATCCGCGGATGTGAAAAAAATGACATCCGCTACATCACTAATTATATATATATATATATATATATATTATATATATATATATATATATATATATATATATTTTTTTTAATCGAATGTGGCAAAAGGTCGAGAAATGGAGACTCCTTCGCAAATGTCGTCAGTGAATATATAATATTTAAACGCCATAATAAAGTTGCTATTTTCTAGAACAGATAAAAGAAAAAAAAAGAGATAAATAAATTACATAATAAAGTTAAAGTTATAAGAAATGGTGCTTTACAGTAAAGTATATAAAGTTTCTGACGTGCATCAGAATAAACGGCCGCAAATGAACTTAATCTAAACGTTTGATGCTTCTTTCCTCTTTGTGGAAACCTTTTACGCCATCCAAGATGCAGGAACCGGAAACTGAGGAAATCGCAGTATTTCCCACGAAGCGAATTTATTTATTCATGGTAAATTATTCGCGATAAAAGACAAAATGGCGCAAAAGATACATTCGAAATACGATACAAAACATTAAAACTTAATAACAACATTAATTGTTTAAATTTTACAAACATTTTTAAAAGGTTCCATTAAAAAATTTTAAAATTACAAAATTTACAAAGATTCAAAAAACAAGAGTTGATTACAAGAAGAAAACACACGAAGACACTTCAGCATTGCAATTGCAGATTTGATTCAGTCATCTGGAGAAGACTCGCGTGTGTGTGTGTGTGTGTGTGTGGTGTGTGTGTGTGTGTATCACTTGAACAAATCACTTTACAGAAAAGTAGGAGCTTTTTCTCCTTCATTTTGAGGATCCAAAACTGGGAGATATATATATATATAATATATATATATATATATATACAGGCCCTCTCAGAGGTCCAGAGAGGTCCGGGCCACTTCCAGCTTTTGAGGCCCATAGCTAAACCCAATTATTACTTTCACTGCAAAACATTATATTCAAACCTAAAAGTTTCTAAATTTGAAGCGCCCCCCCCTTAAGCTTGAGGGGCAGGCCAAATGGCCCTCCTATCCCCCCTCTCATAGGCCATATATACAGGGCGTCCCAAAAAAATGTATACACACTTTAAATAATTATAAAGGCAGTGTTTATTAAAATACATTTCATTTTCAAAATGTAATAGAATCTACAGACATTATTTAATTGTTTTGTCAACGCCTGTTTTCAAACTGACGTCCGTTCTGGTCCAGGCACTGCTGATAACGCGAAGCAATGGAATCGCAAACATCACGAAACATTTCGTTTGGTATTTGTGTGCATTCTCGTTCAATGGCTGCTCTCAATTCAGCGACTGTTGCAGGTTTTATAGCGTAGACTTTGTCTTTTAAGTATCCCCATAAAAAAAAGTCTAGTGGTGTGAGGTCTGGTGAACGCGGGGTATTCTACAAAACCCCTTCGTCCAATCCACATCCACATCGTGCCAAGTACCACTCGCAATACTCCACTCTTCGGTCCGGATCATCATCATCTTCATTAATAGCATGGACTAATCTTGGAATGTAACTTTTCCATTGACAGCGCTTCAAAATGCGTTGGACAGACGATTCTGAAATTCCTACCTCACGACTCGCTTGCCGCACAGATTTTCTTGGACTTTGGTGATACGTTTCCAGTACTCTTTCTTGCTTTGTGGGGCTTGTTGATGTCCGTGGTCTTCCGGAACGCTTCTTGTGGACATTCTGAACAGTTCCATCGGCTTCAAACTTATCTCTAATTCAGTGATGGTAAGTCGCGTTGGTGGATCTGTTTGAAACTCCCTCCTAAACTGTCTTTGCACTTCAACTGCGTTTTCACACTTCCAGTAGCATTTTAGAATGAATTTCCTTTGTTCAAAGCTTAGTCTGACTGCCATTATTAATTCTAATGGGTTTAACTTGGAAAGAAAGAAACATCAATTGAGCTATCAGCTGTTAAAGTGTGTATACATTTTTTTGGGACGCCCTGTATATATATATATATATATATATATATATATATATATTCTAATGCAAATACAGTCAATACAGTCTAATGCAAAGAATTAAAAAATACCCGATTATCCAAGCTATTCATGAGTCATGCAGTTTATCCTCTAAGCCAGTGCTGTCCAACTTCTATAAAGCGCGGCCAAGATGTTGCCTATAATCATACACTGTTGGTTAATACGACTTGGGAACCCGCTGAATGTTGTTCTCCCTACTAGAAATGACAAAATAGGGAAGAAAATTCAGAAATAAAATTTGGCAAAAGTCCATTCCGCGGGCCGCAAGTTGGACAGCGCTGCTCTAAGCTATGGAATTCTTGGTACGAAAACGTGTCTGTAGCTCCACTTAACTTCGACATTACTGTATTTATTTCTAATCAACTGTATATATTTCTATCCTTAGTATATGAACTGTCATTGTATTAATAATATTTGTCATATGGACTATAGTCAGCCAACAAACCTTTTTATTTTCATTTTCGTGTATATACCTTTCAACCTTTCAAAGGTTCCGCGCGATGATTCCTCATTTCACGAGGGTCAAGCTTGTCGCCCCTCCTCTCGAGTTGGCCTGGTGAAGTAGTGAGTTGTTGTTGTTGTTGGTTAGCCGATCAGCCCACCCTGATCGAGCAAGCCGGTGGCACGCAGGTAACCGATCGCCCTCTCCGGAGTGGACCAGAGGTTCAGCGCAGTTGTGATGTTGTGTTGTGTTCTATGTTGTGCTAGAGCGGTACAGTCTGTCATAATGTGTTTAATTGTTTGTGGTGTGTCCTGGCACAGGTGACAGGTGTCGTCTGTGGAATTGTCTAGTCCATGACTCCAGATTCCTGGGATCTTGGGAGCATTGCTCCAGTAAATTTGACCATGAGAAAAAGTAAATTTGGGTTTGGGTTTTGTTCATCCGCTAGACGTTATGCAATTTTTTTGCGTATACGTTCTTGTACAAACCAATTTTTTTTAATTAATTACAAATTTAGTTATTTTAAGTTTAGTTGGTAATTCCATATTTAACAATTATTTTTATTTTTTGTTAAGCTTCAATGTTTTGATAATTAAAATTTTATTAAAACGTATATTTTTTTAAGATAAAATTATCAGGATTGGACTATGTTCCATTGATCTCGGCCAGGTTTGATAAATTGGCCAGATAATTACTTGTGCGGTTTTAAGTAATCCACCATGACTCTAGAATTGAAAAGTTTAGTTAAGTTTAAACTTACTTTTACTTACTTTAACTTACCTACTTTTACTTACTCTTCCTTACTTTTACTAAGTTTAAAGCACTTACTTTTACTTACTTTCATTGTACTATATTTACTTACTTTTACTCACTTTTACCATACTATATTTACTAACTTTTACTTATTTTGTATTTTTTCAGGTAGTCAATAATCAATAATGGATCCTAATATTGATGAAGTTGGAGAGAAAAGTGAGGGTGTTAAAAGGGGTTACTTTTGTGGTCAATGCAAGAACAAATATTCAAAGAAGCAAAACTGGGAGGAACATTTTAATTCCAAAAAAAATATTTGTTACAATACAAGAGGTCCCAGAGTTTGGGCCCACAGCTTAGATATTGCAGTAAAGAAATACCAGGATGAAGTGCAGCAAAGAGATACGGCAAAGCAGTCATTTAGTTTGTTCACAAAATGTGCTAGTGCTAGACCTCAGAAAAATGAACCAACTTCATCAACTGCTAATCTAGAAAATGAAACTTTTTCACTAGATGTTTCACAGACTGAAGAAAGTGCTTCTCCTCCACCTAAGAAACAAAAGGTAAGTGAGGAATCTGCGCATCAGACTAACAAAACTGCTTTAGAGGAATTTGAAAATTCCCAAATCCAGAAGACATTGAATGCAATTTTGCGCCTAACAAAAGAAACTCACCAAGCTGTTGTGGTTAATAAAAAGAAGAGTCAAAATATGCCTTCAAGTTCAAGTGTTGCATCCAAATCTAATAAAGCAAAAAGCAACAAATTTGACATTTCCATAGCCCATTTAAGCAAGTGTAAATCAATACAAGAAATCCTGAACAATGATTTGATCAAATCTACATTCAAATTGGTGGAAAAGAAGGATCTAGGGCATGCTGATGATTCATTTCAGTACCAAGTGATATAATGGAAAACATTGCAAATAGTGGCACTAATATGCCTGATGTAGATATAGCTGTTGAGGATGAAGTTGATGATAATCAAGAAGATATTGATGATGCTTCTGATGATAAAATGTTTACATTATATTGCATAGCTTGCACAGACCCCAAAGCATGTGCTTCAGACAAACATTCTAACATAAAAGGTTACTTCAATGTTAAAGATTTAACCTATCAAGAGAGATGGTTTAGAAATCTGAAAACCCACCTGAAGAGACATTTAATTAAACTTCAGCATCATCAAAGAGCTGCTGTTTATGAAGTGATGAAAACATCTTCTCGGAACACTACTAAATGCATAGAAGACTTATGTGGCAACATCTTATACTACATAATGAAAACAAACACTGCATGGGCTCTATATCCAGTACTTCTAGCTGTATTACATAGGTCAGGTTGTGAGGTTGGAAATTTGAATCATAGCACACATGCGTGCGAGACAATTTGTGAGCTATTAGATAATCAACTTAAAGAACAAACTGTAAAGTGGTTCTTAGAACAAACTTCAGTAACAATAACAGCTGACATTGGAACAATTTTGGGATTAAGCATGCTAGTTGTATTAGTTATGAGTGAAGAAGATAAGACTGTAAAACTTGCTGGGATAAATTTAGTACGCAGCAAATCAGGAGTTTATTTGGCCAATGAAATTTTTGATGTGTTGAAGTCTCCTAATCACTTGAAACTATCTGAAGAAGCAATTAAATCCAAGGTATCTGGAATGGTTGGAGATGGGGCTTTTTGTAAGGACAACGAGCCATTTAAAAACGAAATGAAAAAGTTGTTTGGAGAAAATTTCAAATTTCGATGGGACTTAATGCATCTTGTGAACAGAGCCCACGTTGATGTATTGAAGAAAATTTGTAAACTAAGTGAGCTTTTAGACTTTATTCAGAATCACTCTTCAAATCTGAGATCAGGCCTTGACTATACCAATATGGTTCTTGACAATATCATTGGTTTTAAGAGACCAAAACTCAAATCTGATACTCGCATGGTTAATTACGAATTTGATCAATTTGACAGATTTGTGGAAAATTGTGTTTTTTGATCATCCACAAGAGAAAGAAATTAGTGCCAAGTTCTATGTATTGATTTCCTATGTAACAAAGATTATGTTGCAAGTAGCTCAAAAAACCACAGTTAGTGCAGAATTTGTAGAAAATATATTTTATAAAAAAGGAGGGAAAACTGTTATGTTAAGAGTGATGGAAACAATTTCCAAATTAGCTAATGGAGGAAATGCAAATGATGTAGTTTCTGAATTTAAGCACGATACCACAGGGCAGCAAAAGGAACTAACAGCTGAGGATTACATCCTAAATGAAGTTTACAAATACATTAAGAAACGTTCTGATTACTACCAGGTTGCTGAAGTTGCTAGACCATCCAGAACCAGATCTGAAAGTAGTTTTACAAAAGACTCAGTGATAAATTGGCTGACAGAATATATAGAACAGCTGTGGAAAGGAATCACAGAGAGATTAAAGCATTTTGATAAAGATGGATCAACTGCCTGGAGTGAAGCACCAGCTGAAGGGACATTCTCCATTCTTGGTTACATTGTTGAACACAAAGGATCCATTAAGCCATCTCATTTGACTAAGCTGTGCAGAATTGTGAAGGAGGGTCCAGCTCCAGGCACTAGATCTGCTGTAATGATCACACAGAAAGCCATTGATCAGTGGCCAAGCATACATGGCGGTAAATTCACAACAAATGCCTACATGCAAGGTCTAACATCGTCCACTGTTGCTGCTGCAATGAATAAATAAACTTAAGGTGAGTTATAAACTGTACATTATTGTATTATTATGTTTAGCTAAAACAATTTGTAATTGGTATGTCGTCAATTCAAGAGTTTACTATCATTAACCTATCTAGTGGTGTAAGGGGGAAAAAAGTAAATTCAGAGCTGTGCTCCAGTAAATTTTTTCAAATCTGGAGTCATGCACTACTGACAATACATGCCACAACCCACTCCAAACTCATTTTTACTTTGATCCAATCGTACCGGATTCTGATATCAATAAGATCCCAGTAAAAATATAAAAATTAGTATTGGATGAAATTAAAACCCCACTCAGTAAACTAATGAATGAATCAGTGACTAGGTATATTCCCTGATAATCTAAAGCAGTGGTTCCCAACCTAGGGGTAAATTACCCAATGAGGTAATGACATACGATCCAAAAGTTATAAAAAATAATAGCTAATGATTGGGGTAATGGAGCTGGATTAGAATTGGGTTTTGGGTACCCTAACCATACAAAAAAGGTTGGGAACCACAGGAAGCCAGAGTATGCCCTCTATTTAAGTCAGGAAACCGAAATACTCCCTCCAATTATCGCGCCGTTTCCATACTGCCAACTTTAAGTAAAATATTTGAAAAAATGTCTACAATAAAACATACTAAGTTCTTAATCAAATACGCTAGTTTAACTAAAACACAATTTGGGTTTATACGAGTAGATGGGCAAACAACGAAAGATGCCATAAATGTCTACCAGAACTAAACAGCAAAAAACAGTGCCTTTTTCTTCCTCGACTTGTCAAAAGCGTTTGATACACTTTCGCATGAAACCTTACTACATAAACTTTACATACACGGAATAAAAGGAAATATCCTCGATTGGTTCAATTTGTATTTGAAAAATCGCCATCACTACAGATTAAAAGATAATCCGACTGGGAATAACTAAGTTTCCAAAGATACTTGAACAAAAAAAGTGAAGATGAAGCATTAAGAATAATGAACTGTCCTTCTTAATCCTCAGATCTAAACTCAATTGAGATTATGTGAAATGAACTTGACAGCAGTGGTGTAGTCCGGGGGTAACGCAAGGTAACGGCGTTACCCCACTGGTTTTATTTTACTTTTAGCGTTACCCTACTGGTTTTATTTTACTTTATATTTTTCATATTTTTGCTGTTTCTACTGAACATTTTTGTAATACATACTCTTTCTAACTATATTTCTTTCCTAACCCCTTCAATTTCAACGTGTTTTTGGGAATGTACATAAAATGTAAAAACGCTGTAGAATTTTATAGAAACGCTATATAAGAAAAATTGTTGTTGCGTTACCCCACTGAAGAAATTACGACTACACCACTGCTTGACAGGTAAAAACGCGAGAGCCAACTAATTATACTCAAGTTCGGGAAGAAGAGCAGAATAATTTGATGCCGAAGTGTTTGAAAAAAAATGCTGAAAAGAATATCCAAAATGTGCCAAACTGTGATAAAGCAGAAAGGAGGATTTTCTGATGAACAGAAATTAGTGCCATAACAAATAAAATGCAACATAATTTACATTAGTTTGTTTTCATTTACGACAGTAGATGTAACTAATACTATCATATTTTTAGTTTTCTCGTTGACACCATAATTTTCACCACCAGTATATATACAGGGTGGGAGAAAATTTTCTTAAGGATTTTATACATACGAATAATTTGCTAATACTAAGTAAATTCCAATGATATCACTGAGTGTATGCGGTACTTTTCATCTTTGTTTTTCATCTAGTACTTTTCCTTCCTGCTAGACGTTCGCTTTCATTCAGCCTGTCCCAAAGGGTGACCGCTATGAACCCTCCAACTATCGTTCAATTGCTTTGATTTCTTGAATATCTAAAGTTTTTGAATGTATCCTTACGAGGGAGATTCTTAAACACTTCTCTTCCAACAATCTTCTTTCAGATTGTCAATATGGATTCCGCAAGGCACGCTCTAATGGTGATCTTCTTTTCTCGCATATCTCTCTCACTCTTCGTCATTCTCCTTTCAGGATTTCGGTGAAACTTTTGCTATTGCGCTAGACATATCGAAAGCTTTTGATAGAGTTTGGCACAAATCTTTAATTTCCAAATAGCCCTCCTTCGGTCTCTACCCTTCTATCTGTGCCTTCATCTCCAATTCCCTTTCTGGCCGATCTGTAGCTGCAGTTGTAGATGGCCTCTGTTCTTCTCCTGAAGCTATTAACAGCGGTGTTCCTCGTGGCTCTGTACTGTCATCCACTCTTTTCCTTTTATTTATCAATGATCTTCCTGTCCCATCCACTCCTATGCCGATGATTCCATTCTTCAATTCTACACCCGCTTCACAAAGCGTCCCTCTGAACAATCACTCTATGATTTGCGTAGGACGGCTATGGTACACCTGATCACTAATCTTTCTGCTATCTCTGATTGAAGCAGAAAAGTTTTTGTGGCTTTCAATGCCTCAAAATCTCAGTTCCCCCATCTGTCTACTCGTCACAATCTTCCACACAACTATCCCCTTACCTTCAACAATACACAACGCAATTCTTCCTCTTCTCTTAACATTCTTGGCGTTTCCTTTTCTCGTGATCTTTCCTGGAAAGATCACACACACTCTCTTTCCAAAACAGCCAAAGGTTAGGTGTACTGTGCCACATCCGCAGTTTCTTCACCTCCAATCAGTTGCTGTCTCTGTACAGGGGTCTTGTCCGCCTCTGTATGGAGAATGCTTCTCATGCATAGGCTGGCTCAACCTACACAGCTATACTTGACTGGATGGGACCAAAGGTTTATTGTCTCATCAATTCCCCGCCTCTTACTAACTGTCTTCAATCCCTCTCTCTTCGCCGCAAGGTTGCCTCACTCTCTCTTTACTATCGCTATTATAACGCACACTGCTCTTCTGAACTCTTTAACTGCGTTCTTCTTCCTTTAAGGAGAGCACGCAGCACCAGACTTTCGTCACATTCTCCTCCCTTTTCTGTCCAACTCTCTGACGCAAGGGTTAATCGGTATTTTCAATCTTTCATCTACTCAACCAGTCAAATCTGGAACAATCTTCCTCAATCCATCTTTCCCCGTGTCTATAACTTCCAAACTTTCAAACGCAGTGTCCAGGCGTCTCGAAAACCCTGACTGTTGGCTCTCTTCTTCTTCTATGGGTGGGGGGGTTGCGGGCCTTCGCCCTTGCCCCTTCCTGCCTGCACAAAAAATAAAACAGAGTTATTGAAGAAGCAGCAAAACAAAATATACATGATGAGCAGAAAGGAATAAAAAAGGAAACGAAGAAAAGTGAAGCAGATCCAAACATCTCGCATGTCGGTATACCGACACACAAAACGGGCGAAAACAATGACTGTAACGAAAGCACTAAAAGAAAAGCACGTAGACCAGTCGGAGAACACCACTGTGAATAGAGTAAATAGCTAAAAACAAGAGGGAAATCTCGATAAAAGACAGGTTATCTCGAAAAATGGAAATGAAACAAACAACAAATACAAGGGCCCCAAATAACAAAGGGCATTTGCAGATATAAAGAAGGGTTGTGAACATATGAGCAGCCCATCATGTGTAATTTTTACTATAATAACGGTCATTGTAAATTTGGCGACAGCTGCAAATTTTATCACCCCACAACTTGCAAGTAATATGCAAGACATGGAGGCTGCGAATATTTAAGTTATACTATCATCACCTCCCAACAAACTCAAAGAACAATAGGAAAAATGGCAAGAAACCTATGAATACAAACCACGAATCAAATTTTATCGACATCGCAGACACATTACGACTAATAAGCCTCATACAGCACATACAGTCGACACAGCTGAGAACGTCCTAGCCGAACCAGTACCAAGCAAGAAACTACCAGAACAGGTAACCGGAAACGAGCCTTTCTTGGATGGTCAAAGGAATACAAAAAATGTGATACTGAAGGAAATTGGATTTGGAATACTCGAAGGACAACGCAAAACAGGAAACAAATATAGTCCTGGCAAATATTCAAGATTACTACTGAACCGCACGATAAAAATAGTTTCGTACTTGCAAGGATTTATGGAAGAAACAAGGACTGACATCGCATGCCTCCCAGAAACACATCTTAAAGATTGCCAAGGAAACTAAAAATTGCGAATACTGCATAGATAAAAACGAAGGAAAAAAAATCGATGGTTACAACAAACTACGAGCTGACAGAACAGAAAGACGACAAGGTGGCTGTGCTACATACACACGAGAGCGCCATATGACAGCCACGTCAAACAGCCACGTGGAACTCTTAGCAGTAAAAATTTAAAAACTTAAGATACTAATAGTCATCTACAGACCTCTGAACACTCCAACTGCAAAGTTCTCTGAAGCCACTGTCAACATCAGTAACCTAATAAAGTCCTTAAACACCCCATTCTCCAATATAATGTTCTGCGGTGATTTTAATTTAATTTTTACTGTACATATATACTACTCAAAAGAAGTTAAGGGTCAAAAATATTTGTGCATATAAATATAAACTAACGAGCTAAAATGGTGACGACTAATGACAAAATAATTCTTTGATGGCTCAAGAACAGAAAACACAAAACAAAAACTTTTGATTAGACACTAGTTTATTACCCTGATGAAAAAAAGTCATGCACCCCCCAAAGTGATGTTCACACAAGTCGCAGAAGCTTCAGTAACTGGTGTAGCCACCGTTAGCATTCACACATTCTTGACAACGTTGGCGCATGCTGTTCATCAGGCGTTGGAAATAACGTTGAGGGATCGCTTGCCATTCTGCGACTAATCGCTGAGCCAGTTGCCGGAGGTTGACGGCAGGGACGTGATGTGATCGAACTCGCCGCCCTAGTTCATCCCACGCATGCTCAATGGGTGACAAGTCGGGTGAATATGCAGGCCAATCCATGTGCTGAACGTTCTGCTCCTGCAGGAAGTCGGTCACCACCCTGGCACGATGAGGTCTTGCGTTGTCGTCCTGGAACCAAGCTCCTGGTCCAATGCGCTGCAGAAGTGGAATTACCAGAGGTTGAACAATCTCGTTGAGATAACGCTGACCAGTCAAATTTCCGTTGACGACGTACAGAGGGGTTCTGTGGTTCATGGATATCCCCGCCCACACCATCACACTTCCTCCTCCAAATGGTAGACGTTGAGCAACGTTGACATCAGCAGATCTCTCTCCTTGACGACGATAAACACGAGCCCGGCCATCATTGAACTGGAGCGAGAAGCGTGACTCATCTGTGAACATTGTCTCTGCCCACTGACCACGGTTCCACCGGATATGACGTCTGCACCAATCTCGGTGAGCCCTTCTGTGACGGTCAAGTAGCGGTGGTCGGACTGCAGGACGCCGGCATCGCAAACCTCGGTCTCGCAGACGATTCCTAATGGTCTGGTCGGACACGTTGGTGCCTCTGGCAGCTCTGAGTTGATCCCGAAGATGCCGTGCAGTCACAAAGCGCTGTCGCAACGCCGTTATCATCAGGGAGCGGTCTTCTCGTGCTGTTGTTGATCGGGGTCTTCCAGAACGGGGGCGATTCTGAACAGCACTAGTTGTCCTGAACCTCTGCCAGAGTCTGCCGATAACGCTTTGGCTTACATTTAGACGCTGAGCCACAGTTCTCTGAGTTTGTCCATTTTGTAGCCAGCCAATGGCCCTTCCCCTGTCTTGGATTGCTAAAATTGGCATGCATGGAATGACACTCATGCAAAACACGTGCAAATGGTGCATGAGGTGTCACAATGGGTGTTTCGAGGCAGTTTGTCAGTTTAGTCTGACTAAGTTCGTGCTTCAAATCTATGAAAAGGAAATCTGGGTTAACTTAAAACGTTTCTAAAGATAAGTGCAATGATTGCATGTCCCATAATAACGTGATGTCTATAGTCCAAGTGACAACCCAAAGGGGGATATTCTAACCCTATCTGGCTTAAAAAGACATACTTACAAAAATGATCAAAAAATTTCCTTTGACCCTTAAATTCTTTTGAGTAGTATATATACACCAGGACAAGGGAGGTGCAAGAGAAGACCAGAAACAAGTAAAAATGTTGATAGCGCTAAGAAATGAATTTATGTTAACACAGATAACAGATAACACTAGAGAAAAATAACTGTTTGGATGTGGTATTCACGATATAAAAATAACACCAACAAATATCTCAGACCACAACATTATCGAGGTATCAACTAATATGGCGAGAGCAGTGAAAGTAAATACTCATACTAAAGAAAGAAGCAAATTTGGAATTTTTAACCTAAACTCAGAATATAAATTGGGAAGAAATCAGATCCCATATGGCACAAATAGAGTGGGAAAACAATCTTACGGAATAAAACAACCGAAGAAATGCCAATAACCTTGGATGAAAAGACGCCTGGAAATCTTAGAAAAGTATGTACCGAAAGTATGGCCAAAGTGAAAGAGGAATTATTTCGAGATGCAAAAGCGAACAGTATTCCGCAAAAGAAGGAGCGTAGCTACGAAGTTAATAAATTGCACACAACACCAAAATTGATACAAGTAAAATTGGAGAGTATAAACAGAGAAATACAAGCCTTAAGTAAGAGCTATTCAGAGAGGGAAGAAGATGCAGTGAAAGTAATAAAAATAACCCAAAATACTTCTATAGCTTCGCGAAATGAAAAACTAAAACGCGGGCCACCACACCCTTAAGGAAAGAAAACAATGAGCTAACCGACGATCCAAAAGGAAAATCTGAAATATTGAGAGCTCAATATAAATCAGCTTTCAGTACCCTAAAAAGAGACAAAGCAATACCTGACAGAAATACCACTTTTGGAGAGGAATTAAATGGAGAGTATATAACTGATTTTGAATTTACCGAAGATATAGCGAGAGCTATAGGACAAATGAAATCACATTCAGCTGCAGGTCTGGACAAATGGAATGCTTTTTTATTAAAACTGCAAGAATGAATTAGTTACACCCCTTTATTGGATATGATTAAGATGCCTGGACACAGGGAGCATACTAAAAAGAGCAAACATTGCCCCTCAAGAAAATATAAAGGGAGGATAGGTCTCAAGCAAAGAACCATAAACCGGTGTCACCGACATCACATCTCACCAAAATATTTGAAAGAATAGTCAGGGAGAAATTATATGAGTTTTTGGAGACACAGAAAAGATTTAATGAGAACCAGCACGACTCAGATCAGGAAGATCGTGCCCATCACAACTAATAAAGCACTATAACGATATCATTGACACACTACTACAATATAATATACACAGATTTTGCTAAAGCATTCGATAAATGGGATCATGACATAATAATATAAAATGAAACATATGGGAATAACAAACAAAGTAGGTAAATGGATCTACAACTTCCTCACGGAACGTCAGCAAGTCCTAAAAATCTAAGGTGTGTATATATATCATCATCAGAATCGGAAGTACGCAGCTTAGTTCTACAAGGAACAGTATTAGCTCCAATTCTATTCATAATCATGCTGATAGACATAGACAATGAAGTAGCCGACACCAGTATAGTAACATCCTTTGCTGATGATGCAAAGATCAACAGAAAAATCGGAATGCAGAAAAAGTGGAAGCCTTACAGAGGGACACAAAAAGAATATGCAAATAGTGACAATAACATGAATTATAACACCGAGGAATTTCAGCACTTGAGATGTGGAAGAAATTAAGAACTTAGACAGCATTCTATACCTGAGATAGACAGGAAATTCAGAGAAGCACGAAAACAAAAGATTTAGGGGTAATAATGACCGATGATGTAAAATTTGAAGAACAGAATCAGATAGCGATAAACAAAGCAAAAAGAGTTACGGGACAGCTACTGAGAACCTTCAAAAGAAGGGATGAGAATATAATGAGTCTCCTGCTGAAAACATTGATCGTACCAAAACTTGAATACTGCTCAGTTTTGACGTCCCCATAAAAAAAAGAAGAAACTAATAAACTAGAAGAAATCCAAACAAATTTCACATCCAAGGCTGATGGCTGCAAAGAACGCAACTACTGGAAAAGATGTAAATTAAATCTATATCAGCTGGAAAGAAGGAGAGAGAGATACACTATAATTTACATATGGAAAATGATCGAAAAACTGGTATCAAACCTCAAACTGAACACAGTAACCATTTAAACAACACTGGAAAATAGGAAAGGTAGCATGTGATTGTGTAGTGTTCCCAAACTACAGGCCCGAGAAGGGACACCCTCAACACTGAAGGAAAGTAGGTTGGCTGTCAGGGGGCCAAGCCTTTTTAATCAACTTCCGAAAGACCTCAGAAACATCAAAGGTGACATTCTGCCTTCCCTATTTTCCAGCGTTGTTTGAATGGCAATTGGGTTTTTCGATCATTTTCAATATGTAAATTATGGTGTACCTCTCGCTTCTTCTTTCCAGGGAGTACAAATTTAGTTTACATAGTCTTTCCCAGTAGTTAAATTCTTTGAAGTCATCAATCTTGACTGTGAATTTCTGAATTTCTTTTACTTTATTAATTTCCTCCTTTTTATATGGGGACGTCAAGACTGAGCAGTATTCAAATTTCTGTACAATCAGTGTTTTCAGCAGGGGAATCATTACTGTCTTGTCCCTTCTTTTAAGGGTTTCTAATACCTGTCCCACGACTCTTTTTGCTTTTTTTAACGATATCTGATTTTGTGTCTCGAATTTCGCATTATCGGTCATTATAACCCATAAATCTATCGCTTTCGTGCTTCTCTGGAAAAAAAAAATTATATATATATATATATATATATATATATATATATATATATATATATATATATATATAATTTTTAAGATCAGAATTTTATCATTGGCATAAATAAACGAGAAACGGTGGATAATGAAGGTCTTTGATGCACATCGTTTTCATGTAAAATCAAAGAATAAAATCCTTATTGGAATTCCTGTGTGAAATTATGATTTTAATAATAATAATAATAATAATAATAATAATAATAATAATAATAATAATAAATAAAATTATATTATAATTTCTACATAACACAAAAGACCTTCCCCTGTAAATAGCACAACAGAATTGTATTTGCCATACATAATCCATATAATTTGCATATATTTGTACAGTTTTGGGAAAAACAACTTCACCGAAGAAATAAAGGCTATGGGAAAATACTGAAATATTCATAATTCAGCAATAATTCATAATTGGTTGGAAAAAATGGCCAATAAAAAATGTTTGCGGAATAAACTTCCCATTCAGATTGGTCAGTTATTTCCAACCAATTATAAATCTTTGCTGATTTTGAAAAATATTAAGTACATTTTCCCCGAATTTTTTTTCGGGGAACTTTTCCCCAACATCTGTATATTACATTTTCTTTTAATATATTTGTTGAAATTCAGGTTTGTTTTGTATCTTCGCAACTCAAATCAGGTGAATTGATTTCATGTCTTATGCCTAACCAAACCCTCGGGGCGTGTGTATATACTGTATATATATATATATATATATATATATATATATATATATATATATGGGCGATTTTTTAAACATCTGGCACTTTAAGGCCAGCCGCACCCAGGATCGTCTTGCGACTGACGACCGCAACACGATTCTGAGAATGTCGTCGCGGTCGCTGCAGTGTGCGGGGCTCCCATTCTGTCGATGTAAAATTACACGCGACTCCAGTCGTCACGACCCAAGTCGTCAGTCGTCAGTCTGCACGACGATGGGCTAAAACATTTGTAATTTTTTTTTATTAACTGAAATAAAAGTATGACATTTTTACTCTTATTCTGACTTATTTATATTCCTCACGCTGAAGTTTTTCAAAGTCTAAAGCAGATGACAACACAACTTAATATAATTTAACTTAACCTAACCTATTCTCAAAGGTAAATTAGGTTAGGTTAAATTGTATTGTTTGTTATCCAATTTGGACTTGGAAATTTTTCGAGTGTTAATGCGTAAAAACTTTGGGTGTGAGTTTCAATTTTTTCCTACTACCACGTTATTCACCGTATTTAATAGGTCTCCCATCTCAGTTTTTAGCTTTCATAAACATCTACAACACTGAAGAAGTTTAGTTAAAAGAGCCTATTTTTCCTATACAATTTAACGGGAAGAGTCAGGGACAGGGTTTTTTGTGGGGCGGGGGATGGGTCTCAGAGAAAATGGAAAAGCAAGTTATCAGTAAAAAGTATTAGAGGGGGAAGGTAGAAACTGGGGGATGTTGGGAAATTCAATTTTTTTTTCTATAAAAATCAATTGTTTTCATAGAATTATCTTTATTTTTTCCATTCACTAAAATCATGGTAAAACACGTAAATCTAAAATTAACTTTTTTATAGATGTACTTCATAGATGGATAATGAAGGATTAGTTAGATGTAAAATTGGAGCGGATGGTTTCAGTTGTTCCACGTGATTGGTCTTGGAGGAAGCTTTCCATAGAGTATTGTATGTAATACTACTGATAGCTTTCAGCTTCAAGAACAAATTGTAGGCAGTCTGAGTAACGCCAGGTAGGTGGCCCACTTTGCCCTATTTTTCATGGGGCAAAATGGATCAACATTGGTACCTGAATCCAGCCTAATTTCATGGATAAGCTAAAATAATAAAACAAACTTATTGGCAATTATATCAGTAATATGGTACGCAAATTTGTGTGTATTTCATCAAGAATTTAAAAAAAAAAAACAGGAAAGTTGTCAAAAAGGTAGTTCAGATTGCCCCAATCAAGGCTATTATAAATTGCGGACTGAAATCCATTCAGATTTAAAATTCATCTATACAATAAGTATCAGCTTCAGCAAATCACACGGAAACATAAAATGGTAAATAAAAAATACATTAATTCCATACCTGAAATGTAGGCATCATTTTTAGGAACTAAATTCTTTGAGTAAAAAGTTATTTGAAATACATAATCCAGACCAAAAAGTTGCTTTAACTCTCAAATACTAAACTGGAGTATTATATATATATATTATATATATATATATATATATATATATATATATATATATATATATTAGTGATGTAGCGGATGTCATTTTTTTCACATCCGCGGATGCGGATGCGGATGAGGATGTTTGATTTCGACATCCGCGGATGCGGATGTCTACATTTTCGTTATTTTTTAGGATATATTCGAGATTTGTTGTGTTTAACGTATATAATAAGTTATTATATAGAGAGAGCTGTAGCTATAATGTAGTATAATTGATTAATTGTACAATAATTGCTGTACTTTTCTCTGAACATATAAAATAATATCAAACATCTAACTAATATAGAAATCAATTAGTGAATTCGTCTGCAAATAAATTCGTTATATTTTGTCGAGTTTCAGCCACAATTAGAAACCATAATTGTGTTACCAGGATGCGGGACGTGAACCCAACTCAAATGCACCTCACCGACCTCTTTCCCCAACCTCCACCCTTATAGAAAGAGATCTTTAATTAGCTTGATAACTACAGTATTTATATTAAGTTTAAAGTTTTATTAGGCATATTTTTATAAATGAGTAATTAAAATAAAGTAAACTAAGATGTTCATCGTTTAATATTCAAACTTAATTATAGGAAGGTTATGCTTAAGGAACATTAATTTTTCTGCCTTTTCTGCTGCCAGTCTGTTTCTCTTTTCATCATATATTAATCCAGCACTGCTAAATAATCTCTCGCTTGGTACGTTTGTTGGAGGACAGGCTAAATGTTTCCTTGCAAGTTTACTCAAGTATGGATAGATATTCTGCGTATTTTTCCACCAACTAATAGGATTGTCACATGCAGCCAGGCGTTTTTCTTGGTGATAGCTCTCGATCATTTTTACTACATCTTTTGACATCGCGTAGGTCTCGTCATTGCTGCTTGACTCAAGAAACTGAGAGACAGATTCTGTGATAGATTTGCTCGTTGAAGGTGTTGGTTCTGTCACTGAAACTTTTATTCTTTTGGTGGGTGGCGAAGCGACAGATTCAAGAGATTGAAGCTCTTCAACTGCTTTGCCAAGTGATGATTTAACTCGTTCTAATGTACTAGGTGAAAATAACTTAGCTTTGTAACGTGGATCTAAGTAGGTTGCAAGAGAGTAACTTCATACAAGAACAGCCTCTCGTCTTGTCGCTTGCATCACTTTTGCGCACAATGAACTAGTTCTATTATTATAGTAGAATTTGATAATTTCCGCTTATTAATGACGTTTTATCTCAACGGTCCACATCCGCAGTCCAAAGTGCGGATGCGGATGCGGTTGCGAGAAAATGTGCGGATGTTCCGCGGATGCGGATGCGGATGTGACCTACATCACTAATATATATATATATATATATATATATATATATATATATATATATAATTATGTCGTATGCCTCTTTAAGTGGTGAAATAGCGGCGTATGTGGAAATAAAGCAAATAAAATCAAAGCAACTTAATATACAGCGTTCTTTCCGAGTGTTTTCTCTCCGAGGAAATCTAACTGCCCATCGAAAGACAATATCCCTGTTATCCCCCACGGTACACTCCCGGGCACCAATCAGTGAGAATCTACAGCGTGCCACATCCCCCATCCCCCACCCCCCGGAATAACGGAAAAACTTTCCCTCCCTCATTTCTAAAGTCAAATCAAGTACCTCACTTAATTAATTACCCTTTTGAGTTAATATTTCTTGCACAATCATTTACATACCATTAGAAATATGGCAATGGCAAATAAATTCATACAACTTTGTGGATACTGTAAAAAAGAAACCGATGAATTAAAGCCAATCCGCTGCGACCTTTGCCAGGCCTTAGTCGAATATCAATGCCTGAGATGGAGCGACTAAGAAATCTCTCTTATAACAGGCGCTAAACAATTGAACGGAATCAAGTTCTTTTGCAAAAACCGCATAATCGAAATAAACTCGTTTATGGTCCTTAAAGCAGAACGAGACTATGAGGAAAAGTCAAGAGAGGAATTTATGAATAGCGAACAGAGAAAAAAATAGAAGGGACGAAGATAGTACGAGGAAACTGCGAAAAATGAACAGAAAAAACAGAAAAAGCGAGTAAACGGGAAGCAGAAATAACAGAAACAAAAGAAGCACCAACAGCGGAAACAGAGGCACAAAAGCAAATCCAAAGATTTCAAGCAAAGGACATTAGCAGCAATGGGAAAAAACAAGTAGACAATAAAGAAATCAAACTGAAACCACCAAAAACAAAGGCCCGAAGTAAAATGGGGAAGAAACTATACGTAAATACTATGTGAAAGGAATTTGCAGATATAAGGGAGGACAATGTAACACCTTCCCTGTTACAAACCCTGATTTAGGGCCATACAGAGAGGGACGAGGAAAAGGCGGTTGAAGCAATCAAGGAAAATCCAAAATACTTCTACAGCTATGCGAAAAAGAAAATAAAAACGCGCGCTCCTATCGGACCCTTAAGGAAACGAAATACAGGGAAACCCCGATTATTGCGGTTAATGCTGCCAGGAAAAAACCGCAATAATCGGGAAGCATAACCTATGGGAAATAGATTATTGTTGCGAAATTTCCAAAATGATAACTAAAACTTTAATTATCGATTTTTTACATCGGGTATTTATTCATGTACGTATTTAAATAAAGAAGGTAATAAATGAAACGCAGTTTTTAGTTTTAAAAGTTTATTGCAATGCACCAGCATGTGCACAAAAAATGCATGAAATGTTTTATTTTTTGGCAAAATATTTTAGGAGATTTGTTTGCTTCGAATTTTTCTTCTTCTTCTCTTGGTACATTACTCTATAACAGCGAATTGAATTTTCTATTTCTCGGCGCACCTTCATTGCACGCTCGACATTAGGATCTCCATCTATTATTTTCTGCTTGAGAGATTCACAATCACGAAACATTTCATCAAGTTCTTTTAGCGTGAATTCTTTTGTTGCCGTTTCAATTTCATTTTCTTCAGCGTCGCCATCCTGAACATCGTACGCCCGCTCTTGTTCTAGATTAATAAGGTCTTCATCATTAAGGTCATTATCGTGAGACTGGAGCAATTCTTGAACACTTCCATTATCTATTTCTGTTGTAGCTTCACTATTTCTTTTAGAACTCATTTTATATCAGGGGGGGTTTCTTGTCAATAAACCAACACAGAATAAGCAGCGAAACGATATGCACGCTATGGAGGCAGCAGCGATACTGAAGCTTGCTTGAATTCAGCGTGTATATATGTACGTACGAACATACATAGCGTCTGTAAATTTTTGGTTGGCGCGAAAATACCGCAATAACGAATTATTAGCGCAATAATCGGTTTTTTGGTATCAAATTGTAAACCGCAATAACTCGAAAACCGCAATAATCGGAGTTTCCCTGTAATGAACTAACAGACGAACTAAAAGAAATATCTGAAACATTGAGAACCCAGTATGAATCGGTCTTCAGTACCCCAAAAAGTGACAAAGCGATACCCGACAGAGATGCATTCTTCGGAGAGAAATTGCAAGGAGAATGTTTAACAGGCTTTGATTTTACCCCAGAAGATGTCGCGACAGCTATAGGACAAATAAAGTCACATTCAGCTGCAGGTCCGGACAAATGGAACGCATTATTGATTAAAAACTGTAAAAATGAAACAGCTACACCCTAATACTGGATATGGAGAAGATCCCTAGACATTGGAGAAATACCAGGTATCTTGAAAACAGCGAACATTGTCCCTATATATAAAGGAGATAGATCTCAAGCAAAGAACTATAGACCAGTGTCATTGACGTCCCACCTCACCAAAGTATTTGAAAGCATAGTCAGAGAAAATCTGACTTCTTGGAGACACTGGAAAGATTCAACGAAAATCAGCACGTATTCCGATCAGGAAGATCATGCCTATCACAACTTATAGAGCACTATAACAATATCCTGGATGCACTTGAAGGCAATGAAAACTATGATGTCATATACATGGATTTTGCTAAAACTTTCGACAAATGCGATCATGGTATAATAGCACATAAAATGAAACATGGGAATAACAGGCAAAGTGGGAAAATAGATCTACAACTTCCTCAGAGAACGTCTACAGGTCGTCAAAATTCAAGGTGTATCATCATCAGAATCAAAAGTACGCAGCTCAGTACCGCAAGGTACAGTACTGGCCCCACTCCTGTTCATTATCATGCTAAAAGACATAGACAGTGGAGTAAACAGCAACAATATAGTAACATCCTTTGAGGACGATACAAAAATCAACAGAAAAATCTGCAATGCAAGTGAAGTGGAGACCTTGCAGAGGGACACGAACAAATATACAAATGGTCAGAAGACAACAATATGACATTTAACACCGAGAAATTTCAGCTCTTAAGATATGGTAGAAATGAGGAACTTAGACTGCATATTATGCTCCTGATAGGAAATTCAGAGAAGCACGAAAGCAGTTGACCTGGGGGTAATAATGACCGATGATGCCAAATTCGAGACAAAAAATCAGATATCGATAAACAAAGCAAAAAAGAGTCGCGGAACAGGCACTAAGAACATTCAAAAGGAGGAACAAGACAGTGATGATTCCCCTGCTGAGAACACTGATCATACCAAAACTTGAATACTGCTCAGTTTTGACGTCCCCATATAAAAAAGAAGAAATTAATAAACTAGAAGAAACGCAGAGACATTTCATAGCCAAGATTGATGGCTGCAAAGAACTCAACTACTGGGAAAGACTACGTAAACTAAATCTGTACTCCCTGGAAAGAAGAAGCGAGAGGTACACCATAATCTACATATGGAAAATGATCGAAAAACTGGCACCAAACCTCAAACCAAACCCAATTACCATCCAAACAACGCTGGAAAATAGGAAAGGCAGAATGTACTCGAATCATATGACTATGACATCATAGTTTTCATTGCCTTCAAGTGCATCCAGGATATTGTTATAGTGCTCTATAAGTTGTGATAGGCATGATCTTCCTGATAGTATAGTATAGTGTTCGTATAGTGTTCCCAAATTAAAAGCCCGACAAGGGACCTAAGGGATCTCCTCAACACAAGGAAAATAGCTTGGTTGTCAGGGGGCCAATACTTTTTAACCAGCTTCTAAAGGACCTCAGAAACGTTACAGGGGTTAAAGTTGAAGTCTTCAAGGGAAGACTAGATGCCTGGCTCAGGACGGTACCAGATGAGCCGGGGGTACCTGGCTATGTGCGGTGGAGTGCAAGAGAGCAACTCGCTCCTCCACCAAGCCAGCCCTAAAGGCGAAGCCACCAGCTTGACCTTCGTGTGAAGAGAGACCAACACACGGAACATCAACGAGGTTAACGAGTTGTGTATATATATATACAGTATATATTAAAAGCTGCATCATCAGGCATTTTCCTAACCAGAAAACTTTTTTAACTGGAATTTCCAATAATCTGCCATTAATCAATAATGCAATAAATATTAGTGGACTTTCCCACTTCACGATCATGTACCAACAACGATTAGCCTATTGAACACAGCAGCCCTGCACAGGGTGTTCGAAAAGTCCTGTCACCCTCTACAAAATGTACATATTGTAATACCAATTTTATTTTTGTGTGATTAATTGAATTTATATGTGATTCATTGACATTTTTTTTCTTTTCTAGGTATTAGAGTTGTGTGAACAATGACAGACCAGTCCACTTACACTCTGGAGGAAAGGAGAGTGATGAGCACATGGGCTCATGAAAGGTCACATACTGGCAAAACGATGCATGGTATCCAGAATGATTTCAACACAAGATTCAATCAGGCTGCACCACCAAACAAGACGGTATTACGCTGGGAGAAAAAGCTTTCTGAAACTGGCTCTGTCAAGGACAGAGCACGGTCGGAAAGACCAACAACCCGAGCAGAACAATATGCAGGTGTGATTGCATCGGTGGCTCGTTCACCGAAAAACTCACTTCGGAAAAGATCACAAGAACTTGCAGTCCCCATGTCCACAATGAGAGATCACATGACAAAAGGTCTCGGCATGAAACCATACCGCCAGTCATTTGTTAATGAATTAAGCGATACAGATATGCTGACAGATATTCTTGATTAGTAACTGTAATTAGTAACTGTATTTACTATAATTAAAGTAATTGTTGCTAGTGACTTGTTTCTTAAATTACACCTACCACATATAAATACAATTAATCACACAAAAATTAAATTGGCATTACAATATATACATTTTCTAGGGGGTGACGGGACTTTTCGAAACCCTGTATAATAGAGTGATCAATAATTAATATACATTTAAAAAGTTAAATTTAAGTAAAATAAAGTTTTGGGTGTAGGCTTTACGCTACCCAGTCATTTACAGGGGGTACTTTCATGACCAGAATCTTTGCCTATCCGGCACTAGTCAGGTCCTGCAGAATAGTCGGGACAACAGAAAAGCCACTAGGGCCTATCAAGGTTGCCCATGTTACACTTTAAATCTAGCTTATTCGTTGCTGAAGGTGCCAAAAACTAATACTAAACTCGTTAAAAACTTAGGCATAATGCCTAATCAAAGCGGCCATCATGCATTAATCAAAATCTGCTGATACTTTCTTCTTGAACTTTCGTTTGTCTAGACCATGGGTCGGGGAACTTTTTTGGGTATTACCCAAAAATCTATTTGAGTAAAATGAAATTACCCCCAGACTTCAAAGTAAACAAAAACAAGCCAATTGCTCTTAAAATTGTTGCATATGGTGTCTCTCATACCGCACGCATTACCCCCAAAAGTTTTAAATGTACCCCATTTAGGGTAATTTACCCCTGTTCGCCGACCACTGGTCTAGACTCTCGAGGAAGGGTGGGGAACTTGCCGCCCGCGGCCGAGTTTTTAATTACCCGCGGACAGTTTGGTTATTTAAAGTCATACAGTATTTATATCTTAATTATGTCCCAAACTATTTTTAAAGCTGCAATTTGCCCGGTAGAGAGTATTTTAGTTGAAATTTTCCCACCCCTGGGAAACAATAAAGGCTTCCCACCCCTGGTCTAGAGCTTAGATATTTAACTTTATAATACTGACTGAAGTACGTTCAAAAATTAATAGTTGGAAGAGTACTTGGTTATTTACGCTACATACTTAGAAAATTCTAATTATTTTTTTATATATTTTATAGAGATGAAAGGCAAAAGTGGTACAAGTAAAAGGATTACCTGAAGATCAGGGCCCCCAGCCTCAATTATCAAAGGATATCTTCGTTAAAATTAACGAAAATATCACGACTTAACCTAACCAATCGTCAAGGGCGTACAGTTGACCTAACCGGGCATTCAATTTAATTTATTATTATATTTGGTACTGTAAAGCAAAAAACAAGAATACATGGGGCCTTGATCTTCAGGTGATCCAAGTAAAGTACTTGTAAAATGCGCGCGAGAACCCAAAACAGTCTTCCTAAAACGAAATCTAATCGTTGCAATTTTTGAGGTCACTAACTTACTACCCTGTCAACCACAACATGCTTCAAGAAACTGGATATATATTGTCAGTGGAGGTTTCTCCAACAAACACACTTGCCATTCATAAAAGTATTAAAATGTTAGTTTTTATACTATTATATGTAGTATCATTAACGTTTCATAGTGTGGTATTGATTAGGTAGTGTTTTCTAGTTTTCAGTGACTGGTTAGGTTTCATTATTGTTTTCTATAATTTGAACAGTAATTACCATATATATCAGGAATCTGTGTAACTAGGGATTTCATGAAATCCCTAAAATGTTCAGGGATCTCATGTAAGGTTAAGTGGTGATATTTTCGTTAAACCTACGAGAAAATTATTGAATGCCCGGTTAGGTTAATTGAGGTCAACTGTACGCTCTTGACGACTGGTTAGCTTGTGATAGTTTCGTTAAAACTACCGAAAATATCACGATTTAACCTAACATGAAATCCCTAAATATTTTAGGGATTTCATGAAATCCCTAGTTACACAATTTCCCTGTAACACACACGTATATACTGTATATATATATGTATTATATATATATATATATATATATATATATATAATATATATATATATGTATATATATATATATATATATAGTATATGTATATATATATATAGTATATGTATATGTATATATATGTATATGTATATGTATATATATATATATATATATATATATATATATATATATATATATATATATATATATAACGAACCTCTCCTCCTAGCAAGCTGGGGGAGGGACAGCCAAAACTCACTTCTTTTATAGAAACAGAAAGCAAACACAGAAAGGGAGGCGACAGAAAAATTTATATATATATATATATATATATATATATATATATATATATATATATATATATATCAAGCATAGACAACTCCCGGCTTGACTCCCTCCGATCTAAATTACTAAGACTGCGCTCTTGATTTTTCTAATACAAAAAACAAAATTGCAGAATTAAAATTAGATTTGAATTGCAGTGCCAATATCCGTGAGGAGCAAAATGTAAAAGAGAAAATTTTATATTTCGATGTGCAACATATGACTTCAACCCAATTCAGTTGTTGTCTCTGTACAGGTGTCTTGTCCGCCCTTGTATTCAGTACGCTTCTCATGTGTGGGTTGCTCAATCCACGCAACTACTGTATACTTGACCGAGTGAAATCAAAGGCTTTTCGTCTCATCAATTCCCCGTCTCTAACTGACTGTCTTCAGTCCCTCTCTCTCTTCGCCGCGATGTTGCCTCACTCTCTCTTTTACTATCGTTGTTATAACGCACACTGCTCTTCTGAACTCTAACTGCGTCCTTCCTCCTTCAAGGAGAGCATGCAGTACCAGACTTTCGACACATTCTCGTTCCTTTTCTGTCTAACTTTAAATCAAAGGTTAATCGGTATTTTCAATCTTTCATCTACTCAACCTTTCCGTACCTGCCTCTGGCAGGGAGGGAGCGGAGGGTGGGGAGAGAGCCTTCTACTTTTCTATCCAGTTTTCTACTACTGCTAGGATAGTTGAAAGAAAAATAAACTTTTAATAACAGGAACAGTTCCTCGGTGGATCAGTTCAAGAAAAGGTTAGACCAAATCTTGCACACTGTTTGAGTGTGTAGAAAATTTTCCCTGGCACCCGTTGCCATTGGTACCTCCTCGGTATGGGCCGCAAGGCCTTTTGATGTACTTCTTTTCCTTGTAACTCCTTGTAACCCGTCAATTCTGGAACAATCTTCCTCAATCCATCTTTCCCCCTGTTTATGATCTAATATTGACTTCTTTGTATAGTATTGGTATCATACCTTCAATAATGATTTTATTTGTTTTATATCGATAATAATAATTTAAGATCAATACATACCTTAATTAATAATTCTTATTCATGATTTATGTATTATTAATAATAACTATCTGTTTTATTTTTAATTAATAGCCCAGTAAAGCCTGAAGCTTCAGGGCCAAATTAAGTAAAATAAGTTGTTCAGATTCACTATTTATGTAAATTGTAGAAGTGCTTTATTTATTTTATTAATAATAAAGGTTATTCAAAGTTCAAAAACCGCAATACGACACACGCCTTCGGAAACGTGGCCCCTCATTGACTGTATGATAATTACACGTGCCTCCAGAAACGTGATTTCTTATTGGTTGCCCTCTAGAAACATGGATTGTCACAAGAGTTAACTACACTTTCCACCGTAGAATCATGCATGGCCTCATTGGAGATGTGGAGTTATGCCTCAATGCAAAATGTATACTTTCAACTATTTAGTGACATATTCTTATATATCAGTTAGGTAAAATATGACACTGTTGAATCGAAATTTTCGGGTTTTTAAAATGGCAGAAACTGATTCGAACTTTAATTATAATTATTATGCATTTATAAGGAAAGAAATATCTTGTAGTCATTAGCGGCGTTAGGGTCCTGCAACCCCTGCAATTGCAGAGGGCAACGAGGATTCTGGGAATTGCGTCACGGTCGCTGCAGTGTGCGGAGCTCCCATTCTGTCAGTGTAAAAATCACACGCAACTCGAGTCGCCAGTCGTGAGTCGCAAAACGATCCTGTGTACGCCGGCTTTAGTCTCGCTTCAGGTAAGCTAAGTTCCATACTAATTTTCATAGTTTTTCCTTGGTGTTTAGTGGGTGGGGTTTTGTGATTTTGTTTACAATTTTTTTTTGCGTATATTTTGCTTTAATACTTTGACACTTTTTAAAGATAATTAATTAGGTGTGAAGTGGGCTAGAATTAGTTGGAATGTCTAGTTTTATTAACTCACTAATATGGTGATTCTAGGTTTAATGCCCATTCAGAAAGATCGTAAGCAACAGTAAACGTTGTGCACCCTTCTTGGAGCTAAGAACTTTAGAAAATGCTTTCTTTTTCGGGTCCAAAATAAGTTTTAAATACGTTTGTTCTTTATTGTTCATGAGCTTAACCCCCGCAGCTCAGAGGAGTTGAACCACTGCGGGCGATAAAACTTTCCCAACCTTTGCGAACGAATGACGACAATGACGGCGACCTCTCTCAATTCCTGATGCTCTAAGTTTTAGTAATGAATCAGTAATAAATTGAAAGTTTCGTGTTTTAACCTAGATTTTCAGATTGCTGTTTCATCGTCATTCCTCAAAGTGTGTTTTTGTTGATCAGTAAAGTATTACTTTTTATATTGCAGATCTCACTGGAAGTAATGGATACACTTGTTGTCAAACAACTGCGTAAACTTATATCTCTCAAGATCATTACTCTAAAATATCTCGTGGGTTATTTATCTGAACGCGGCGTCATTCGGTAAGGTATGCCTACTCCGTTTAAAGCGAAGTTAGTATTTCGGGATCATGCTTTCGTTGAACGCGTGAATTTCAGTGGCACAGCCAGAATTTATGTCAGAAGAGAACTTTATTAGGTTCACTAATTTAAAAGCTATTCGAGCACTGATTTTGACATTTGCCTTATACAGTATTTCACTTTACAGCTAACGTATCCCAGAACATACGGTCGAGTACCATATAGGTTTTGTGCAAATGGTACTATACCGAAGCTAGGTTTAATCTACACCTCTTCTCAAAGACTTTAAAAATGTGTGATGTTTTGAATATTGGAACCTAGCCTCGTATTTTGCTCAACTCATTCAGATTCTACACTGCGTAATTTTTTTGTATTGTATATAGTAGTATAGTATTATAAGGGCCATGACTGTTATATAATAGACCACATAGCAAATGCCGTACACATCATAAAAGGAACAACCACAAAGTTGAAGGAAGCAGTCCGTGAGGGTCATCTCGAGGCAGTTCGAGACTGAGAGGGAACCAAGGAAGGTAGCTCAGGATTGGATTCGCGGGGCAGACATATCATTTAAAAATGGACAGGCCTATTTGAGAGTTAGGCTGGTGACTTAGTTAATAAATTGTAGACCTAAAGACCTTTTCCTTCAGCACCTCACTACCCATTCAACCATACTTGACAACAGATACTGTACGGTATGGTCTATTCTATAACAGTATTATTATACGTTTACAAGTAGGCTTACTGAAAGTTTTTGAAACAGTTCATTTTTAAATATCTTTTCAGTTACTTCATTTCAATCCATTTTTCCAAGTAGAGATCCAATTGCTTTGGAGCGCGTTCATTTTTTTGTAAGTAGAAACCCAATAAAAAATTTTAAAAAAAAGTACAGTATTTATTATCCTAAACAGATTTTACATTTGAGCAGTTATAGAATGACAGTGAACGACCGTTCAAAGGTAGAACAACGTATTTCCGTTCAAGTACCGTTTTATGTTAGAGCAACAAAAACGTACATTTTTTCCGTTCAATCTAAAAAGGAAACAGAACGATCATTTTTTTATAGTGGCATTATAAACACCATTGGAATGTACTGATAGGGTTGCCACTCTCCGGTTTTGACAGAGTTTCCGGATTTCTTTTCACTTCTCAGGGCTCCGGGCACCAGGTTTTTCTTTAAATTCTCCAAGTTTTCAGTCAATTTTAACGAAATACAAACAAAGCTCCCACGAGACTTTAAAAAACTAAACACAGTTAATGGAGTAAAAAGCTTTACAACAAGTTGAATTAGAGTCCACTGATAGTTAATGAGGGTTGGTATGTCATAGTCCGAGGCGCATGCAGCAACTGCAGTGTTTTGTTGAAAACGTCGGGTGATAAGTTTGTTTTTGGGTAAATTATGTTGCTTCTGGATTTTCTTAAGTCTGTCACAAGCTAGAGATGAATAATTAAAATGTGAACAGATTCGGTGGGCAATTGCACATACGAGTATATCTGAAACAGACCTCTAGCTAAGAAGGTCTTCATTAACTGCAAATGCTAAAGTATGATTCGCACAAGCAACAGAAGTCATTTTGAGAACGCGAACAGCTTTAGTAATATTGCGGCCATTGTCGTGCACAACTGCATACACATGATCGCTCTCTAGTGACCATTCTTGCAATGTAATTGCGATGTTTTCATAAGTATGGGAACCTAGTAGATTTTTCGTGGCTAAAACTTACTGCTTTTGCTCACATTTACTATAAATTCTATTGTATGTGCTGTCACACTGATAAAGGGTTCAATTTTTACATTGATGCCTGATAACCCAGATAAAACTAATATTCGGTATTCGGCCAAATAGTTTAGTACCGAATATTAGGTGCAAATACTATATACTGTGTGTGTGTGTGTGTGTGTGTGTGTGTGTAAAAAATTCATTCCATATATATATATATTTTTTTTTTAGAAAGGAATTTACACCGGGCGAAAGGATGAACTAATGCAGTCTTAGGGTTTTGGGGGGCGAGGGGTCAAACCCTCATTTAGTGCTCTCCGTATTACTCTATCCTTTCACCATGTTAAACTCTTACTAAGCCTGTGTGGCAGTTCGATGATTTAAAAAACATGTTTGAAACAAGTTTTACGGAGCTGGGATTATGTATTTGCTCGAGAGCCCTAGCACTCCCAGACTACTGTAGAAGCAGCAGTACTTTAGTGCTGTTTCTATTATTGTACAGTACTTTAAAGCACGTTATAATTGTGGAATTTTCGTTTGCATCTAAAAGAAGTTGATTTTGAATTTTTTAAATATATAAATGGTTAAAAAAAAAAAAAGGTACTTGTGGGTTATCTGTCGCCACTTTTTAATATTTTTTTATTTATTTATTTTTATATATTAAGAGAAGAGGATTCTTTATACTGTACGGCATTGACGATGGTTAGGTTAAGTCGTGCTAGTTTGGTTAAATACCGTTTTATTTAACCAAACTAGCACGACTTAACCTAACCAATCGTCAATGCCGTACAGTATAAAGAATCCTCTTCTCTTAATATATAAAAATAAATAAATAAAAAAAATATTAAAGTGGCGACAGATAACCCACAAGCAAAGCTGGGCACTTGCGTTTTTTTTTGCGGTACTGCGGTACTACCGCACTACCAAACCGGTACCGCATAACGCAGTACCGCAAAGGATCGCTGAAAGTACAGGCTGTACTTTCAGCGATCCTTTGCGGTACTGCGTTATGCGGTACCGGTTTGGTAGTGCGGTAGTACCGCAAAAAAAACCGCAAGTGCCCAGCTTTGCCCACAAGTACCAAAAAAAAAAAAGAGTCCAATTACAGTCATTCGTTCGTTTAAAAATTTTAAAATATTCTTTTCTGCCAATCAAATATCGCTAAACTCTCGCTCTGGCCAATATATTTTAGCCAATCCTGCAAGTGGGCGGAGCCTCTTTATTTGGTCGAGTTTTGTGGCTACAAAACCGAGTCGAAAAGCGTGAGATTCGGTAATCTAGACCTTGTATATACTCGCGATTGAGTCCAATTTAGTTTGCATTATACTCAATATTTGCGCATAAATTAGAAACCCTGAAAAATAGAGATGAATACTTTTTGGAATAGTTAACGATTAATACATGAACCGAGTTTAAAATGTCTTAAAATTAAACGAAAAAACAAAATAATAACCTCGTTAAGTTGGTAACTATAACTACTTCAAATTCTAAATATTAATTCATAAGATTATAAAATTAACGATGTTTAACGGATAACGAAGTTAGGAACGACTAATTAGGTTGTTACATAAAATAATAAGGTGGAAATACCAAGTACGCAACAACCCTCTGACCTCCTTTATGCGCATGTAACCCTTAATTTCGGATTGAGAAATTATCTAAAATAAATTTATGCAATTAGCTTAATATTGTGTATTTCAACTACAATTTTATTAAGGGTACCACATTTACAGAGTGGCCACAAAGTCCATTTGCAGTGACATAGCATATTTATCCGTTACCCTTGTTTTTCACGCAAAGGGACTTTGTGGCCACCCTATATGAGTCTTAATCCAGCCCAAAGATACTCTCTAAAATTCGAGTTTTTTTACCCAGTTTTGGAGGATTCGGATTTGATTCGGATCAGTTATTTTCGCGTTATGCGTATTTTGTTTTTTCTTTCAAAGCACTCACTGAAATTATATGATATGGAAAAAATTTAAAATAAAAACGAATGTGGCGAATGTCGTATTTCATTCAAGTATGCGATATTTGACCCACTTTAAGCATTTCCTCTTCTGGACTGCGAGTGGGAATGGGAATGATGCCAAATGGGAAGTAATGTTCTAATCTGTACTGAAGATCAGTTCTGATTGGGGAACATTATTTAAATTACTTCTCACTTGGCACCATTCCCATTCCGAAAATGGGAATGCTCGAAACGGAGCGTTTAGATTTATGGAGAAAAGAGTAAAAGAAGGCCGTGACGTAATTGCGTACCCGAAAGGTATTTTCTATGAAAAAATCTAACTTAAAGTGATTTGAGTACTGCCCGCTCTGAGATTCTCACTTTCGCCATTTCTCATTCTCGGACTACGACTGAAACGGAAGTGTTCGAGAAAGGGAAGAGACCAGATCAGCAAAGATCTTTACGGGTGGGAATTCATAACTATAATAATAATAATAATGTATGGATTGTTTAACTCAGTGTCTCCCAAATTCTTTTCTTCGAACGACCCTTTTCGCGTATGAATAAATGAATAAATTATTTGTACTTAAATTTCAAATATTAAAATTAGCACTTGATAATACCGTAATATACATTATCATTATTCATTATTAAGAGTGTGTCCAACAAATGATGAATACGCAATTAATTTATTAATTTTTATTATTATTATTTTTTTTCAGTTTAATATTTCTAAAACATTTCTTTAATCAAAATCTTACCACCTGTTTTCCTGGGAAAGGACCCCCGCCTAACCCACGGTAGATCCCCAGAGGTCAGGAACCCCACTTTAGGAGCCGCTGGTTTAACCTCCTCCGTAACGGGAAAGGTCATGTGACGGAGGAAACCTATATAGCTTTACGCGGGATTCGAACCACGGGTCGCTACATCATCTCGACAGAGAACTACTAAACACCGAACGACCCTTAAACTTGCTCGTAACCGCGATGTACTAGCTCGTCCGCCATGACTGTTTAAGAGTGTATAAACTGATTTTTCCTCCGCGATCATGACGCAATCATGGAGTCTCTTCCTACTTTAGTTAATTCCACTTCACTCTACATTCTTTGAGGAATGAGAAAGCATAAAAATTGAGAATTTCAAAGAGGTTCTTCTCACTGCTGTCTCTCCTCACTTTTATCACATTCACGGCTTTCCCACTTCGATCTTCTAGTCAGGTTACGCTAAACTCGTTACGGTACACTAAGAATAGGTCAGGTTAACGGTGAGTTAAATAAGTTAAATTAAAGGTTAGACTAGGTAAAGGGAAGTGAGGTGTAGTGAAGTGAGGTGAGGTGAGGTGAGGTTAAATTAGATTATAGTAAGAAAGATTCGTTTCCTTCAAGTCACTGACAAATGAGGAAATAATTTTTCCACGATTGGAATTCTCACTCTGAGTTTCTAACTTTTGGACTGTGAATGAAAGTGGAATTCCAGCGTGAAGCGAGAACCAATCGATAAACCATAACTATATTTTACAAAAAAAAGTCAATTTTAAAAGAGCGCGGTAAGAATCCAATCAAAATGTGTCCACGAATAAATAAAAAAAAAAAATAATAAATATATATATATATATATATATATATATCAAAGCTATTGACTTCTCCTTAGGGAACCGGAGCTTACAGATGAAAAGAAGGATCAACACAACGGCAAACATTTTCATTTATTTGTACATCAGACGTTTCGACAAATCTTTTGTCATCATCAGTGAGTTAAGTCTTAAAACCTTAAAACAAAATTGAAAAGTGAAAGTTACATCAATACAATATTAAGACCATTAAAATTAAAACCTTAAAGCAAAATGAAAATTGCATCAATACAAAATTAAAAACATTTAAATTTCATCACTATAAAAACTAAAATTAAATTAAATTTCATCACTATAAAAACTAAAATTAAATTACCTCAATAGGTAAATACACAATGTTTACATCCACCTCCATACTTGGCAAAGTCTAAGAGGACACTAGGTGGTCAGAGGATTAGAAAGGGTATATCTGTGAAACACGGTTGGTTGTCAAAAGAGTCGTAATTTGTAGGATGAGCTATTATTATTAAGGGAGGGTTTGTTTCTATAGATGTACAAAGATTCTAAAATTCGGAGTTCTGTAAGGTTATTGGATCTAGTTAAAATTTCAAACTGAGTTTTGTGAAGGGGATGGTCGTTTTCATCACTGTGGTTTCTAATTGCGGATTGTGGAGGGCTACTGAGGGGACGGTTGGTACGGACTGACAAGCCCAAATGTTGAGAAAGGCGCACCTCCAGTTGGAGTTGAGTGCTGCCAATATACGCAGCCTTACAGCTGTCGCACGTGTATTTGTAAACAACATTGGGGCATACAGTTTTGGGGAATTCATCTTTGAACTTTAAAAAATTTGATAATTTAAGTGGGTTGACGAAGGCGAATCTAAAATTTATTTGGGGATAACTAGACTTGAGTAGTTTGGACAATTCACCTCGAATACGCAATGATAAATAACCATAAAAAGGTAATTTAATATATCTGGTTTCTTTTTGTACTGTAGTTACGGGGAGTTTAGTATCAAAAGTGTTATTTAAAAATTTCTTTAATTGGTTATCGAATAGATGAGAAGGGTAGTAATTGTTAATAAAGTACTGTTTTAAAAATTTAAATTCTTCGTTTAACGAAAAGTAATCCGAACAAATACGGTAACTTCTTGTTAATAATGTTACTATAGCACTAATCTTATATTTATAAAACATACAACTTAAATAATTGGTTCCCAAGCCAGTAAAAGTTTGTTTCCGAAATAGTGAAGTATGGAACTTATTATGGGCCCGTTTAACTAAAACATCCAGGAAAGGTAAACTATTATTTGTTTCGTTTTCACACGTGTACTTAATGTTACTATGTTGTTTATTAAGATAATCAAGAAAAAGTTTTACGTGTGAAGGATGGTTAAATATTAAGAAAGTGTCATCCACGTATCTTCTGTAATATACAGTACAAAAAGAAACCAGATATATTAAATTACCTTTTTATGGTTATTTATCATTGCGTATTCGAGGTGAATTGTCCAAACTACTCAAGTCTAGTTATCCCCAAATAAATTTTAGATTCGCCTTCGTCAACCCACTTAAATTATCAAATTTTTTAAAGTTCAAAGATGAATTCCCCAAAACTGTATGCCCCAATGTTGTTTACAAATACACGTGCGACAGCTGTAAGGCTGCGTATATTGGCAGCACTCAACTCCAACTGGAGGTGCGCCTTTCTCAACATTTGGGCTTGTCAGTCCGTACCAACCGTCCCCTCAGTAGCCCTCCACAATCCGCAATTAGAAACCACAGTGATGAAAACGACCATCCCCTTCACAAAACTCAGTTTGAAATTTTAACTAGATCCAATAACCTTACAGAACTCCGAATTTTAGAATCTTTGTACATCTATAGAAACAAACCCTCCCTTAATAATAATAGCTCATCCTACAAATTACGACTCTTTTGACAACCAACCGTGTTTCACAGATATACCCTTTCTAATCCTCTGACCACCTAGTGTCCTCTTAGACTTTGCCAAGTATGGAGGTGGATGTAAACATTGTGTATTTACCTATTGAGGTAATTTAATTTTAGTTTTTATAGTGATGAAATTTAATTTAATTTTAGTTTTTATAGTGATGAAATTTAAATGTTTTTAATTTTGTATTGATGCAATTTTCATTTTGCTTTAAGGTTTTAATTTTAATGGTCTTAATATTGTATTGATGTAACTTTCACTTTTCAATTTTGTTTTAAGGTTTTAAGACTTAACTCACTGATGATGACAAAAGATTTGTCGAAACGTCTGATGTACAAATAAATGAAAATGTTTGCCGTTGTGTTGATCCTTCTTTTCATATATATATATATATATAATATATATATATATAATATATATATATATATATATATATAGGGTGGTCCAAAAGTCCCTATCTATTTTGCTGAAATAATAATATAATATTTCTATTTTATTTTCTTCTAGCCATAGATGATGATGGATGTACAAGAACAAGAGATGGTAGTAACAATACGTATCCAAGAGAAGTGCAAAGAAAATCGAGAAAAATTCGAAAGACAATTTCGCAAACCAGGATCTACAGACAAAGCAATTCGCAAGTTAGTTAATAAATTTTAAAAAACAGGATCTGTTCACGATGAAGCAAGATCTGGACGACCAGATACCTCAAGAAAATGTTGAACTGGTAAGAGATGCCTTTGAAACAAATCCTAGAATCAGAGATGGACAGTAATTTGTATTTAAATACTGTATTTATAAATACATTCTTTTAGGGTATTTAAATGTGTACTTAAATACATTATTATTGATGTATTTTGTAATTATAAATACATATTTTCAAATACATTTTTAAATACATTTGCAAAAAATCGGTTTACGTGACGTGTTTCGAGTAACTCCTTGAAATTCTTTTATTCTGCACTCCTCTTCTTGCCGCAGTAATTCAGGGTTTCAAGACTAGATTTTCTCACGATTTGAATCTTTAACCCAGAGTTAATGATGCAGTTATCGCAGCAGTCTCTCATCCCTTCTTCAAGCTCAGATGGGTAGGCTTTAAAAAGAGTTGGGATTACCAGACCACGACAGCAACTGTTCGTGATAAGCTCATCAATGTGGTCAAAGATATGACCGACGATTTGAAAGCGGGGCTCACCTCTCTCCTTGGAAAATGATGGTGAGTATTTTCACTTTGATAAGACACTATCACCACAATCTGGAGAGGAAACTTCAGACATGGTAGTCATTAGATATCTGAACGACGCAGATTCCAACTTGTCCTGCCTGTTCAACCACAAAGCCATTCAGAAGGCCTTCATCAAGTACAACACTACGCTGCCTTCATCAGCTCCAGAAGAGCGACTTTTTCTTTTGTCGGAATAATTCATTCACCCAAGGGAGGGAATCTGTCCGACGGACTTTTTGAGAGCTTGACAGTGATGAAGGCGAATATGCAGTGGAATGAAAGTGCTTAGAGGCTTAGGTCCCGGGTGGATGGAATTTTTTTTTCGTTATTGGGAGTATTTTAGTCTCTCATGTTTTTTGTAAATCGAGAATTTAATTATTTTTCCTGTAACTGTTCCAAACTGTAATGTGTTATGTTTATTATGATTTATGTTGTCCCTTCTTTCTATTGCCTCTCTTTGGATTGCCTTTGTTGCGGATAGGAAGCCTGAAACTACTATAACAATAATAAACAATGAAAATGGAACGTATTTAGATTGTATTTAAATACATTTTTGAAGTAATGTATTTAGTATTTAATTACATTCCAGTTTACAGTAATGTATTTGGTATTTAAATACAAATTTGCGTGGTATTTAATATTTAAATACATTTCGAAGTATTTATGCTCATCTCTGCCTAGAATGTCAACTCGCACAGCATCACGTAGACTGAGCATACCAAAAACGACTGTTCTAAGGATTTTAAAATCAACATTAAAAAAGAAAAATTACCATATTCAAGTGCTACATGAGTTACACGAGGAGGATTATCCAAGACGAGCCGCCATGCGCACAGAATTGATTGAAAAAATTCATACCGAAAACTTATTAAACTACATTCTCTTCGACAATGAGGTGACATTTCACAAGTGAGGAAAGGTTAATTGACATAATTGCTGTACCTGGGCGAGTAAAAAACCAACCTAGTTCCACGAATGGGAGAGAGATTCTCCCAAAGTTAGTGTCTGGTTGGGTATGACAAGATCGAAGATTTACAGATCTTTTTTCTTTGCAGAAGCTCCGGAAACAGGGCCAATTTATCTTTACATGCTTCAGCAGTTTCTCGAACCCCAGCTTCGTTCAGATGACAATCTCGACACTGTTGTCTTTCAAAAAGATGGAGCTCCATGTCACTACGCAAAGATCGTTCGGGCGTACCTTGATAAGCTCTTACCAAATCGCTGGATTGGACGTGGTGGAAACAGACCCTGCCTGGGCAGCAATGTAATTTAGGAATGAGGAATGCGTCAACCTTCCTGATAGTTATTGGTGAACTTAAGGTTAGAGTGAAGTTAAAATGGATTAGAAAAGTGTAAGCTATTTTTGGCAGAGGGATTGATGTTCCTGTTAGGAATTCAACTTGAAGAATGGGTCGTCTATTCCATGCAAACCGAGTTAATCAATTCCTAAAAACGTGAACAACAAACACAGAGTTGTAACAAGTCAAGGTGTGTGTGTGTGTGTGTGTATATATATATATATATATATTAGTGATGTAGGTCACATCCGCATCCGCATAACATCCGCACATTTTCTCGCATCCGCATCCGCACTTTGGACTGCGGATGTCGTGCGGATGTGGACCGTTGAGATAAAACGTCATTAATAAGCGGAAATTATCAAATTCTACTATATTAATAGAACTAGTTCATTGTGCGCAAAAGTGATGCAAGCGACAAGACGAGAGGCTGTTCTTGTATGAAGTTACTCTCTTGCAACCTACTTAGATCCACGTTACAAAGCTAAGTTATTTTCACCTAGTACATTAGAACGAGTTAAATCATCACTTGGCAAAGCAGTTGAAGAGCTTCAATCTCTTGAATCTGTCGCTTCGCCACCCACCAAAAGAATAAAAGTTTCAGTGACAGAACCAACACCTTCAAAAAGCAAATCTATCACAGAATCTGTCTCTCAGTTTCTTGAGTCAAGCAGCAATGACGAGACCTACGCGATGTCAAAAGATGTAGTAAAAATGATCGAGAGCTATCACCAAGAAAAACGCCTGGCTGCATGTGACAATCCTATTAGTTGGTGGAAAAATACGCAGAATATCTATCCATACTTGAGTAAACTTGCAAGGAAACATTTAGCCTGTCCTCCAACAAACGTACCAAGCGAGAGATTATTTAGCAGTGCTGGATTAATATATGATGAAAAGAGAAACAGACTGGCAGCAGAAAAGGCAGAAAAATTAATGTTCCTTAAGCATAACCTTCCTATAATTAAGTTTGAACATTAAACGATGAACATCTTAGTTTACTTTATTTTAATTACTTATTTATAAATATGCCTAATAAAACTTTAAACTTAATATAAATAGTTATCAAGCTAATTAAAGATCTCTTTCTATAAGGGTGGAGGTTGGGGAAAGAGGTCGGTGGGGTGCATTTGAGTTGGGTTCACGTCACGCATCCTGGTAACACAATTATTGTTTCTAATTGTGGCTGAAACTCAACAAAATATAACGAATTTATTTGCAGACGAATTCACTAATTGATTTCTATATTAGTTAGATGCTTGATATTATTTTATATGTTCAGAGAAAAGTACAGCAATTATTGTACAATTAATCAATTATATTACATTATAGCTACAGCTCTCTCTATATAATAACTTATTATATACAGGGTGGGCCGTAAGTTTCCATACATAGGAAAAATAAACATTTTTTTATGGACAACCATTTTTATTTATATAATATGCTCTACATGGTTGCCATTGTTTTGAAAACACATTTCAATACGTGTTCCCCACTGTTGATGAACACGCATTAGCTAATTAAAGATCTCTTTCTATAAGGGTGGAGGTTGGGGAAAGAGGTCGGTGGGGTGCATTTGAGTTGGGTTCACGTCCCGCATCCTGGTAACACAATTATTGTTTCTAATTGTGGCTGAAACTCAACAAAATATAACGAATTTATTTGCAGACGAATTCACTAATTGATTTCTATATTAGTTAGATGCTTGATATTATTTTATATGTTCAGAGAAAAGTACAGCAATTATTGTACAATTAATCAATTATATTACATTATAGCTACAGCTCTCTCTATATAATAATTATTATATACAGGGTGGGCCGTAAGTTTCCATACATAGGAAAAATAAACATTTTTTTATGGACAACCATTTTTATTTATATAATATGCTCTACATGGTTGCCATTGTTTTGAAAACACATTTCAATACGTGTTCCCCACTGTTGATGAACACGCATTAGCACAGTTGACGTTATGCTTGTAATGGCGTTGGTGATACGTTTCTTTAGATGATTTATGTCTCGTATCTTTTCCTGATACACCATGGCCTTCAAGTGCCCCCAAAGATAGAAATCAAGGGGGGTGAGATCTGGGGATCTGGGAGGCCACTCCACAGGACCACGCCGACCAATCCAAGCATCCGGAAACTGCTGCTGATCCAAATACCGACGCACGTGAAGACCATAATGAGGTGGAGCTCCATCTTGCTGGAAGTAAACTGGGAAGTTACCTTCCTCGTTTAGCAGGGATGGGAAAATCTCTTCTTGCAACATGTTAAGATACCTTTCGGCATTAAGATTTCCACTGACAAAAATTGGTCCAATAATTCTGTCACCCCATATCCCGGCCCACACCATCACTTTACCGGCACCTTGCATCTTCGTCGGACTCAGCCAGTTAGGGTTAGCATTACGCGTAAAATTTGCTTCATCAGTAAACAAGATCTTACAAACGCATATTCTTAGGGTATCTGAAACATAAAAACAAACGTTTAAATTTTCCTATGTATGGAAACTTACGGCCCACCCTGTACATTAAACACAACAAATCTCGAATATATCCTAAAAAATAACGAAAATGTAGACATCCGCATCCGCATATGTTGAAATCAAACATCCTCATCCGCATCCGCAGATGTGAAAAAAATGACATCCGCTACATCACTAATATATATATATATATATAAATATATATATATATATATATGGGGTGAATGAATTCATAATTAAACACGTGAAATGAATGAATGATGCAAACCCACAAGAAAAAAGAAAAATTATTCCAAGGCCTTTCGTGTATTCCGAAGTACATCTCGTCAGGGAATGAAGGAAGAAGGCGAGATGACAAAAATATATACATATGTACAAAAATTAAAAAGATTAACACCTGATTAACAAAAGTTAATTACAGGCAAAAGGTATTTTAACAGGATATTGTCAGTTTTATACATTCCAGCACTGTTATTAAAATTATTTTTAAAATGGATAAATGCACATTCTAGAATACTCCTTTCAATTATATCTGTTTTTAATGAGCGCTTTAGAACTATCCCACCTGATACTATGATTACATCTATACATATGGTTAAACAATGCATTAGAATTATTTGCTGTTCTACAAGCATATTTATGCTGTTTTACCCTAATATCTAACGTTTTACCCGTTATACTGAGTCACATTGTGTGCATCCGATCGAATACACACAACCAACCGCATTAGCCGAGCTATTCTTTATTAGGTGTGATTAACAGTATTATTATACTTAAAGCCTACATTGATGCCAATTGCTTTAAGTAAAGTCGGAAGATATTGAAAATTAACATGGTAAGGTAGGCGAAAGATATTTTTACGCTCAAATTCCTTTACAGTTACATTATTATAATACCTATTCTTGGCTTTCCTAAGGCAGTTATCTAAAAATGAAATAGGATAACATAATTTAGTACCAATATTCATGATATTGCATAACTCGGAATCTAAAAATTCAGAAACATAGAAACATAGCAGAGAAAATAGAGGATTTAATCGAGGGATGATGGTCAGAATTAAAATGCACACAAGAGTTATTATTAGTAGGCTTAAGAAAAACTTCAAATTTGAACTGATTCAAGCATCTGCGAATTTTTAGATCCAGAAAAAATAAGCTTCCATGTGTATATATATATATATATATATATATATATATATAATTATATATATATATATATATATATATACAGGGTGGGCCGTAAGTTTCCATACATAGGAAAAATTAAACGTTTGTTTTTATGTTTCAGATACCCTAAGAATATGCGTTTGACGTAAGATCTTGTTTACTGATGAAGCAAATTTTACGTCAATGGAGAGGTTAATCGGCAAAACATACGTTATTGGAGTAATGCTAACCCTAACTGGCTGAGTCCGACGAAGATGCAAGGTGCCGGTAAAGTGATGGTGTGGGCCGGGATATGGGGTGACAGAATTATTGGACCAATTTTTGTCAGTGGAAATCTTAATGCCGAAAGGTATCTTAACATGTTGCAAGAAGAGATTTTCCCATCCCTGCTAAACGAGGAAGGTAACTTCCCAGTTTACTTCCAGCAAGATGGAGCTCCACCTCATTATGGTCTTCACGTGCGTCGGTATTTGGATCAGCAGCAGTTTCCGGATGCTTGGATTGGTCGGCGTGGTCCTGTGGAGTGGCCTCCCAGATCCCCAGATCTCACCCCCCTTGATTTCTATCTTTGGGGGCACTTGAAGGCCATGGTGTATCAGGAAAAGATACGAGACATAAATCATCTAAAGGAACGTATCACCAACGCCATTACAAGCATAACGTCAACTGTGCTAATGCGTGTTCATCAACAGTGGGGAACACGTATTGAAATGTGTTTTCAAAACAATGGCAACCATGTAGAGCATATTATATAAATAAAAATGGTTGTCCATAAAAAAATGTTTATTTTTCCTATGTATGGAAACTTACGGCCCACCCTGTATATATATATATATATGACGTTAGCAGAGACAGCACAGTAACATCCTTTGCGGATGACACAAAGATCAGTAGAAAAGTGAGAAACCCAGAAGACATCGGATCTCTACAAACCGACATAAACAGAATCTACAAGTGGACGGAAGACAACAATATGAAGTTTAACACTGAGAAATTTCAGCTATTACGGTACGGAAAAAGAGAAGACCTAAAATCCATGAAATATTATACCCCAAATGGACAGGAAATTCAGAGAAATTCCAGAGCAAAAGATTTAGGGGTTGTAATGACAGATGATGCGAAATTTGAAACACAAAATAAGATAGCAGTAAACAGAGCAAAGAGAATAACGGGTCAGATATTGAGAACCTTTAAACGAAGGGATAGGAATGTAATGATTCCTCTACTGAAAACCCTGATAATACCCAAATTGGAATACTGCTCGGTCCTAACATCCCCATATAAAAAAGAAGACATTAGACATCTGGAAGGGATCCAGAGAAGCTTCACAGCCAAGATGAATGGGTGCAAAGAACTAAATTACTGGGAAAGGTTACGAGAACTAGTCCTATATTCACTGGAAAGGAGAAGAGAGAAATACACCATTATTTACACTTGGAAAATAATGGAGAAACTAGTCCCTGATCTTACTCTGAACCCTATAACTCCCCAAACAAAGGTGGAAAGTAGAAACGGTAGACTGTGTCGTATTCCCAAATTGAAGGCGAGACAGGGAACATCCTTAACCCTTTAAGCCCTGAATTTTTTGTAGGGTTAAGTTATGAATGCGTGTATTTGAAACGTTAGCAATTTGTATCTTCAGTCCTTAAAGGGTTAACCCTGAAAGAAAATAGTTTTGTAGTGAGAGGACCAAAACTGTTTAATCAGTTGTCCAAAGACCTAAGAAACACGAAGGGAGTTGCATTGGAAATCTTCAAAAGAAGATTAGACGCCTGGCTCAGAACAATCCCGATGATCCGGGCGTACCTGGCTATGTGAGGTGGAAAGCGCAAGAATCCAACTCACTACTTCACCAGGCCAACTCGAGAGGAGGGGCGAGAAGCTTGACCTTCGCGAAATGAGAAATCATCGACCGAACCCTTTGTAAGGTTGTAAGGTTATATATATATATATATATATATATATATATTAGTGTGGACCAAAATGGGGGTAAATTATAAAGTTGAAGAAATCCTTGTTCCACATTAATGCCCTTGTTCCTTTGGACCAGATAGACATGTCAGCAAACTTTTGGTCAAATATGAGAATATTTAGGGGTCCCGAGATTTAATGACTTATAAAAAATTTCCAATGAATAGGCGCGCTTAGAACATCAATGATCAACTCAACTCTTGAGTTGCAACTTTTGAAAAAATTTCTTCTTATTTAAGAAATTTTTGGTGTTAATAGAGTACAAAAACAATCTTAGATCATTATTACAGAGAAAATTATTAATAAGGAAAACAAAAATTTTGGATAAAATATATTATCCTTAATTGGTCAACTCTAAATTAAAGGCTTTGCCTAATTGGCTTGAACCTTTTAGTTATCCTTTTTATCTCCTAATTTAACTGGTTTATTTTACTATTTCAGAAATTTAATTTTTTAAACTAAAAATGGCTACTCATTCTAAAACTAAAGTTTGGCTCATTGGCCATTTAAATAAAGATATACTTTGTTGCCGCTTACCTACAAAACTGCAAGTTTTGCAAACATATTTCTTCCATCAAAAAGAGGAAAAATTGGGATGAAGAAGATCCATTAATCTTTGCTTAGATGAAGTGATGACCTACTGGGAGAAAGCCAGGATTTCCACAATGCGTAGAGACAGTGCCATCCGAAAGATTGACTCTTTAATAAGCTGTTATGATAAATTGATGAAAAACAGAAAAAGGCCTGAGGAAAAATGTCGTATTGAAGAAGCTATGTTAAAGATGAAATTAAGGCTGAAATTCTTGATATTGGTCACTCTAATGCCCTTTTGATGATGTCAAATGAAGAAGACAAGCTTTTCTACTTAAGCCAGCAAGAATATCCTACACAAAGTAGCATGGGTACAGTAGACCAAATTCTTGCAAAGAGAGAGAAAAGAAGGCTTCATCGTGAAGAATTAGAGTGTGAAAGAGCCCTCGAAGAGCAGAAGCGATCTAAAAGATCATTCTTGCCTGCCAATAGAGATGATTTCACATCGTCATCATCATCATCACCATCAACTAATGACGACAACCTTGAAATGAATTTTCAAGGTCCCTCTGAAGAGCAATTTAAAAAGAAAATGTTGGCTCCTAAAAAGTCAAAGCCTATTGACAAAAATGTTGTAGCAGCCTATGATAGAATGAATCTTTCCAATCGAGATGCAGCTATGTCTTATGCTGTTGTTGCTCAGTCTTTGGGCCATAATTTGGAAAACATTACAGTGTCAAAATCGACTATGCTTCGAACTCGTCAAAAGTTACGCAAAGAAATAGCAACAGAATATCAAGAGCAAGCATTTTGTCCTGGAGAGCCTTTAGTTCTTCATTGGGATGGAAAAATGCTCCCAGAGATATCAGGTTAGTTTTTTTGTCTGATTAATTTAGCATATTTATATTTTATCTCTCAGGTGAAAAACTTAGTTGTGGGTCTGGTTTACACACCTAGGCAATGTGTTATTATCTGGTTGGTTTTAATTAAACATTTTGATAGCTAAATTTCTATTTAATTAGGTTACATTTCACTGTCTGAAGCTAGTTTTCACAATCTACACCATTTTACCTTCAAATTAAAATAACTCAAGTTCAAATTAAAATAAATCAAGTTTAATTTAAAATTATATATTATATATATATAAATTATAATATATATAAATATATAAATATAAAATAAAATATTAAATATATATAATATATATAAAATAAAATATTAAAAATAAATTATATATAAATTATATATTTTAACTTTTTCTTGCAGGCGAAGGAAGAACGGAAAGGAGTGCAGTGTTAGTCAGTGGGAATGGTGAAGAGAAATTGCTGGGAATTCCTAAAGTCACTGCTGGCACGGGTACGGAGATGGCTCGTGTTTGCATTTCTCTCCTGCAAGAACATATGACCCAGAGAATTATTGGGCTGTCATTTGACACAACAGCATCCAATACCGGAATCCATGCTGGAGCTTGCACTAAAATTGAACAAGAACTTGGAAAAGAGCTTTTATATTTAGCCTGCAGACACCATATTTATGAGATTGTCCTATCTCAAGTCTTCCGCACTTCTATGGGCCATTCCTCTGAACCTGATATTCCAATCTTCAAAAGATTCAAAACTCAATGGGATTTTATGGATCATTCTCAAATCACAACTGCTGTTGATTCCCAAAGCTGCAGAATAATTGAAAGAGTTCAAGATTTAAAAAATCAAACAGTCTTAATCATGAAGGAGGCACTCAACTCTAAACAGCCAAGAGATGATTATAAAGAATTTTTTCAACTTATTCTCTTGTTTTTTGGAGAAGAAAGCATTTCTAATACTCCCTTGAAGAGACCTGGAGCGTACCATCATGCAAGATGGATGGCAAAAGGAATTTATGCATTTAAGCTTTTTCTTCTCCAAAATCAATTTAAGATAACTAAAAAAGAACTTGATGCAATAACAGAAATTTGTTTATTTGTTGCATTGGTATACGCAAAATCTTGGGCAAAAGCTTCTCAACCAGAGGAAGCCCCAAATGTTGATCTTAAATTTTTGCAAGATCTTGCAATAATGGAGGAAAATTCTTTGATATCAAGTGTTATCAAGCAAGCCCAAAATGCCATTAAACGACATCTGTGGTACCTCTCAGAAACACTTGTTGGATTAAGCTTCTTTGACAAAAGCATATCCCTTGAAGAAAAGGAGCAAATGCGAAATAATATCAAAATGCCTCCAAGAAATAAGGGACTGAAACGTTTAGAAGCAAAGGTAACCCTAGCTTCTTTTAAAGAAAAAAGGATTTCTGATTTTGTTACTTCAAGGACTAAATCTTTTTGATGCTCTACATCTCAATTCTCTCTTCACTGAAAATTCTGCATCAACATGGGGAATAGATCCTGAGTACCAAAGAGGCTGTGCTAGAGTTCGTGCCCTAAGAGTGACAAATGACACAGCTGAGCGGGGTGTTGCATTGATTGAAAAATTTAATCAAGCAGTGACAACTAAAGAAGAGGACAAACAATACCTGCTCAAAACAGTTTTCAAGAATCGTAAAGAATTTCCAACAAAAAATAAAGCAGAACTTATGAAAATGAGGAAAAACTAATTTTTTCAGCATTAAAAGGAAAAGTGCAATTTTCTCGGGACCCCTAAAACTTGACGTAGAGGTTTCAAATTTTTTTAATTTGATTAAGGTAAGCAAAAGGAATAACATTACTCATGTGGAACAAAGATTTTTAAACCTTCATTTTTTTGGTCCACACTAATATATATATATATATACCGTATATTCAAAGGAATACAAAGGACACCAAACAGCAACAGACCGGCTGGTCCCTACGAAGCTGTCTGTTTAAGAAGGAGGTTAAAAGATGTAAGAAAATTTAAAGAAAAGTGAAAGTTTTATGCAAAGCAGAGGATAGAGATTAAAAGGAAGAAAATAAATTTAAAGATAAAGTGGATATATATATATATATATATATATATATATATATATATATATATATATATATATATATACTCTTACTTGACATCTTCGAACAACGGTTCAAGATAGACCTGTGGTCGACCCTTCTGCAGCATCCGCTTTATCTTTGAGATTTGGTGAGAGAGACTTTGTTTCCACTCTCCTCCAGCCCGACGCATGGTTGGCGAGGGACTTTCCAAAAGAAACCTGTCCAGTTGTTTCTTGAAATTATTGAAGTTGGTGTGGTGGAGGTTCCTAAGGTTTTCAACAGCACGTTAAAGAGATTTGGGTCCGTACTATGAAGGTATTTCCTATCGCAAATGGAACAGTACGGAATCTACCTTTTCTCTCATTCCACTGCGTTTCTATTTCATTTCCATTTTATTTTTAATACGCGCGTATTTCCACGGAGTATTTTCAAAGATTGTAGTCGAGAGTCTCGACTACAATCTTTGAAAATACTCCGAATGGAAGATTACTCGTCTCGACTCGAGACGAGTAATCTTCCTTTCGTTTCCTCTATCTTAGACGTAAAAGTCCTTCGTATGGTTTCTATGTAATGTCTACTTTCCTGTATGGGTTTGTGAGTACTGAGCAATACTCAATTGTGAATAGGATTAAACTCTTCCATAATATTAGCATAAGGTTCTCTGTTCTAGTACGGAAGCTCCTCCAGATAATTCTCATTATTTTTCAAGATGTTGTAATTACTGTATAATGTTGTGGTGTTGTGTGAATTCTTCATCCGATGACATTATTCCTCGAAGATCCTTGACTTGTGAGTTTGGTGTTATCTGTTTGTCTTTTAGTGTTTTGTATCCTTTATTTTGTAGCTCCTTTTTGTTACTATATCTTATAAGATGAAATTTTTCTTCACTGAACTTCATATTGTTGTCTTCCGCCTACTTGAATAATGTTTCAATGTTGTTTTGTAATTTTTTTATGTCACTTTCATTTGATATATATATATACACACACCAAGTATCCCCAAAATTGTCCCTTTTTCTAAATAAATGTTCTAACCTTAAAAAAGGAGTCTAGACACAAAGACAAACGCAACAGGTACCGTACGTAAAACATAGGAGTTTATTAACCTTAATTAAACATGTTCAGTGTAATCAACATTTTTTCTAACACAATATTCAACCTTACACAAATGTTTGATATAATTCTGGAAATTGCTCAGTTGGAATGTTGTTGATTACCTCAAAGACTTTGGTCTTTAGGTCTTCAAGTGTCTTAGGCTTGGTACAATAAATCCTGTCTTTTATGTAACCCCACAAAAAAGTCAGGGGGTGTAAGGTCAGGTGAGTATGGGGGCCATTCCACTGGCTCATGAAGGGTGATTAGTCACCCAGAAAAAGTTTTCTCAAAAAATTGCACGTTTCACAAGCAGTGTGCGGAGGTGCTCCAATGCTCCATCCTGCTGAAACAACTGTGAATCTGGGATGATGCAATTATTTCTTTTACGGAACAAACTAATTAGTTGTGGTAAGTAGAAATCTTGTAGCATCTGACGATATGAATTTTGCGTTATTACTGGTTTTCCAGTTTCATTCTCAAAGAAGTTGGGACCTACTACACCATACCAGCCAACAGCGACCCAAATGTTGAGATTAGCAATACTACGTGGAGGCTCTGATGGAGCGCCAATATGACTTTCCCAGTAATGAAAGTTTCGCTTATTAATCCCCCAAGAGAGACGTACATAAATAACACTCTCAGGATCTTCTAGCTTTTCTGACATCTATGTTACGAATTCCATTCGTTTTTGTTTGTGAACATTAGTCAGTGAAGCTTGTGAATGAATTCTGTAGAGAAAAAGGTTTAATTTGGTACGAAGTATACGATGCACAGATGTTCGTAAAATACCTACTTCTGCTGACAAGCGTTGAGTCGAGTTCTGCGGACTGCGCGCAATAATTTAATGAACCATATTCACGCGTGGTACAGTTTTTGTGGATCGTCGCTTACCACTGTTACCCTTAAGTTGATTACTTACATTTCCTTTTGGTTTAAATTTTCTAACAATTCGTTATGTTTTCTTTCTATCGGGTGGGTCTCTTCTCCGCAAAAGTTCCTGTGCACCTGCGTCACAGAATTTGTCACATGAAGCCACTCAACGATCTTGATTTTCTGTTCCAGCTGCAAACGCGGCATCACTGTTTGAGGGTTTAGCCATATTGTTCCGTATAAACCAGATCCTTAAAGAGGCTTACTTTAGACTTAGTTTTCCTTAAAGACTATAGCCCAGTAAGGCTTTTTATGACCTTACTAGGTAGCGATATTGGTAGTGATTTAGTCTTTTCCTAATTTCTACGAAATTAGGAAAGTTATTGCTTTAAGTATGAAATGGCGAAAGAACGGTTTCATTATATATATATATATATATATATATAATATATATATATATATATATATATATATAATATATATATACAGGGTGATTCAAAAGTCAGGTTACATAGGGAAATACTGTATTATGTAATGATACAGGGGAATAGTTACATCACATGTTCGATATGGCCACCGTTAACGGCAATGCACTTGTGCAGCCAGCTAGGAATATCACATCAATGCTCTCCTCCTTCGATAACATCTCATAACTCATTTACCTGCAAAGAAACAGAAAAGCCCTATGTAACCTGACTTCTGAATCACCCTGTATTTATATAATATATATATATATATATATATATATATATATATATATATATATATATAATATATATATTATATAAAAGTTTTTAACTTGATTCTAAATGTCAATAATTAATCAATTTATTGACTCAATAAATGCAACAAAGGGGAAAGGAACACAATTTTAAATACGTTGTTTTAATTAATTTGTATTATTTATTGACGTTTATAATCGAGAGAGAGAGAGAGAGGAGAGAGAGAGAGAGAGAGAGAGAGAGAGAGATACACACACACAATTCATTCATATCTAATAACATACATACGCATGTACATTCTAATTACATCTTGCCGAACGGATCCAAAGTATGTCTCCTTTGAGAAATCTGAATTACGGTTTTGAGAGGAAGGTGAAACTTTGTTTTCAACAAAAATAAGGAATTTGTTTTAATTTACATGAATTAGGTCGAATTAGAGTAAGGTTATATTCGGCTTAGTTCCATTCTACAGTATTTAACTCCAGATAGGTATTGTTCCGGTCTAAACAAATTCAATGTTATTCTAGTTTAACTTAATTCCAGTGAGTTTGACTTCAATCAAGTCAAACGCGCTGGAATTAGTCGCCATAATATTAAAATTTATATACTGAATTAACGTAACTGATACATCTAACCTAACCAACTTCGCGTATAACGGCTAGAAAAGTAGCTTAACCGGGCACTAAATAGTTTGATCAAATTCCAGTACATTCGATTTACCGATACTTCAAGTCTTGGCGATTCTTCTATTTTTTTCCCATGAAGAAGACCATTAGTTAACACATTTAAAACTGAAACAATTTTGAGTTAGCCTTATTTTGAAAGGCTAATTCTGCACTATAACATGAACCATTGAGAAAGATGACAAGGCCTTAAAAAAAAAGCTTATAACTTACCAATATGTGTATTCACTATTCCCTACTTATTATAGAGACTTGGTCCCTGGCTATATGCCTAATACTAAGCGATGGTTCTTCATAGCCTAGCAGAACATCGTAAACACTTCCAAAGGCTTTGGAAGTGTTTACGATGTTCTGAAGTGGGCTTTGGTCCAAAGCCCACTTCAGTCGATGATCTTTCCATATATCAACTCATATATTCGCGTTAGCAAAGGGGCTCTCTCTCTCTCCTCTACCTAAAAAAAATATATATGCCAATTGGTTTTCATTCTTTCGTGTATAAAACGAATCAATTGGAACTCCAAAATTTTGACTTACTGCATTAATTACAATAAAAATTAATTAATGGAATTTTTATGATACATTCTTTACGCGACCTATCTAAGGTTCTCTTACGTATCCCACCGGTTGAGAACTATTGAATTAGAATCTAGTCCTATTGGCAAAAGAAGTAAATACTAGTAGTTGTTTCGATTAAATCTTAGTAAGTCCTTCGCTCGTTAGGTCTACTAGCTTATATGAACAAATTATCGTGGGTAATTTGTGCTGACAGCGAGGGATTACTAATGGCCAGCTAACTAGTATAAAGATTTATTATTTTCCTGATTTCTCCCTAAAACCTTAAATAATATTAAAAAAAGAGGTACTTACGTACTATCGGGACTACCAAACTGTTTATTATGTATTTTCGCTCTCGTCATTTTCGTTTAAACAAACGAAAATATCACAACTTAACCTAACCAATCATCAAGGGCGTACAGTTGACTTAACCGGGCATTCAGTTGACCTAACCGGGCATTCAGTTGACCTAACTGGGCATTCAGTTGACCTAACCGGGCATTCAATTAACCTAACCGGGCATTCAATTAACCTAACAGGTTAGGTTAGGTTAGCTATGAAAAACAAAATAAAACAGAAAATGCCCGGTTAGGTCAACTGTACGCCCTTGATGACTGGTTAGGTTAAGCTGTGATATTTTCGTTAGTTTAAACGAAAATGACGAGAGCAAAAATACATAATAAACAGTTTGGCAGTCCCGATAATACGTAAGTACCAAAAAAGAAATAAAGGAAAATACAACACTTTAAGTACGAAAGCAAACGACTTTTATGGGCTTGTTTACATTAAACGAAGTTGAAACTATTATTATTATTATTATTATTATTATTATTGGCCACCCTTAATAAATGGATCCTTAAGTACGATTAAAAAAAAAAAAACCTTTGGTACCCATTTATCTACCAACCACTTTCTTAAGATATTGTGTGGAAGGATGAACAGCTGGGTTTTGCTGCGCGCCGGCTGCAGTCACCAGGTCTCGAATCTGGGGCCGATGGATTCGTAGTCAGCGACGCTAACCACTACACCACCGAGGCGCGCATATATATATATATATATATATATATATATATATATATATATATATAGGGTGAACCAAATGTAGGTGGACAGTAAATGATAACGTTTATTTTGAAAATACATATTTAATTTTTTTGTATACTATAATACAAAATAAAATTTAAATAAATTTAGTTATAATATTTAATATAATAAAACACAAACACCATAGTTATAATGAACACCATAGTTATAATATAATATAACACAAACCGTATTCAACCAACTGTCCACCTACTTTTGGTTCACCGTGTATATATGAAAATTATTTCACGAAAGTAACACGTGAAAAACATTTATGATGAATAAAACCACGAAGGAAAGGAAACACAAAATGGTGCTCAAGCGCTTTCGTCTAATGACATCCTCAGGAACACTGAAGTACATAAAAAGGTTAAGCCTATATATAGGTTACAGAAAGAAAAAAAGAAAAAATAAATAACATACATACACACACATATATATATATATATATACATACATACATATCTATATATACAAATACATACATACATACATATATATACAATAAACAGAGAAGTAAAAATAAAAATTAAAATTAAAAACTTAAAGGATTACCAGTGAGGCGTACAGATTTGTAAGGAAAAATATCGATTTTTAGCACAAGATCAAATGGATTATAAAAATACAAATTTATACTGGAACTCTGCCCGGGTTTTAACACACTGCTGCCTATGGTCAGGTTTCGATATATATAAAAAAATAAAATGCAAATTAAAAGTTAATCGATTTTTAGCACAAGATCAAATGGATTATAAAAATACAAATTTATACTGGAACTCTGCCCGGGTTTTAACACACTGCTGCCTATGGTCAGGTTTCGATATATATAAAAAAATAAAATGCAAATTAAAAGTTAATAAAGTAGAAGACAAGTTTACCAAAGATTTAATGTTTTACCCTTCTTATCTAAATCTGTTTTAAAGGAATTCAAAATAACAGGATCGAGTTGAAAAAGACCTTTGCTTATGTTGAAGTTATTTGAAAGTTGGATAATGGCAGACTCAAGAATATTTCTATTAACAATGTTGCTTGAATGGAATAAAACTGAAGCATTATTCCAATCAATACAGTGGGCTAACTCTGACAAATGGACAAAAAGGGCACTGGACAACTGTCCTGTTCTAACGGAATATTGATGCTGTTTTATACGTGTGTGCAAATCCTTTCCCGTCTGACCTATGTAAAAGGAATCACATTGTTTACAACCAATTTTATAGATAATGCCTGAATTATTGTAGGGCTATTTTTTACTATGATATTTTTCACAATATTGTTATATGAAAATACTACATTAATATCCAAAAGTTTAAGTACATTAGCAATGCCTAAAAAGCCCGGGAAAAATGGAAGTACTAAAATATTTTTTGACAAAGTACGAGTGTTAATATTAACACGATAGAAAGTCGTTTTGCCTTGTTGAGACAAGATTCCATAAACGCAGATGGATAACACAAATCACTTCCAATACCGTTGATTTTTTCCAATTCGGCATCGATGTATTCCGGACTGGCGATCCTAAGGGCGCGGAGAAACATTGATGAAAATATGGCCTTCTTAGTGGGGGTATCATGTCCGAGTAAAAGTGTACGTAGGACAATTGTTTGTCGTTTTCCGATAGATACTAAACTTAAAACCTGGGCTTTCCCTATGTACACGCACATCCAAAAATGGGATTGAATTGTCTTGCTCAACTTCTAAAGTCCGGAATACATCGATGCCGAATTGGAAAAAATCAACGGTATTGGAAGTGATTTGTGTTATCCCTCTGCGTTTATGGAATCTTGTCTCAACAAGGCAAAACGAACTTTCTATCGTGTCAATATTAACACTCGTACTTTGTCAAAAAAATTTTAGTACTTCCATTTTTCCCGGGCTTTTTAGGCATTGCTAATGTACTTAACTTGGATATTAATGTAGTATTTCATATAACAATATTGTGAAAAATATCATAGTAAAAAATAGCCCTACCAATAATTCAGGCATTATCTATAAAATTGGTTGTAAACAATGTGATTCCTTTACATAGGTCAGACGGGAAAGGATTTGCACACACGTATAAAACAGCATCAATATTCCGTTAGAACAGGACAGTTGTCCAGTGCCCTTTTTGTCCATTGTCAGAGTTAGCCCACTGTATTGATTGGAATAATGCTTCAGTTTTATTCCATTCAAGCAACATTGTTTAGAAATATTCTTGAGTCTGCCATTATCCAACTTTCAAATAACTTCAACATAAGCAAAGGTCTTTTTCAACTCGATCCTGTTATTTTGAATTCCTTTAAAACAGATTAGATAAGAAGTAAACATTAAATCTTTGGTAAACTTGTCTTCTACTTTATTAACTTTTAATTTGCATTTTATTTTTTTATATATATCGAAACCTGACCATAGGCAGCAGTGTGTTAAAACCCGGGCAGAGTTCCAGTATAAATTTGTATTTTATAATCCATTTGATCTTGTGCTAAAAATCGATTAACTTTTAATTTGCATTTTATTTTTTTTATATATATCGAAACCTGACCATAGGCAGCAGTGTGTTAAAACCCGGGCAGAGTTCCAGTATAAATTTGTATTTTTATAATCCATTTGATCTTGTGCTAAAAATCGATATTTTTCCTTACAAATCTGTACGCCTCACTGGTAATCCTTTAAGGTTTTAATTTTTAATTTTTTATTTTTACTTCTCTGTTTATTGTATATATATGTATGTATGTATGTATGTATGTATGTATTTGTATATATAGATATGTATGTATATATATATATATATATATATATGTGTGTGTGTGTGTGTATGTTATTTATTTTTTCTTTTTTTCTTTCTGTAACCTATATATAGGCTTAACCTTTTTATGTACTTCAGTGTTCCTGAGGATGTCATTAGACGAAAGCGCTTGAGCACCATTTTGTGTTTCCTTTCCTTCGTGGTTTTATTCATCATATATATATATATACAGGGTGGGCGGAAAGTAGCTCCCTATTTTGGATTGGTAAAAAAATACGTATATTATCCATTTATTTCAGAAGAAATAATATGAAAAGGTAGGCATACATGGTAGGTTTTCTCTAAAATTCAATGTGGGCTCCAACTCTTTCCACCAGCTTCTGGAGCCGCCCAGGAATGGCGTCCACTGACTTTAGCAGGAACTCCGGCGGGATGGAGGACATGACTTCCCAAATTCGGTCCTCCAGTTCCAATGTCCTCGGTTTGGTGCGGTAGACTTCTTCCTTTACCCACCCCCAAAGAAAGAAGTCGCACGGTGTCAAGTCGGGGCTCCTGGCTGGCCATTGATGTGGACCACGACGACCCATCCAACGCCCAGGGAAGTGGGCATCCAGCACTCACGGACAACAATGGCCAGCCAGGAGCCCCGACTTGACACCGTGCGACTTCTTTCTTTGGGGGTGGGTAAAGGAAGAAGTCTACCGCACCAAACCGAGGACATTGGAAGAACTGGAGGACCGAATTCGGGAAGTCATGTCCTCCATCCCGCCGGAGTTCCTGCTAAAGTCAGTGGACGCCATTCCTGGGCGGCTCCAGAAGCTGGTGGAAAGAGTTGGAGCCCACATTGAATTTTAGAGAAAACCTACCATGTATGCCTACCTTTTCATATTATTTCTTCTGAAATAAATGGATAATATACGTATTTTTTTACCAATCCAAAATAGGGAGCTACTTTCCGCCCACCCTGTATATATATAAGTAAGAAATTAGCGTAAATACAAAATTTTTTAAAATATACAGCTTCTTTCCACCATGTGGTCACATGGATAACATCGATTCACAACAGTTGTATGTTCAGAATCAGCTAAGAGGTTCGAATCCCACCCAGGTAAAACTAAGAATTCGTTACACTTTGTTCGTACTGTATTTAGGTTTGAGAAATAAGTTAATGTTAATATGTTGTTGTAGGTTAACATAAATTGCATGTAATAACAGTACAAATGAACATTACGTGAAAGGGGTTTTAACGATTTAACTGATAAATCCTCCAATACATGGCGCTTCATGTTCCAAGTAATTTGGCTTACCATCAACTGACTACTTTTAAACGTATTTAATTTGCATTTGTCACCAAATTGATGAACTTCGTATTTTCATTTTGATGAAAAATATGATTACGTATAATGATGAAAAAAAAATTATTTTTTTATTTTATTATTATTATTATTATTATTATTTAATTAATAATAATAATTACCCACTATTGAGGGATGTATGTAGAATTAGAACAAATCACGACTAACTTGTCTTCATATAAGCTATAGTAAACCTCACAAATGAGGATTCTCGAATAATTTCTTTTGGGTCACTTGTTTGTAAAATATGCTCGTGAGATTTCTCAACATTTTTAGTCAATAATTTCGCCTTACCCAAAAAACCTGTTTGGCTTATTTAATTCAGTTTTTTACGAGTTCCTAACTGCAACCCCTCCCCCTTTGGAGCTCGTCTTGTTTACTCGCGATACTTCTTCAACAGGGCAATGATTCGCAGTGTGAGAAACAATGGCGGCCAAAGCTAATAAGCAATTCAAATTTTCCTTAAAATAGTACTTTTAAAACATTTCTCGTTCGTTAGGATTAAGGGTACTATTTCTGGACATTTTGGTACAAAACGATTACAATATATACATTTTTAAATTTGAGATAAAATTTGGTCTAGACGCCATCGGCAACTAAACAAATATCCGACTTAGTATCCCAAATATAGAGAGTAAAGGACTTTAATGACGGCGCCCGTAGTTCAGTAGATAACTCTGTCTCCCTATAAACGAAGTGAAGACACTGAGGTCAAGAGTTCGACCTCTGATGGTGGTGGTAATATTGATGGTGTCAGGAGAGAAAGAAATTGCAAGGTAATGGAGAACACACTACTCAAACATTCTAAGTAGCGTGGGGAGGGGTAATTTTATTGTAGCGGCAATGAACGCCTACAATAAAATTACGTAGACTTCAGTTCTTGAGCTTAAGAGGCTGATTAGAATTAAAGACAGATTCTTCACCAGGTGTAGATGATCTATGAATGAGCATTTAAAGTATGCCGATTACGTGGTGAATATGCATATCTCATTGTTTTTCTCAGCCATGGTTGCTCATAGTTATATTCCTGCTGAGTTTGAGGGTATATAGCTTGCCCCTTATCAAAATAAATCCAGCAGTAACTAGTGGCCTATTGCTGTTGCTTCCTGCTTCTGAAAACCTCTTGAGAAACTTTTGTTACGCCGATTAAATGGTTATATATAAACATCTTTTAATCAATTTGGTTTTAAAATATTCCACTTCAGTGATTTGTTCCACTATGTACTGGAGGAAATCGTATTTAAATACACTAACATTAAACCAACTATTTACAATTTCTTGGATATAAGCAACGCATATAATAGAGTGAATCACAATATGTTATTTAAATAATTATACGACAAGAACGTTCTATTGTATATATTAAATATATTGAAATTTTGGTACACCCATTAATGTTTTCTGATAAAATGGAGAATGTATTGTCCGAGTGTTCTGATTTCTTTTGCAGTTGAACAAGACTAATTCCTCGCTCTCTTCTTTACTGTTTAATGTCTAAATTGATGGTTTAATCACTTCTCTTAATGAAGCAAGAGTTCGATATTGCATATTAACATGAGGATAAATAACTTGATCTATTTCGATAATATATTATTAATAATAATAAGCCCTTCTAGGTCAAGAGTGTCTTCTCCAAATTATATCTACAGGACAATAATATTAATTTAATGTTGCTAAGACTAAGGTTATGCATCTCCATCCCAAAAACTTCTAATCAGTCAATTAATATTAGTTTCAAAATGGGAAGTGGACCAATAGAGCTGGTACAAGAATTTAACTATTTGAATCAAATTATCACCAGCTCCTTGACTGATGATTCAGGCACGAGGAAACAATATCGAAGCTTCTGTGACAAAGCAAACATGATTATAAGGAACTTCCGATCTGTACAAGCGATGCTGAAGACACTCATACTTTCTGCACTGATATTTATGGGAAGCAACTTTGGACTAATTACAGAAATGGTTGCACGGAAAGAACAGCACATGAACCTCATATATTTTGCAGATGGAAACGGTACAAGAAAGATTTAAAAAGGGTATCTGGGGTTAGAATTTGAAAAGAGTATCAATGTAAAAATTACCTATCATTAATGAAATTATCAATATTTCCAATTAAGAAGGATTCAATCAATTCCCTCCTATTTTGATCCTTTAAAATGATCTGAATTAGTGCTATGTTGATGCAGAGCTGAATTAAGGTTACCGATTCTGACAATGTACTTGTTTCCGACACTGGGTAGCTTTTGTCAGCAAAATTATTAGTTTCTCCAATATAAACTTCATAACATGGAATTTTATAAACTTTGGCATCATCTAAGGCAAACCCAGACTTGTCGTTACGAAGGTAGTTTCTAGTAGTGCAATTTATCTTGGTAACGAAATTAGTAGAATTACTTAAGTATTCTTTTGTCATGTTGCATTCTGTAGGTAAAACTAAAATACTTTTTTCTCCGGAAACATTTCTCCTTGCAAGTTTAAAAATTCTGTTTACAAAAGCCGGTGGGTAACCTAATTTAGCGAAAGCGTCTGTGACAAAATTAACCTTAGTGCCTAAAAACTGAGGGCAAAAGATCCAAAAAGCACGGAGAACTAAACCAATCAAAATATCACTTTGTAGAAACGGAATGAGAGGAAAACCAATGTACATATGCATTTGAATGTATATTTTTTCTGAAGACATTAAATAACGATTTATTTTGAGCTGAGCGAATAACCAAAATATCTAGAAAAGGAATTTGTGAATTTTGCATATATCTTTTTTTTTTTTTGCTGAGTTTGAACAACGGTTCAGGATCGACCTGCGGTCGACCCATCTGCAGCATCCCGCTTCATTTACGGGATTTGGTGAAGGAGGAAATTGCTGTCTGATCTCCTCCTACCCTCGTAGCCAGCCACGCATGGCTGGTCAGGGACTTTGCACAGGAATCTGTCCAGCTGGTTCTTGAAGTTATTCAGGTCGGTGTGCTAGAGATTCCTCACTTCTTTTGGAAGAACATTGAAAAGCTTTGGGCCCCGCATTCCGAGTGTATTTTCCATCCTCGTTTTCATGGCCCCTTGTCCCACCGCAGCTGGGACCGTACAAAATCTGCCTCTTCCCTCATTCCAGTTTGTTTCTATTTCATTTCTAAGGTTAGGGACAGAGCCCTCAAGTATTTTCCATATGTATATTATTGCGTACCGCTCGCGCCTTCTTTCGAGAGAGTAGAGTTCCAGGGATTGTAATCGAGATCAGTAGTCTTCACCTTCCGTTTCCTCTATCTTAGACGTAAATGTCCTTTGTATAGCTTCAATGTTCGCAATGTCTCGTTTTCTGTGTGGGCTTGTGAGTACTGAGCAATATTCAATTATTGGTAGGACTAGACTCTTCCATAATTTGAGCATGATGTTTGCTTTTCTGCTGCGGAAGCTCCTCCAGATGATTCCCATTATTTTTCTAGTCGTTGTGATTTTGATTTTATAGTGCTCTCTGAATTCTGCATCCGACGACATTATTACTCCAAGATCCCTGACTTATGGATATGGTGTTATCTGTTTGGCTTCCATAGTTTTGTACCCTTTTTCCTGTAGCTCTTTGTTATTACCATATCCTAGAAGTTGGGATTTTTCTTCGTTGAACTTCATATTATTGTCTTCTGCCCACTGGAATAATGTTTTAATGTCGTTTTTGTAACTTTCTTATGTCATCTTCGTTCAATATTTCCTTACATATCTGTTTCATCTGCGAAGCATGATACAATACTGTTTTTAATATCTGCATCATTATTATGAACAGCAAGGGAGCTTATACTGTCCCTTGTGGGACAGAGCTCACGACTTCTGAGACTTCCGATTTAATTCCGTTTACCACCACTCTTTGCGTTCTTTGCGTCAAGAAATTAAATATCCACCTTCCTAGCTTTCCAGTAATTCCTATATCCTTAAGTTTGTGTGCTATGATTCCATGGTCACATTTATCGAAGGCTTTAGCAAAGTCCGTATATATTACATCAATGTTTTGTCCTCGACACAATGTTTCTAATATTTTCTCCTGGTGGTCTAGTAGCTGTGACAGGCATGATCTTCCCGCCCTGAAGCCACGTTGATTTGGGTTATACAAGTCTTTTTCTTGTGGGTAGTAGGTAGTTTTGCCCCTAATTATACGTTCAAAACACTTTATAAGGTGTGAGGTGAGAGCAGTGGCCGATAATTTTTGGGCATTGCTCTGTTACCACCTTTAAATAGGGGAGTAATGTTTGCGTTCTTTAAGGGGAGTGGAATTTGTCCTGTGTCGAGTGATTTCCTCCATAGTAAGTACAGCGGTTTTGCAATACTCTCTTTGCATTTCTTCAGAAATGTGGCACTCCATGTGTCTGGCCCTGGCGACGAATTGTCTCGCATCTGTGATAAGGCCGTAATTACATCTTCCGTGAACTCGAAGTCCATTAATAGGTTTGTGCCGGAATTTGTTCTTGGTTGATCTGTATCCATGTCGAAAACTTCGTCTGGGTTTTTCCCTTTCATCTCGGACTCAAGGGTGCTAAACACAAATTTAAATTGTTCCCTAAGCAGTTCACTTATTTCTTTCGGGTCATTTGTGTATTCGGCCTCCCCGTCTATCAACAGTCCAATACTCTCCTTACACTGCATTTTCCTTTTCGCAAACGTGTAGAAGTATTTTGGGTTATTTTTTATGTTTTCTGCTACCTTGTTTTCCTCCTCGTTTGTCTTATATGAATGTTTGCTATAGTCCATTTCTATTTCACCAAGTTTCCTCTCTAGTTTGAGTCTCTTTGCATCAGTTCTGCATCTGTGGAGATGTTTTACGGTTTGTCTTCGTTGCCCGAATAGTGTCCTGATTTTCCTCTTGAGCTTGCTACGCTTTCTTTCCTGTCTCTCTGGAATATGTTTCAGCATTATAGGTTTGGTTTCAGTCTCTATTATACATAGTACTTCTTCTGAAGTCTTCTCGTGAAGTACCAAGCAATTCCCAATTTACCTCCTTTAAATCTGTATTTACGTTTTCCCAATTTACTTTCTTTGAATTTATGTGTAAGCCTTCAAATATTCCATCTGCCTCTCTAGGATGCGTTTACGGACCTCTGGGTGCTAACTTCGATTGTATATCGATGAGGTTATGGTCGGAGAACTTTGTGTGCGTTACTTTTTTATTTATTGTTATCTCGTTGTTATTTGTCCAGATTAAATCCAAAACGTTCCTCTTTCTCGTGGCTTCACAGATTTCCTGGGTAAGGGCGTAATGTTCCATAATATCTAATAGCATTGTTGCTTGGGTTCTATCGTCTTTAGTAATGTTGCCATGAAACTTCTAAACATATATAACTTCGTCATTTTTCTTCCATGATATGAATGGGAAATTAAAATCTCCGAAAATTAGAATATTTGTTGCTGGAGTTTCAAGTAATTTTAATATGTTTTCTATTTCATTTGTAGCAAATTTGAATTCACTTTTTGTGGTGTTTGATGGTCTGTAGATGTTCATAATGGTTAGGTTCAGTTCTTTTACTTCTAATATAATAACTTCAACTGTGCTGTTTGATTTGTTTACCTTCACTTCACATGTGTATGTGTTTTTCACGTAGATACAACACCCTCCCACTCATCTAGCCACTCTATCTGCTCTGTATATGTTGTAGTCCAGCAATGCTATTTCAGTACTCTCGATGCAGTTTTCACAGCCTTTTTCGCACTTATTAGTAAGTGTGTTTCCGTTAAGCATATGATATCTATGCTGGTTTCCGTAGCTAAATTTTGCAAGGATTGTAATTTTCAGTCTGCATGGTCCGTATAGAGGCCTTGTATATTTGTGTATAATACATTTACCGGGTTTTTAATCTTCGTGTTCGATTTTCCTACATGATGGTCGTTTCCTGGTCGATGTCGGTTCCTGTTTGGTGTTATTGGTTGGTCCGCTGCATTCGGGAGTATTGGGGCTGCGGCCCGTGATACCACTGTGGTTGTTGAATTATGGGTGGTGTTGGTGTTGAATTATTGGTGGGTGGTGTTGGTGTTGAATTGGAGGGTGATGTGCGTAATGTTGTGGTGTATATGTTTGCGGCGTTCTGTCTTTCCTTGTTAGCAGGGCGAGCTGTGCTTTTATCCTCATTTCTTCTAAAAAATATGTTTCATTACTCTTGTTATTACTTCTATGTCGAATATGATCTGTTCTTTCCCGTTCTCTTCTTTGCGTATCCTTTATGTGAAAATACGGGCACTCTATGTTCAGGCATTTTTTCTCAGTAATTGACTGTCTGCACATACGAGGGTGAAAAAAGTTGCAGTTTTATCCGTACTTGCACATATACTAACCTGAGCAGTGCGGCTGGTTCTGCTGCTGCCCATTTGAGATGTTCTGGGCCTCTGCTGATTCACTTTTCATAAACTTTTGCAACATTCGTGACCTCTCCTTAAACTTTCAATCTGTTGACCACGTTCCTCTTCCAAACCTCACTTTCTCTTCCTCTCGGGTGTCTGGAACGACTGACAGCAACCCCTTTTCTGTATCCTCCAATTTTAACTGAATTTCATACCAAATATGGATGTTGCGTATATATACGCAAAGACCTAACATGCTCTCGTATTTCCGAACTTGAATCTTCCGAGTTCCACCTAAGTTCAAACTAAATACATCTGCGCTGTCTACTTTCCTCCTAATTCTACTCACTATCCAAAACTCTTTGAGTACTTCACTTCTAAAGTGAAATACAATCTAGCTCACTCTCCTTTCGCTGAAATCTCCATTTTAGATTTTAATGTTCACCACCACCTTTGGCTTTCCTCTCATTTCAATGACATGTGAACTAGCTTACAACTTCTCTACCGAGAATGACTAAGAGCACATTGTACAGCAACCTACTTGTATCCCCGATCGCCTTGGAGATAGACCCAGCATTCTGAATTTATTTCTCACCTCTCATCCTCCTTATTCTGTTAAACATTTTTCTCCGTTAGGATCCTCCGACCACAATCTCATATCCTTTTTTTGTCCTATCGCTCCAGTTCAGCCTTTGGATCCTCCCAAATGGAGACGCCTTTGGCATTTTGGCGCCACTGATTGGGAGGCCCTTTGGCAGTACTTCGGTGATTTCCCATGTAATGATTACTGCTTCCGTGGCCGAGGCCCCTCCGAGTGCGCTAAGCACATCAAGGAGGTGATTTTCTCGGACATGGCGACGTACATTCCATATTCCTACTACTAATGGAAAAAAACTTTGTTTAACTTTGCTTTCAGAAGGTATCTTTGCCATCCAACTCCTGACTCTCGCTTAGTTTACATTTCTGCCTGGACTCGTGCAAAATCTGTTCTTCGACTCGCCAAAAATTCCTTCATCAGACAAAAGGTGAAAAACCTATCCGATTCTAATTCTTCTCGCTCTTTCTGGCACCTAGCCAAGAACCTCTCCAACAACTTTACTTTTTCTTTCCCTCCTCTTTTCCATCCCGACGGCTCAGTTGCCATCTCTTCTCCTGATAAAGCTGAACCTTGGGAGATCCGTTGCTGTTCCTCCATCTCCTCCTCCCTCTGGCTTAATTATGTCTGAAATGCGAATCTCCTCCAAATATGTTTTTTCTGCCCTATCCTATAGGCTCAACAACAGGAAGCGATACGGTCCTGATGGTGTTCCTCTTGTTGTCCTCAAGAACTGTGCTTCTGTGCTGACACTCTGCCGTGGCAAACTTTTTCGTCTTTGTCTTTCATCCGGTACGTTTCCTTCCTGCTAAAATTTCGCTTTCATTCAGCCTGTCCCAAAGAAGGGTGACCGCTATGAACCCTCTAACTATTGTCCAATTGCTTTGATTTCTTGCCTTTCTAAAGTTTTTGAATCTATCCTTTGATAGGAAGATTCCTAAACACCTCTCTTCCCACAATCTTCTTTCAGATCGTCAGTATGCGTTCAACATGGCACGCTCTACCGGTGATCTTCTTGCATTTCTTTCTCACTCTTCGTTGTCCTCCTTTCGAGATTTCAGTGAAACCTTTGTTATTGCGCTGAACACAGCAAAAGCTTTTGATAGAGTCTGGCAGAAATCTTTAATTTCCAAACTGCCCTCCTTCGGTTTGTATCCTTCTATCTGTGCCTTCCTCTCTGTTTTCCTTTCTGGCCGATCTATAGCTGCGGTTGTAGATGGCCACTGTTCTTCTTCTAAAGTTATTCCTAGTGGTGTTCCTATAAGCGTATCCGGAAGGGGGGCAGGGGGCTAATTGAAGCAACGTGGACATAAGCATTCAAACGTTTTACCTAATTTCATTTAACGAAGATGTATGGGGCCTCCAAATTAAGTCCCGTTGCTTCAATTAAACCCCTGGCCCACTCTCTGGATCCGTCTGTGGGTGTTCCTTAGGGTTCTGGACTGTCACCCACTCTTTTCCTTTTATTTATCAATGATCTATTACTATTCTACTATCTCTTACTCAAGCAGAGAAAACCTTGTGGTTTTTAGTGCCTCAAAAACTCAGTTCCTTTATCTGTCTACTCGTCACAATCTTCTACACGACTATGCTCTTAACTTCAACAATGCACAACTCAATCCTTCCTCTTCTCTTAGCATTCTTGGCGTTTCCTTTTCTCGTAATCTTTCCTGGAAAGATCACACATACTCTCCTTCAAAACAGCTTCTAAGAAAGGTGTGATGTACCTGTTCCGCAGTTTCTTCACACCCATTAAGTTGCTGTCTTTGTACAAGGTCTTGTCCGCCCCTGTATGGAGTACGCAGTGGCGGATTATCACAGGCATTGAGGCTGAAGCCTCAGGCTCCCATGTTTGAAGTTCCCCCCCAATCAACTGAGTTTCGATTATATAATTCGCGATTTCGCAAACTTCTTTAATTAAATATGACAAAGTACACAAACTAACAAATTCTCCGTTTTATTTTATGTTTTATAGGTCCTAAAGTAAAGTTTGTTTAATACTGTTTGGTTTTGGCAAACGACAAAATACAGTGTGTTAAGGTTCTTTTAAGTTTGTTTCTCAATTAGCCTGAGCACCGTACATATAATTCGTGTAAATGTACTATCTACTGTACATGTATTGTTAATTAATAAAAAGTTATAGAAAAGGGCCTCCATATATTCATTGCCCCGGGGCCCCGAGGTGTCTTAATCCACCTCTGGGAGTACGCTTCTTATGTGTGGGGTGGCTCAACTCACACAGCTCTGCTTGATCGGGTGGAATCAAAGGCTTTTTGTCTCATCAATTCCCTGCCTCTTATTGACCGTATTCTATCTCTCCCTCTTCGTCGCAACGTTGCCTTACTCTTTACTATCATATTACAACGGATACTGCTCTTCTGAACTCTCTAACTGCATGCCTCGTTATTTAAGGAGAGCACGCAGTACCAGACTTTCGACACTTTCTCATTCCTTTTCTCTCCAATTCTCTAACACAAGGGTTAATCGGTATTTTCAATCTTTCATCTACTCACCCGGCGTTCGATACAGTTCCGTATAGAAGATTAATTGCGAAGGTTAAAGCGCACGGTATACGCGGTCAGGTTGCTAACTGGTTAGAGGAATGGCTTCGTGCTAGGAGACAGAGGGTCGTTGTTAATGGTAGTGAATCGGGGTGGTTGGATGTAGGTAGCAGTGTCCCACAGGTTTCAGTGTTAGGCCCATTGCTATTCGTAATTTACATTAACGACATAGATGTAGGATTGACTAGTAACGTGTCAAAATTCGCGGACGATACTAAAATAGGCGGTAAGGTTGTTAACGAGGACGATAGAAATAGGCTCCAAGACGATGTAAATAGGATTATGGAGTGGACGGATAAGTGGCAGATGCAATTTAACGTGGACAAATGTAAAGTTTTGCATATAGGTTCTCGTAACAATAATTACACGTACACGATGGATGATAGAGAGTTAGCGAGCGTTGACGAAGTAGATTTGGGCGTACGCGTATCTAAGGATTTAAAAGTTAAAAACCATGGCCTGGAGTCTTGCGCAAAAGCTAATAGGATGTTAGGCTTCATAGCGCGTAATTTCGAATTTAAATCGAAGGATATTATATTGCCCCTTTACAAGTCCCTAGTCAGGCCTCATTTAGAATATGCCGTTCGGTTCTGGTGCCCATATTTGCGTGAGGATATTGATAGGTTAGAAAGAGTTCAGCGTCGTGCCACGAAACTAATTCCGTCATTGCGCAACAAGACTTATGAAGATAGGATTAAAGAGTTGGATTTGCATTCACTCGAAACTAGGAGATTAAGGGGGGAGATTATTGAAGTTTTCAAAATCGTTAATAACATCGATAACGTAAATTTTGACAAACTGTTCACTTTCGATAATAGCAATACTCGTAATAACGGATTTAAGTTGCGTGGCAGACGTTTCATTACTAATATCGCTAAAAACGTCTTTACGTTTAAAGTAATTGATAAATGGAATAATCTTCCCGCGTCAGTCGTTAACTCTACCAGCGTTAATATGTTTAAGAACCGTTTAGATACGCATTTTAAAAATATTAACGTTGTTTAAAATAAAAAAAACAATTAGCAACAGGAGCTCTGGGGATGGTGGTCGAGAATGAGTCTGTTGACGATTAATGCCAGCTGGTAACATGCCAGCGTGTGATGCCAGCAATAAAATTATTAAAAAAAAAATAGACTAACACGAACGTAGATGTAGCTCGTAGCGTAAACTAACCCACTTTTTGTTATACTATACCTACTTTTTTTTTTTAATCCTCTCCTTACTTGCATGTCTGTAACTCTCTTTACTTGCATGTCTGTAGTTTGCATGGTATGACAGTGAGTTAAGAATGTGTTTGCATTGTTTGTAAGCGTTCTTGTTTTACTTCTTTTCATCTTTCACCCCTCTCTTGTTCTCTTCGACTATTTTTCCGACTTGTCGGCAGTGGCCGGCGGATGATGATGGTGTCTTTTTTCTCTTTTTCTGAGTGAATGTTAACCCACGAGTGATAGGTGTTGCTACTTAACCCCTTATTCTCTTCTCTTAACCCCCTACTCTTTCCTTTCTCTCGGGCTAACCTTAGTGTGGATCTTTGGGTCTTTGTTAGCCTTAGCTTCTATAGATCTTCCTGAATCCATCTTCACCCCTTATCTATGCCCTCCAATCTTTCAAACCCATAGTGTCCATGCATCTCAAAAACTTTGGACGTTGATGTTTGCTCTCTTCTTCTTCTATGGGGAGGGCGTTTTTGCGGGTATTGTCCCTTGGCCCTCCTTCCTGCATATATATATATAGAGAGAGACGAAAATATAAATACAGAAAATACTAATGTTCCTGTTCCTAATCTTAAAAATTAAATAGAAACACACTGGAATGAGAGAAGAGGCAGATTCTGTAGTCCCAGCCGTGGTAGACAGGATATGAAAACAAGGATGGAAAATACCCTCATTACAAGGCCCGAAACCTTTTAATGTTCTGCCAAAGGAACCGAGGAACCTCCAGCACACCAACCTGAATAACTTAAAGAACTGGACAGGTGTTTGTATAAAGTCCCTCATCTGCTATACATAGCCGCTACAAGGGCAGAAGAAATTGGAAACCAATTTCCTCCGCCACCAAATCCCGCAAATGAGGGTGGATGCTGCAGAGGGGTCGACCACAGTTTGTTCCTGAATCGTCGTTCGAAACCATCATAAGGTATCATTAGGCAAAACAATAATTTTAGACCTTAAAAAAAGGACTATTATTAACAAACTCGACACCAACATTGGACTGCGTATAATTAGTATTAATTATAAAATTTAATTAATTCTTTTAATGATCAGAATGCTAAAGTAAATATGTAACATAATATAATATTTAAAATTAAATTTATACATTTCAACCGCTGATTTCACCCTACTTATTATCTGAGTTCACGTACCAAAAAATTTTTAAAAATCGTTCTTCATGAACGTATAGTTCTGGAACTATCATCAATCGACGCAGAATGTCAATATTTTTTAAGAATATTCCGCCCGACAGTTTTTCTTTTTTTTTTGTTCATAAATTAATGAAAGTTTTGAATTTTGTAAAAGTTAGTTTTTGTTTCGCAAAAGTTTTTGTAAATTAATTGCAATTTAAGAGGAAAAACCAAATGTTTTTATTTCGTGTGTGAAACTTATTTCCTCAAAGATGCATAATCTTGGTGAAAAAGGGCTGGTCTGGCCATCACATTCTGTATGTTTTAGAACGAATCAACATTATAGCTCTGAATTATTATTATTATGGTAAATTTCTAGTTTAGAGGCGTTCTTCAAATTTTTATTGCACACGCATAAAAGTTACACCATTGGATTGGAAATAATTATTTATGAACGTTGTAAGGTGGAAAAAGAACCTAACCTAACGTAACTCAGGCATCAGTCGACCTAACCCGGACATTATTCGACCTAAACCGGGCATTATTCGATTTAACCCAGGCATTAGTTATCTTTTAAATGAAACAACGTATTATTTATTGTTTTTGCATGCTTTTTTCCTTAGAATTGCATCTAAACAGCCTCGCATTAATTTATGTGTAATGCAAATTAACTTATGCGCAATACAAAATTCCGGATCAATGAAAGAAAGCCACCCTCAAAGTTTCTAGTAAACAATGCCACCCTATAAAATGATCAAGTAAACAATGCCACCCCCCAAAATCACTAAAGTAAAGAATGTAAGTAAAAACACCTTTATGAGGAATTGTTTATTATTTATTATTGTATGCCCTTGATGATTGGTTAGGTTACGTCATGATATTTTCATTTAAACTAACTAAAATATTACAAATTAACCTAACCTAACCTAACCTAAATAACTTACAGATCAATGAAAGAAAACCACCCCCGAAATGTGTCAATGAGAGAAAGCTACTCCCGACCGTTTGGGGGTGGCTTTCTTTGATTGATCCAAAATTCCAATAAACCCTAAAATTATCATCAAATTATAAATAAGTTGAATTATACCAAAATTACAACCTTGGCATGAATTAATGTTGTGAAACTCCATATTTTAACTTTTTAAAACACACACACACACACACTTTCCTTTACAATGTCAAAAATGTGACTAATTTTAGCACGAAGAATGAAATGTTACACTACCTACTGATAAGTTGGGAACGGAAACCTAAAAGCTTAAATTTGCTCCTGATACAGACGATGGGTATCAAAAATATATTCTTTTATTTATAAAATACACAAAATTGTAAAATTTCCACCCGACACTGTTCAAAAATTAACTATTGCCTATCCAATGCTATAATATTTATACATATGCGTTGCGTATTAAGAGGACGCCTCCAAACTATGGATTAACCATTATTATTATTAACAAATTTTGGTCTACAATTTGAACACAACGGTTGTTTTCAAATTGAGTCATGGATCATTAATAGATTCTCAACTCTCATGAATGTCCGAGTCCCCGGAATATGGTTTCATCTCCCGTTTTCCGAACTGCCAACAAGTTGGCAACCTTTGGTGGTACGTACCGGTGGGTCAAAAGTCACGCTAATGTGGGTCGACGGAATTTTTGTGAGGGTTGGGGGATGGTCCCTTACTCTCCACGAAAAAGTGCTCAACAAGAAGGAAAGAGCTCCACCAAAATGAGAGATAACTGCTAGGGATGCTATGAATGTAAAAAATTAACATCAGGTGGATACGGCAGCTAGAAGGAAAGAGCTCCACCAAAATGAGCGATAACTGCTTGGGATACTGCGGACGTCAAAATTGACATTTGCGGATATTTAAACAACGAGAATAAATACTGTGTATGAATGTTAGCTGAAATCATGTGATCATGTCCTGAAGAATACAAAAATTTATTTTTTGTTAAGATTAGATAAAATTATTTATTTATTTAGTTTAATTTAATAGCATATATCATCCATTCGTACTTGTCCATTTCATGAGATGTGACCTGTGTTTGTCTACCCCTCACAAACCTATAATGTTGGGGTAGGGTAAGTGGGGACTCGGTATAACATATACCCTGTGTTTGCAAGGCACACGGTGTAGAGTTGTCCTCTCCTTGCCCTGGTATACCTTGGCCCTAGACTAAGGTATACCACATGCGGATATGGATGCGGATGTCAAAAACTGACACCCACAGATGTGGATGCGAATATTTGCAACATTCCTAATACCTACACAAATTTTTGTCCACTTTTCTTTTTACTCTGGACAATGAGGCGCTGAAAAGACAGTTTATCGCTGAACTCGTTTAATTAAGATGGGTTGCCAACAGTTTTCACATTCGCAATGAATAGTTACATGTACAGTTGCCCGCGGATGTAATGTTCCTCGCCTCACAGGCGAGAATAATCGGACCGGAGAATAATCAACGAAGTGCAGAACGATCCGTACATGTGGCAACGCCGCAGTGTTAGTCAAGGTACCCCAACTGGGGGAAGGTAGGGTGGAGGGGGGACAACCGAGTCCAACAACATATAACACAGACATATATATATCTAAAGGATAACTGAATGTGCAGTCATTGACATACAGGTAATTATAATGTAATGCCTGTGTTCATAAAGATAAACAATTAATATGATCGTGAACAGCGTTGAACTCCATGTAGTTTACTAGTCTTATGCAGTAATAAGGTTCCATTATGATTACTGCAAATCTATAGAACAGCTACTACGATAGAACTTTTTATATACTAATGAATGCAAATGTTCGCTTGCAGAAAATTTTCGCGTTTTTCGCGTAGGCTATAGTTTACGCGAAAATATCCAGCGGGAATTTGACAATTTAAACTAATCTTTGGAAAATAGGAAGAAAAGAAAACTTAGATTATTAAAATACTTTATTTGAAAAGTAAATTCAGTATATTGTAATAAAACATCGTAAAGTAAAAGCAGTAAAAACATTTTAAATTGTACTCTATTATTACTGTATAACAAGAATATCATGAATGCCACTAATTTCCCAACCCTTCCGAATGGTCTCTCTCATTTTGTGTAGGTTATTCCATGCAGAGACAATCCATTTAGCATGAATAGGTTTCAGTGTGGGGAGATTCACTTACGTTGAGTGCTGCTGAAACTTTATCTGCATACCAAGAGGTAAAACTTGCCTTGATATACGACCTCAACCTCGACCAATTACAGTTTAGAATAAATGTCGTCATTTTAATCTGTAAGATTGTAACTAACAACTGTTGACTGCGAAATTATGATGTCGCAAACTCGTCCAAGGATATGAAAGAGCAAAAATTTGCTGACGCGAAATTAACCAAGTTTACAGTGTATATACTTATAAACTCATACAATATTATACTGTTTGTGAAATGACGTTGATGGGCCAAACCGAGGCGTTGACATGATTACTAGCTTGATCTATGCTCATACCATATTTCTACACCGTATGACGAACACCAACTCTGAAAATGAATCCAGCTCAAGATAAAACTGCACAGCGAGGCCGGATAATTGGTATGCGGAAGCAGGTCTCTCTGTAGCTGACATAGCCATGGAACTGGGAATTTCGAAGCCTACTGTTCGACGCTGGGTGCAGAGGTGGCAGGAAACTAGGAATCTGCTAGATCGTCCTAAGTGTGGGGGCACCAAGAAGGACCACCCCAGAAGAAGACCGGAGAATAATCAACGAAGTGCAGAACAATCCTATCAACAACGCAGTCGCCATCCGGGAGACACTACATACGGGCGTGTCAGTGAACACCGTAAGGAGACGGTTGCATGAAGCAGGATATCACCACCGTACTCCTGCCAAAAAAGAGAGGATCGAAGAACGACATCGTCAGGCCAGGCTCTCGTATGCTCGCCAGCATATAAATGATGATCTCGCATACTGGAGCAGAGTTATCTTCTCTGACGAGACATTTGCGTCTACAACTCACGACTGTCTTCGGTGTTGGTGACAGGAGAACACGATATGCCTGCCAAAATATTTACGAAGTGGCACGGAGTGGGCACGTGACGACAAATGTGTGGGGATGGATGCACCTGCAAGGACTAGGAGAGCTGACTGAGATCCACGGGAGGTTTACGGAGATCAATATATAGAGATCATGGAGGAGGTGATGCTGCCTTCTGTACTCGCGTATGCCTTGCCCTATCCTGAGCAGATTATCTTTATGCAGGTATGTTGTATTTGTGTTATAGAATATTATACTATTACTAGAGTAAGATTTATTATTACACGCATTTATATGTTCGGTTTCCACATTTACATAGGACGAATAATGGTCATAAAATTGTTCTTTAACTCTTTCAGTACTATGACAACAATTAGGATTTTATTCTGGATAACTGCAAACTGTATTATTTGTATAACGGCGCACAATTACAGTACATTTAGCTGAGAGAAACCCCTAATACATAGGGGTTAAAATCTCTCAAATAGTGGGTTACTGATGAAGCGTATGGACGAGATATAATTCTACTTTTAATATTTAAAATCCACTTGCAGGACAACTCTCCCATCCACATCGCCAAGATTGTTAGAAGGTGGTTCGAGGAGCAGCGAAATCTAGAACTACTGGCCTGGCCTAGTAAGGGGTGTAACTTCAACCCCCACAGAGAACGTGTGGGGAATGTGGTGAACTCGTGGGAGCCTGGGCAGGAGCGGACCAGGCGCCAGCTGCTGGATCACACTGTAGCTGAGTGGGAGATGTTCCGAAGGAACCCACACATCATACATAACCATGTTGCATCTATGCCACACAGATTACAAGATGCAACGGACAATAATGGGGATGGACTAAATACTAACTATGAACCGGGTATAGCTGTGCCATTTATGTTAATCTATGGCAAATTGTGAGCATTTTGTATGACTTTATCATTTGTATAATAAACTATTTGTAAAACATTCTCAACCATTGCATATTTGTTGTAATAAAGAATTGGTTTTATTGTACATAAGTATATATTCCTCGTTAAGATCTAATAATATCTCCGCATTGATAATGAACAGGAAATATGGAAAACATTATAAGTTTATCTATCCATCGTGATTAAATCATTATCTCTCCACAGTGATAATACAAATACAATCTGGAAAACACTATTAATATAAGAGGCATCAGCCACAAACCGGTGGTGATACCCTGCTTCATGCAACCGCCACCTTACGGTTTCCACTGACACGCCCATATGTAGACTCTCCTGGACGTCGACAGCAAGTAATCATGTCAACATCAACCATCAACGTCATTTTACAAACATTAGTATAATATTGTATGAATTTATAAGTATATATAAATATATTTATGCTAGTATAACCGTGGATTAGTCTTATGTGATTTTGATAATAATCAGTTACTGTTATTCAGATCGAAACTGTTCACAAGTTCTTTGTGTAACAATCGATAAGCCATTTCCCCTCTACCTCGCTCTCTCTCTCTCACACTGTCTCAATCTTTTTCTCGCTCAATGTCAATACATACTGTATATATATAATTGTGTAAATTCGTAAGTTAGAAAAAATTTAAAGCTGCACACGGACTCTACAAACAACTTTATTAGTATTGTTACATAATGATTTAATATACGCAAGACTGGTAGATGGGGAACGGGAATGACGGGGTGTGGAGGATGGTTGTGTAATGTCTATTTTTGGTTCAAATTCACTAGTATATAAAAAGTTGTATTGTGGTATCTGTTCATATAGACTTGCAGTAATCATAATGGAACCTTATTACTGTATAAGACTAGTAAACATGGAGTTCAACGCTGTTCACGATTATATTGATCGTTTATCTCTATGAACACAGACATTACATTATAATTAGGGGCCGTTTAAAAATTACATAACGCTATTTTTGCTAAAACTTGACACCTCAGATCCCCCAGGAACGTTCTGTAACCTAGACCAGGCACCCCCTAACATGTTATGTAACACTTCCCCACCCCACACCCCACACGTGACAGAACGTTACAAGGGGGGGGGGGGGGTCAGATTTTAGCAAAAATAGCGTTATGTAATTTTTGAACGGCCCCTTACCTGTATGTCAATGTTATATGTTGTTGGACTCGGTTGTCCCCCCTCCACCCCACCTTCCCCTAGTTGGGGTACCTTGACTATCGCTGCGGCGTTGCCAAATGTCCAGAGTCGCCTGTGAGGCGAGGAACATTACATATGCGGGCAACTGTACCATTTATTAAAAGTTCGTATTCTCTTTCTCCCCCTCAAAAAAAAAATCTGTTTCATCCTTTTTTTATCAGGATGGGGACCCACACACTGCCCCTCCCGCCGCTTCGAAATCCTAGAAAACGATATCACTCTTCATTCAGGCACCTCCCTCAACAAAAAGAACCTAATTTTTATAACAATTATTTAATATTATATATATATTTTTTTTTTAAGCGTTATCTGCAGTTTTCCTTTCATTTTAATTTCCTTTTCACACTTTTTAAAATGAATTTCGGTTAATTAAGAAGTGAAAGAGAAACATATTGGAAGACCTTGTTTCTCCTCCAGGAGTCCGAACATCACAGTGGTATCAAGGGCCGCAACTCCAATACTTCCAAATACAGCGGCCCAACCAATACTACGAAACAAGAACCAACATCGACCAGGAAACAACCAGTATATAGGAAAATGAACACGGAGATTAGAAACCCTGTAAATGTATTATACACAAATATACAAGGCCTCTATACTGACCATGCAGGCTGCAAATTATAATAAAATTTAGCTTCGGAAACCAGCATAGGTATCATATGCCTAACGGAAACACGCTTACATAAATGCGAAAAAGGCTGTGAAAACTGCATCGAGGATACTGAAATAATGCTGGAGTACAATATACACAGAGCAGATAGAGTGGCTAGACGAGTGGGAGGGTGTTGTATCTACGTGTAAAAAACATACACATGTGAGGTGAAAGTAAGTAAATCAAACAGCACAGTCAAAATTATTATGTTAGAAGTAAAAGAACTGAACCTAACCATTATGAACATCTAGAGACCACCAAACACCACAAAAAGTTCATTTCAATTTGCTACAAATGAACTAGAAAACATGTTAAAATTACTTGAAACTCCAGCAACAAATATTTTAATTTGCGGAGATTTTAATTTCCCATTCATAACAATGAAGAAAAATTACGAAGATACGTTTAGAAGTTTCATGGCAACATTACAAAAAATGATAGAACCCAAGCAATAACGCTATTGGATGTTATGGAACATTACGCCCTTACCCAGGAAATCTGTGAAGCCACTAGAAAAGAGAACGTTTTGGATTTAATCTGGACAAATAACAACGAGATAATAAATAAAACGGTAACGCACACAAAGTTCTCCGACCATAACCTCATCGATATACAACTGAAGTTAGCATCCAGAGACCCAAAAACGCATCCCAGAGAATCAGAAGGAATATTTAAAGCCTTAAACATAAGTTTAAAGAAAGTATATTGGGAAAGTGTAAATAAAGATTTAAAGTAAGCAAATTGGGAATTGCTACTTCACGAGAAGACTTCAGAAGTAATACTATGTATAATAGACTGAAACCAAACCTATATTACTGAAACATGTTCCAGAGAGACAAAAAGAAAACAGCAAGCTCGAACGAAAATCAGGACACTATTTAGACAACGGAAACAAACCATAAAACATCTCCACAGATGCAGAACTGATGCAAAGAGACTCAAACTAGAGAGGAGACTAGGCGAAATAGAAATGGACCTAAAGCAAACATTCATACATAAGACAAACGAACTGGAAAACAAGGTAGCAGAAAACATAAAAATAACCCAGAATACTTCTACACGTTTGCGAAAAGGAAAATGCACTGTAAAGAGAGTATTGGTCCGTTGATAGACGGGGAGGCCAAATACACAAATGACCCGCAAAAAATGAGCGAACTGCTTTGAGAACAATTTAATTCTGTGTTTAGCACCTCTAAGTCCGAGATGGAAGTAGAAATCCCAGACGAATTTTTTGACATAGATACAAATCAGCCAAGAACAAATTCCGGCACAAACCTATTAATAGAATTGGTGTTTTCGGAAGATGTAATTAAGACTATCACAGATGCGAGACAATTCGGCGCCAGGGCCAGACACATGGAGTGCCACGTTTCTGAAGAAATGTAAAGAGATCATTGCCAAACCGCTGTACTTACTATGGAGGAAATCACTCGACACAGGACAAATTCCACTCCCATTAAAGAACGCGAACATTGCCCCCTTATTTAAAGGTGCTAATAGAGCAATGCCCAAGAATTATCAGCCAGTGGCTCTCACCTCCCACCTTTAAAGTGCTTTGAACGTATAATTAGAGGCAAAACTTATTACCGACAAGAAAAGAACTTATACAACCCAAATCAACATGGCTTCAGGGATGGAATATCATGCCCATCACAGCTATTAGACCACCAAGAGAAAATATTGGAAACATTGTGTCGAGGACAAAACATAGCTATAATATATACTGACTTTGCTAAAGCCTTCGATAAATGTGACCATGGAATTATAGCACAAACTTAAGAATACAGAAATTACTGGAAAACTAGCAAGATGGATATTTAATTTCTTGACGCAAAGAACACAAAGAGTGGTAGTAAATGGAGTTAACTCGAAAGTCGTGAGCTCTGTCCCACAAGGGACAGTATTAGCTCCCTTGCTGTTCATAATAATAATTGTAGATATTAATGCAGATATTAGTGACAGTATTGTATGTTTCGCAGATGACACAAAGATATGCAAGGAAATATTGAACGAAGGTGACATAGGAAACTTACAAAACGACATTGAAACATTATT